>JACDJE010000022.1:5326946-5829329 GCA_016647715.1 Pavo muticus | reverse complement strand
CCCCCCCACTGCTGCTGCACCACCCCACAGAACCTCATGCTGGCTCTGCAGCTCCTGTCCCACTGCAGCACCCCAAAACATCCAGAGGATCTGCAGCACCTCTCATCCTGAAAGGTGGGGGCATCTCCTCTGCACATAGCCTTGTGCTGGGTGTAAATGCAGCCAGGGCATTTCTTGGGCTGGTGACGCTCTGAGCTTTCCTGCATGCAGCAAGGCCACGTCTTGCTCCAGGCTTCTCTGTTTCAGGTGCAATTTTCCCTCAGTTTCAGGCTGAGACCTTCCATCAACGGAGATCTGCTAGGGAAAATAAAAAAAAAAAAAGGGGGAGAATGTTTCATTTCCCTCCCTGAAGCCGTGATTTCCACCAGGACCTCTGTGACCCTGGTGAGGTCAACGAGGGGTGGGGGTTCCACGGGCTCAGAGCACCTCTCCCATGTGGCTCACACCCACCCACCTGTGGCAGTGACAGACCGACGCTGATGTGCACTGTGCAGACCCTGCACAGTGTGTCCCCTGGCAGCCACCTGCCCCATTGCAGGATTGGGACCCACAACAAGCAGCTCCATGATGTTTAACTCCTGTCCTCCTGCAGCCCGCTGCACCACACGGCCCCTGTGAGCAGATCCTATCTTCCTGAGATTTATTTCCAGTCTTCTTTTCAAGACATGATGTCAGGATTACAATAACCTGACTAAGGCAAACGCTGGATGGAATTACTATTGTGTTTATCAATTTCCTACTTCTTTTCTTGTCCTGATTAATCATGGGATGGCGCGATGGAAAAGTCCTGTTAGAGCAACCTGTCCCCCAGCCAAGGCAGGGCTGATCTGTCCATCCACCGCTGTGTGTTTCATCCAGCCTATTTTTAAACAATCCCCAGTGACAGGACTTCTTGAATCACAGGAGCGAGAAATGGAAAAGACCTATTAGCTCATGCTGTCTGTCTCCTGGCCAGTGCAGGCTGTTCCCTGCAGCCCCGTTTGCAGTGTTTCAGCTTCCACCTTTCCTTCCCTTGGGAGAACGTTCTGCTGGCGAGCCGCTCACACACTCAGGTTTGCTTGATGTCATGCTGGAAAGCACAGATTCCCAGCTCTGGCCTCAGCTGATCGAATGCACTTTAACCCTGAGCAGGGCGAGCAAGCGTGCGCTGCAAAAGTCAAATGCGTTGTGCAACAACAGCAGGGTGATGCCACCCCACATCAGTGCCTGGTGATAGGCACCACATGGACCTCATGGAAGAGCCTGGCTCAGTATGGGAAGAGACAGAAATGTTCAGCCCTGCTTGGGGCAGAATGGTGCTTGCACAGAGCCTGCACCCCAACAGCCCAGCTTTGTGACTCATCTCAGCGCCCAACAGCCCAACTCTGCACCCCAACAGCTCAGCTCTGCTTCAAAGCAGCATGAGGGGACATCAGCCTCCTTCTCCATTTCTTACCCACCATGCAAATGGATTTTGTGCAAACAGATGACAAGAAATAATTTGGAAGCTTCTCAATTCCTTGCCCGCACTGACTCCTGCCAGCACTGCTGCACCAGCAGGACCTGGCATGGCTTGTGCCAGCTGCCGCGACCTGCCCTGCTCAATCCCCCCCCTTCATAGTGCTGCCTCCATGCCGAGGGCCTGCAAGCAAGACAGACAGCCCAGCCACAGGCAGGCTAAGGAGCCTGCTAATTGGTTTTAAGCAGAAAAAGCACACATCTGCTTGCAAACCCCACCAGCTTGCCCGTGGTACGTGTGCCTGCTGCATCCTCTGCGCCTGCACCATGCACGTCTGCAAAGCCCCCTGCAAAACAGACTCAGTGCTGGGGGCTCACAAGGCACTGGGTGCCGTGCCCTGCAGCACGTGGTTCTCAGCGCTGCCTTATCTGCTTCGAGTAATCAAAAGTAATTGGTTGCTCCCCAGTGGACTGATCTAATAGCAGTACGAATAAAGTTATTTTGAACAGTTGTTCATGAGTTCATCTCCTGGAAAGCCTCAGCCCCAGCTGTTGCTGTGCTTTTGATTAAAAAATAATATATATATTAAACTCAAACTGGGGATTATCAGAGCTAAGCACGTCTCAGTCCTCCCTCCTCCCAGTGTCAGGTGCCCAGCCAGGCTATAGACTGCTCTTTGTGTGTAGCTCCCTCACCCCTTTCTCTGCGAGCTGGCAGCAGTGCGGCACAGATTTGGCTCCTTGCAGTGTGCCGGGCGAGGGATGCTGGCACAGACCTGGGTTTGCCAGTGCCCAGGGCTGGCACATGTGCTGAGGCAGAAGGTTTATCATGCAAATGGTCCCCGAGGCCTCCGGCCAAGTCCATTTGTTAATGGTCAAACTATGGGAAGCTGGTTAGGGAGAAGCAAATTGAATTAAGCACGACTGGGGAAAGGGAGGGCGAGGAGTGGGGTCTTTGTGGAGGTTGGAGGGTACATGGGGACAGAAGGAGACCTGCAGTGGGCATCCATGCAAGCTTAGGAGGTACAAAAGGGCTGCACGAAACAGGGCATATCTCTGGAGACAACAGGTCATCCTCATGTCCTGGGTCACCCCATCCCTGTGCAGCCCCAGCAGTGGGACAGCAGCCCAGGCTGGGGCAGAACAAAGAGAGTGGACTAGGGGTGGACACGTGGGGAACTTCCTGCTGAGATGGGATAATGAGAGATAATCACAGAGCATCCCAAGTTGGAAGGGACCCAATAAAGGTCATCAAGTCCAACTCCAGGCCCTACACAGGACCACTCAAAAAAAAAAAAAAAATCAGACCATAGGATATGGACAATGAAGATAAAGACAACAAAGAAAAGCTTCACACTCAGCTTTCCATATTTAATCAGTTATGCATGATCAGAATTATTCCCAACATCCACCCAAGGAGCTCCCTCCCTCTGAATAAAGATAGCTGTAAAAACAAAACGATGAACACGCACTGATTATTGTGGCAAGGTCAAGAAAACAGCACTCAGTAACAGAGAGGTGATAAAAGGAGAACTGGCAGAAAGATATCCTGCTGGTAACAAACGCAGAGTACATTCAAGGCTGAATATGCAGTCTTGCAGCAACGCTGTGCAGTTGCACGGAAGGGGATGTGCAGTTGGACCGGCAGTCCTCGCAGTGCCCATTAAGTTAAGATTAAGTCACAGTGTCTCAGTTTTCCCCACTAACTCCTTTCTCTAATTGCAAAAGCCAGGCAGCCGACCCAGCTCCGAGCAGGTTTCTGGATGCACTTTTCGCATTGCATCCCACTCCCTTGGCTTTCTCTCCGTGGCTCTTATTTTCCTTTTCTGCATCAGCATCTAAACATCTGGGTCATGGTGGAGCTTAGAGCTGGAAGCGACACAATATAACGAGAAAGGATGTTTTTGTGCTATTTCCAACCTTCCCAGAACAGAGAACTTCAGAACCCCCTCCACAAAGGCTGCTTTCTTCCTCTGCGCTACTTTGAAAGGATGGGTGAAATCCTCACTTATCGCCTCCACCACTGGGGACGAGACAGAGACGATCAGAAAGGAGGGGGAAGGAATCATGAAGAACACAGCCAAGTGCTTTTCTTTCTTTTTCACTTTTCTGTGTGTTTTTGTTTCTTTGGGTTCAAACCACACAGTTGGAGCAAATCCCACCTGCTCTGTACTTGGGGAGCGATTTACAAACATCCCCACAGATTACTTTCTTCTGTTCCCCCCCGCTAAAGTGTCAGTTCCTCGCTGAGATGTTGAAAGAGAACAAATCTGAGGGTTTGTAGAGATGTTTTGCTGCCCAGCACCCCGCAGGCTGGGCACTGAGCATCACTGCCACCACCCAATGGGCACAGTGACCTGCACTCCTCTGCTCAGGAGGGTTGGGGCTCATGGCACTGTGCCGACACCAGAACCAACACGGGTCCCATCTGGCCACCTGCTCCCCTTCTCTCGGCCCCTTCTGGGACCAGAGCTCACCCTGGGCCCATGCTGAACACACTTTGAGTCTTTATGGAGGTGTTGCCAGCTGGAGTGGTGCTGCTCACAGCAGGAGCGGGCTGTGCTGTGCAGCCCACACCAGCACCTGGCCCATGCTCAACTATGCTCCATACGTCTGAGTGAAGGCAGCCCTGCACTCTGCCCTTTCCACAGACCCCCACAGCTAATCCCCCAGCTGCCCAGGGCAGGACTCAAATCGAGGATCTGAATCTTCTCTGCCTCTCCCCCATTCAGCACTTGTTTCCAGCAGCTCAACCCTGCAGGGAAAGCACTCGGGATGCCCTCATCCCTCTGCATTCACTCTGCGCTGCACCAGGACCTGCACGTCCCCATACCTCAGGCAGCTCCAGCTGCCCTGCTCTGCTCCTGCATAGAATCATAGAACCATTCAGGTTGGAAAAGCCCTCTCAGATCACCAGTCCATCACGAGTCCATCCCCAACCCATCCCACCATGCCCACTGACCATGTCCCTCAGTGCCACACCTCCACTTTTAACACTTCCAGATGTAGCAATTGGACAGATCAATATAATGGGAAAAGGTGTTTCACCAGAGGTGTAATGACAGAAGGATCAGCACAATAGAAAGGTGCTATAAAGGAAGGGAAGAAGGTTGCTTACCTGTATCAGAAGATTCCAGGCTCATAGGGGAAAGCTCCACCAGGGAGGTATCTCCAGAAAGAGACCCTTCCCCAGTGGCAGTCAGCCCTTAAATGAGGTCTAAGAGTGGTGCAACCAGGCTCCACCCCTTCTGCTTGCACAGGTGAATTGCCTTCACCTGTGCTCTCAGGACTGACCGGGTCCTTTCCCCAGGTGCTCAATCAGTGGCTCAGGCTGTGACTCAACAGTTCCAATACAGAGGGACAGTAAACCCTCCCCCACCTCCCTGGGCAGCAGTGCCAGTGCCTGACTGCTCTCTGGGAGAAGCAGCTTATCCTAATATCCAGCCTTCTCCCACCTCATTCTCTCTCATGGGGTAAAATCTCCTGCTAAGAAGCTGGAAACACCACATTCTCTTGTCATACAAAGCTGCGTCCCATATCTACTGAAATTGTTCATACAATCACATAATGGTTGGGTTGGAGGGGATCTCTCAGCCCCACCCCTGCCATAGGTTGGCTGCCCCCCCTACTCCCCCCAGCTCAGGCTGCCCAGGGCCCATCCAAGGCCTCAGGCACTTCCAGGGATGGGGCACCCACAGCCTCTGGGCAGCCTTTGTTGCCCAGCCTCCATAAACAGCTCCATGGAGATCTGCACAGCACAAATAAAGCCATGCTGAGCTTTTTGCTGCTTACAGCATCCTCACAGTAGTACCCACATGCACAGAATCCCACTGCAGCCCAGCTCCTGCCATGACCCCATCAGCAGAGAGGGCAGCACTGTGCACGTCCCTCCCTGTGGTTTCCATTTGTTCCACTGGGACCAAACTGGGCAGAAGCCTCAAGCCCAGCCCTGCTCCTGTCCCACCAAACAAAACTGCCCCAGGTATGAGCGAACCATGCAACGTTCCTATTGCAGCACATCCCTTCTGCAAGCGGCCCGAAAGAGAGAGTCAGAAGAACATATTTTATCATATACATAATCTCAAAGAAAAAAAAAAACACAACAAAACGGCCCTCGTCTTCTAGATTCCCAGACAGTACACTCAGCATCCTCATGCTACTGATGTAATCTTGGAGGAAGGTCCCCTGGGCCCACACTCATGGAGCAGGAGCTGTGCCTGGAGCTCGCTGCAGCCCTGCATGGAGGTGGGCACAGCCCAGCCCCAGCCCCGCACTGGGAAGGTCTCGGTCCCCCTCCACAGCTGCTGGGGTCTGAGTGCTCTTCAGTGCCCCTGGGAACAGGCAGAGCTCAGTGCAGCTCCTCGTGAATGTCTCTATCCTCTGTGCTCAGCTGCAGGGAACGTCGGCCAGGAAGGAAAATGCCATCATCATTAACAGGAATAAAAGCATCCAAGCAGGTAACAGCACAGGCAGTGCCCACCCTCAGCACCGAGCACTCTGCAGCCAGCTGAAAGCACTGCAAAGCAAACCTTGAGCTGAGGTGCAGCAAGCAAAGTACAAGATAAGGCAGTGGAGTTCCGCCAGAGTGCATATTTGACCCAAATTGTTTCGGCTGCAGCTGGGTGTGCAGCTCCATCAATGGGCTTGGCCTGGCTCTCTGTTTGTGACTTGTCTCCGGAGAGACGGAGGGTTTCTGTGTTTTGTTTGTACGGATGCCTTGGTTATCCTGGGAACTGTGACACGCGCAGTGGGAACGCTGGCTGCCTGCTCCTGTGGATGATGCACGTGTTGGGCCCGGCTCGGACCTGACAGCTCAGCCGACCCTGAGCCCTCCTGCCCACACCTGACCTCAGCAGCATGGCTCACAGCTTCGCATCACGCGGCCCTGAATCCCAGCTCATCCAGCACCAGGAATCCCATGGACAGGAGAGGTCCATGTGATGCATGTGGTGTGTGGATAGAGAACGCGAGGGCTGTGCTGGATCCCAGGGATCGCTCAGCGTGCTCTGTGGGAGGACAGGAGGGGACAGGCATAGATAGGGATGCAAGAAGCTGGACACCTAGCAGCACTTGTTCTGCTCAAACTCCTTGTGCCCCCGAAGGAAGCAGGATGCAACAAGTGGGACACCTGGTCTATCCATGGGCACAGAAAGGGACAAAAACACACCCCAGGGCAGACCGGCCCCATAAGGACTCACGTGGAGAAGTGCCTGCAGACTCTGTCCATGCAAAGCTCAAATATTCCACTCCCAAATATCTCACTCCCAAATATCTCAATATCTCAATAACTCTCCAACTCAAGCAGCTCAAACACGGCCTTTCTGCTTTGGCATTCCGACAGCCCAAACCCCAACATTTTGTTTTCCTGACCAGTAAATCTAGAAGTTTCTTCTGCAGCACGGTGAGATGGGGACAGCAGTCACCACAGCTGGGACGCACCCCATCACTCCCAGCTGCTTTCTGGGGCCCCCTCTTTCTCTCCAGCACACCACCACCACCTTCCCATTGCTGCGGCAGCAGATGGCAAACGGACATGAAAAAATGCTGAAAATGAAAATGGAACAAAATGCCACAGAGTTGCTTGTCCTTTTTGATTCAGTTTTTGGTCAACTAAATTGTTACTGAATGAGGCAAGCTGCGTCAAAAATGTACTCTAATGAAATGCAGCAGGGGCTCTGGCACTATTTCCTGAGCTCCGTGGAGGTTTTAATCCCCGGGCTCTCTAAGACACTGTGTGACATATGCTTAAAAGAGGATATATTTGCTCCCTGGCATTTCATGGATGTCACCTTTTAAAGGCTGCTGCCAGCTTGGTTCAGCCCGAGCTGCTGGTACTGCTTGGGGATGGGGTGAGTCCTTCATCACAGAATCACAGAGTCATTCAGGTTGGAAAAGCCCTCTCAGATCCCCAGGCCCTCTCAGATCCCACCATGCCCTCTCAGATCCCACCATGCCCACTGACGTCCCTGAGAGCCACATCCCTGTGGCTCTGGAACGCCTCCATGGACGGTGACCCCACACACCCCGGTGTAGCAGTGACAGTGCCCGACTGCTCTTCTGGAGAAGAAATTTTTCCAATGGGATGGGGAAGACCTGGAGCTGCCCTGGAGGAAGAGGGCGAGCAGGCACAGCTCACTGCAGTGTGATGCTCACGGTGCTCGGGAAATACACAACTTATTTACTAAAAACTCAGTTCTACGCCCAATTTTACCCATTTGCTGCAAGCAACAGAAGCAGGGCTCCCGTACATCCTTTGTGAAAAAGCCTGGAAAAAAAAAAAAGCCCCAAAACAAAGCTGTGGCGGGCATCCTTGTGGCAGCTGCTGTCTCCAGCCTGACTCCGGATGTGGAGGAGGATCCCGGAGGCACGAAGGACAGACGCTGCTCATCGGCCCTTCCTTATCTCCTGCTAAAGTCCCGCTCTGTTTGGATAAGCCGGGGCTGGAGCGAGCAATATCTGTGGCAGCGAGGAAAAGCCGCTGGCAGATCTCTTCTGGCCTGGGAGAGCCTCGCTCAGGGAGATATTAAAGGCTTTTGTTTCCAGGAGCTGTCAAAACCCTCACCTTTCACAAGCACTAAAATGACCAGGGGAAAAAATATATGCGAGTGGAATAATAATTTTTAACTCATAAATTTGAGCTCGTAAATCAAGGATTGAAGGAGCAGTCGTTGTAATGTCTCGTGAGTTAACATTCGAGGTTTTCTTTCACCTGAGGAAAAAGAAAAAAACACCCGGCTCTCTGCCCTTCCACTCCAGAGTCGGCCATAAATCTCATTAATGTTACAGCCCTGCTCTTAAACAGACCCAAAGCATGAGCACGGGGAGCAGATAGCAAGAGGGGCGATTTTAGAAGTATGGCACAGGGAGGAAAGCTTTAAAAAGGCAAAAATCCGACAACCCAGAGCCAGAGTGATCCCCCTCCTCTTGGAATGGCCGATGGCACCTCCTGACCTCTGAGCAACACTTTGCAGCTCAGGTGGTGATGAATCATATGGGTGAGCTGAGGCACCTCCTGGAGACCCCGCATTTAGCTCATGCTGGAGCCAAAAGCAAAAAGGAAGCTCCTCAAGCACTGAGTGTTTTGTCAGCTTATCTTCATTGCAGATGCCTCCACTGCTCCGTCAGTTTGAGACCCTGTGCCATGCATGCAGCTCCAGCAGTGCGCTGGGAGGAGGGAGGCTGCAGGAGGAGGAGGAGGAGAAGGAGGAGGAGGAGGAAGGCATTGGCATGCAGAGCACAAGTGCGTGCGGGGCACTCGTCTGCCTAATCCAGAGTGTTCAAAGCGGCAGGCGCAGCTGTGGCCGTCTGAGCTCCAACAGGTGACGGCTCAGCTGTGCTTCCCTCGGGCTCTCCATGAGCCCCCGTGCGCACTGCTGGCTCCAGGGGGGGTTGCTCCCTACGTCTCCGTGGGGCCATTGGCTCCTTCCTGCCCTGGCAACCCTCCTGAGCCCAACTGAGGGCTGCCTCCTGCCCTGTGCAGAGAAATGGTCCTAAAAAGTGCTGGAAAGAGCTGATGGAAAAGCAGGAGGGAGCTGTGTTGTGCTTGCAGAGCTGAGGTGGTGAGCAGCGTGCTCCTGTGCAGCTCGGGAAAGGGCAGGGGGCAGCTGGGATAGGGGACAGCACTTCCATGGCCAGCTTCGTGTGAATCCCCATGCCTCTGATGCAAACAGCCAGAGCAAACCCACAGCTCTGCTCTGCCCCTTCAGCTGGAAGTGCTGTTCTCCAGGTCACCACTGCAAGCTCCCAGCGCACCCAGCAGCAGGAACACAAGAGGCTATTGGAGCGAATGCAGCCATGCAGCATGGCTGGTGCAGCCAGAGGGATTGTTAGCTCCCAATTGCCCATTTGCTATCTGGAGGCTGCAGCAGGAGAAATGAGCATCTGGTACCCAGGATGCTTCCAGGAGCCCCTGGCTTTGCCCAGTGCATCCCAGCCCACACCTATGCCTGTGAGGCCATGCGGTGGCGGCTGGGATAGGAAAGTGTGGAGCCAAATTGTGTGCCTGTGCATGGCTTAATGGGAGCTCCACAGTGATGCCACCCCAAGAGAGACACAAATTTCCCTCATTTATATATGAAAATGACAAAGCACAACCTGAAATATGTCTGCCCCCAACACAGCTCAGTGCAATCTGCCAGATTAGTGGCCCTGTGAAAATACCGCTTAGAAAATAAACAGCTCCTGAGCCATCCGTTTCCCTCAGACGGTGCTGGTGGTGGGCAGGCAGGCCTGGGGGTGCTGCCATCATGGCGGGGTCCAGTGCTGACCCCCCCCGGCCCCTCCAGCCCCACAGCAATGCAAGCAGCCCGCTGACATCCTCATTAATCTCTCGAGCTGCGACCGTCTGAGCAGCGCCGTTATTCAAGCGGCCTCCAGACCCCTTCCCCACCGCTAATTTCTACTTATCTGCATATTTTATTGAAAATTAAAATCCTTTTGCATTTTTCCCAGGGCTCAGTCATGAAAAATCTTTTATCAGAGCCCTACTTGACTCCAATTAGTTGGGATAACAAAGCTTCCGCTGTTTGAGGATTATTGACAAATGCGCGAGGAAAAAAATGCCAAGAGAATAGCCTATTAAAATGACAGCTTTTTAAGCCTGGAAACAAAAAGCCCTGACGATTAACAGTGCTGAGGAGGCACAGGAAATACCAAGCCTCAGTTTTTTGCTGGCACTTCAATTGATTAGCCTGCTCGAGCCATTCCTTTGTGTCCCACTCCATAGTGGGTCCTTAGTGGGGGCCAACTGGTGCCCACTGCTGTGCCCAAAGCCCGGTGCCCATAGGTGTGCACAGCTGGGACACAGTCGTAGAATCACTGAACCGAAGAATGGTTTGAGTTGGAAGGGACCTCTAAAGGCCATCTGGTCCCACTCCCTGCACTGAGCAGGGACACCCACAGCTCCATCAGTGCTCAGAGCCCTGTCCAGCCTGACCGTGGGTGTCTGCAGGGATGGGGCACCGCCACCTCTCTGGGCACCCTGTGCCATTCCTCACCGCTCTTAGCATAGACAACTTTTTCCTTATACACAATCTTAATCTCCCCTCTTTTACTTCGAAACCATTTCCCTTCATCTCATCACAGCTCCTCATCCTGAACCTACCCGAACCAGAGCTGGCAGCAATCTGTCTGCCCACGGGTAAGCATTGCCAGGGCACAATGACACCAGCGATGGCTTTACCACAGCAGCAAGGGGAATTTGGGTAAGAAAATGCATCCACAGCAGCGATGCAGCCCCCGCCCCGCTGAGCCCCTGCTGTGGGGCTGCCCCCAGCCACAGTTCCCATGGGCGCCCTCAAACCTGTGCCGTGCAGCTGCGCCCGCGGCACAAAGGGACTGAGGCGCATTGAGAGCGGCACAACTTGTTCGCTGATCACTCCTTAATGGCGTTTCATATTCCCCCCCCTCTCCACCCCCACCCTTCCCTTATTTTTTTTTTTTAATAAAAGAATAGTGGGGTTAAAAATGAAGCATACTCGATAAACGGCCGTGAGTGTTATCCCTAAATAAATAAATAAATAAAAAGCGAACAGAGCTTTTTTTCTTTCCTAGGTGGCTTGGACAGCTGGCTCTTTAAATATTAATCAGGGGCTCATTGATATGCAAATATGCAAAGAGCGAATAATGCAGCCGCAGCTGCGCAGCCCCCAGCGGCCCCGGCAGTGCTGGCCTCCTCTCCACCATGAATGGGAATATCTGAGGACACAGGTGCAGGGAGCCGACCGCGTGCTTAATAAGGTAATTTGTGAGCGATGCTCTATAGAGACGAACCGGAGCAATCTTTTACCACTCGACAGTATCTGACCACCAAACAAGGTGTTAATCTTATAATTGTGCTGTTGACTGTTCCCTAGCACGGCGTTCCTGGCCTTTTGCCCTGACACTTGGCCAGTTAAAATCAACTGAACTGACGCGTCGGATGCGTGCCAACCGATTGGCGATAAATTATTTATTGTTCTATTTCCAAAATAACAAGTAAACAGGAAAGGGAGGGCATCCCATGGAGACAGCCCGCTGTGTCGGAGCAGGGCTTGGCTGCTCTCTGTGCCCTGTCCCCGTGCACTCACCTCCTCCTGCTGGGGAGGGACCGTGTCCCATCCCACCCGATATCCACCGCAGGGTCCAGTGGTGCCACCCCGTGTCCACTGCAGCACGGTGGGCTCTGTTCTGGGCTCACACCTCTCGTGCAGCTCCCAATGCTCCCAATTCTCCAAAGAGCTGGGGACCAAAAGTGCAGAAGCAACACCAGTGCTTGCAGTGGACACTGCAGCGTGTGGCTGCTGGCTCCCTCTGGCACACAGAGCAGGGAGGACGAGCAGGTTGGGGACATGAGCTCCAGCACAGCACTGCGCTCAATGCTGTGCCCTCTCTCCTGTGCTACTAATGGATGCCCACAGTGGGGATCAGAAGGTCACAGGGCTCAGTGCCTTGCAGCATTTCCAGCCCAGAGCCAGTGGGGCCAGGGCACTGTGTGCCTGAAGGGCTCAGCACGCACATTTTGCTCTCTCCTGGAGTTCGCTATAGCAGAGGTTGGGCAAGGCGCTGAGAAAGGGGCACAGTGCCTGCACTATGGCATTCTACCCCATCCCAACCCCATCCCAGTGCGGCCTTTGGGACTGAGCCCTTCATTCCCCATTTCCACACTTCTCGCACTGCACAGGGAAGGGACACTCACCCCACTGCCTGCTCCCACCCCTGGGGCAGTGCTTGCCCCCGGCCTCAGTGGGGTCCTTGATGGGGCTGCTCTATCCCGTCAACACACGAGAATGCTTCCTGCCCCAGTGGGGAGCTTTGTCACCCATCTATAGCAGCAAAGGGAAAAAAGCTCAGGCAGCACATACAATAACCACAGTCCACATAGCGCTTTAAAATTTGCCTCCTGTGGTTGCTGTCCTCCTCTTCCCTGCCAAGCTTCCATGCCTGGTGATGAATGACCTCGTCCGGGTACCGCTGGTACCAGGCGAGCGCAGCTGCGGGGCTGCTTTCCAGGGCGGGCGCTGCAGATGGCCGCTCCGCGCCGAGAGCACAGCTGCACACTGGGGCTGCCGCGCCATGCCACAAAGAGACAGAACACACAATGAATGAGAGCAGGGGAGCGGGCAGGGAGGGATGCTGGGGGGTCTCCAGGAGTGGGTCTGTGCGGTGAGGGCTGCACACACGGCATGGTCGTGCCCAAAGGGCTTCATGGTGATGGGGAGATGCTGCTTACAGAAAGTGACAGCTTCTCATCCTCCTGGCTTCAGTTCTGGCTTTTTTGGTGCTGGTTCTCAGCCTCTGGTTCCAAGTCAAGAAGCAAACTTGCATTGCCTATAAGCAGGTCTGTGTTGGAAATGCTGCAGAAAATGCCCTCCCAACAAGATACTTCTTGGAGAAAAACCTGCTTGAACAGTAAACCTCAGAACTTGCCCAATTACTAAGCTAAACTGGGAGCAACTCCCAGTTTCCCATGGGGAGGGGGACACTGAGCTGCCCCCACCTGCCAGCCTGCCCAGCAGCATTCAGCCCTCCCATCCAAACCAGGAGTTCCCGCACTGTGCATCCAGGGCAGAAAACCTGCACCCAGGCAGCACAGGGTGGCTGCAGCACAGCCAAGGGTGTGATGGGCTGCACCTTGCAGAATCAGCTCAGACTGAAGTCATTTAAACTCATTCCGCCACCTCAGAATTTAGTGCTTTGCAAAACCATCTCAGCCTTTTACAGTGACTTTGTTCCAAGAGATGAGAACACTTACTGATCCGCCTTTTGTTTCCAAAGCCTATCTACCTCCTTCAGTATTTCAGCACTGTAATAATTGTTAGCATCTTTCGTAGAATCACAGAACCATTCAGGTTGGAAAAGATCTCTGAGATCCTCAAGCCCAACCCCAACCCATCCCACTGTGCCCACTGACCATGTCCCCAAGTGCCACAACTCCATGGTCTTTGAGCACCCCCAGGGACGGTGACCCCACCCCCTCCCTGGGCAGCAGCGCCAGTGCCTGACCGCTCTTTCAGAGAAGAAATTGTTCCTACTATCCAACCTGAACGCCCCCTATTGGCAGCAAAACTGGGTCAAAAGCTGCAGCGTGGAGTCCTGATGTTCCCACTTAGCCCCCTTCCCATGACTTCAGAACGGCCACCTCTGGCTGTCCCCATGCTCACCTGTGCTGAGGGAGCGAGGTGGTCGAGCCCACACCTTTTCTTCCCTCCCTGTGTTTGGCCAACATGCAGAGACGCAAAATGAAGTAAGGCTTTATGGCAGACTACCACTTAATAAATGTTAGAACAAAATGTGACGTTGCACAGCCCCACTGCAAGCCGGCCCTATTCCTACTGCAAGCCACCTGCCCAGATGTGCTGTCACCAGAAATACTGGGAAGGAGTTAAGGATAAACATCCCTAAATGGTTTTTCAGCTGACTGGATTTTGCTTGGTTAATCAAAGTTTGTGCATGTAGAAGAACAGATATTGGCCAGGCATAGTGCATACAGATCTATTTGCTCCTTTGCATTGTAGGGTGCAGCTGCTGGCAGCAGCCCACGTGCTTGGGCTCCTGAAATCCATCTGCAAACATGTGCCTGGGCCCTCTGCCTTGAGCAGGCAATGCCTGCCTGTGGCACTGAGCTCTCCAGGCTGCACCAAATGACAGGCTCAGCTCCCCTGTCCCTTCAGTGAATGACTCTCCTCAAAGCAAGCAGCAAAACATGCACGTTCAGCCCTGAAGCGTGGCGTGCCTCTGCGTCTGTCAGCCCAGCACCAGGGCTTCCTCCTGCTTCCCCATAAAGCTGGAAAAGCACCCGGCCCGGCTGCTCCGTGCTCGGTAACGAGCAATTATTTCCTTCTAAAGTAAAATGAAATAGGAACCATTCCCATAATCACCTAGTGGATTTTATCAGCATGTTTGGGTTATGCTTTTGCCCCTTCGGCTAATGCCTAATTGATTCTTTAATCTCTACAACGCTTTTATTGACTGATACAAGAGCGATTTGGCCGATTGGCGGCAGGAAAGCAGGCTGCAAACCCGCCGAGACCCGCGACATGGTGCTGGGATGACCTCATCCGAAGCGAACACTTTATTTGATAATCTATCACTTATTTATTATTCTAACTAACCGCTTGCAGGTGGTGTGATTTTAACGTAATTGTCTCAGCAATAGTTAACACACGCGGAAAAGCTCAGCGACATGCAAGCTTATCCCGAGCAGCTACTGCGGAGGAAATGGGGGGAGCGGTGTGTGGGGCAGCGCTGCATCCCACAGCTGCTGCGCATCCACTGTGGGCATGAGCGCACGTCCCAACGGCTGCTCTGCGGGGAGGAAACCGGAGGCTGCAGAGGATGGGGGAGTTGGAGGCCGTTGGTTGAGTGCTTTGCTGCTAAGAGAACGGCCCCGAAATCCCCTCTACAAAACCAGACGTCTGTCTGTAGTATTGCTGTGGAGAGCACAGGGTCTGCCATCGGGTATAAAGGGAAACTGAGGCACTGCTGGAGCACAGCCCGGCTTCAGCAGCACTGATGCCACATGCCCAGGGCTGCCCTGTGCCAGGTGCCCATGGAAGGACAGGGCACCAGGAGGGGCAGAAACCCCAGTGCTGGGGAGAACACGCGGCTCTGCAGCCAGCTCCCTCCTCCCCATTGCCCTCCTGCAAAAACCTGACCCTGCGGAGCGTTTCTGGCAGTGACACGTGAGGCAAAGGGACATGGAGACAGCTGGGTGTCTCCTCACGGTTCCCACATGGCTCCATGCTGGGATTGCCAAGCAGAGCAGCATGAGGGCACAGGCAGTCCCGAGGGTTCAGGTTGGCACAACGCATACAAAATCGTGCACAAACAGTGTGGGTTTGGGGGTTATTTCTAGAAGCCACCACGTTGCTTTTCCCCTAAAATCGTGGCATTTTGAGTGGCAAGTCCCCACAACCCTCCCAGCCCCTGACTGACAGAAGGCACAAAGAAACCCTTCCTGCTTCATTTTTAATCTCGTCTGGAAAAGTAAGGGGGGTGGGGAGGTGGAGAAATCATTTTTTCATTAAAATAAAAATTGATCCACAATGAAAATAGATTTCTAATGGGAAAAGTTTAGTGCAAATGGAAGCTTTTAAAGATTCTTTTGACTGACAATAACCTGAAGACCCTCCAGGAACTCCAGACCCAGAATAATCAGATTAAATGAAAACTAATATACGATCCTGAAATTCATCCCATGCTGCTCTAAACTTATAGCAGCTGGGTAATTTAGCCTACAGGTTTCTGCCTCATGCCCAGCAGTTCACACTGAATTGTTTAGCCAAACTTAATCTACTGGGAAGGAAAAAAGCTCTTTCCTTTAATATGTGTTATAGCAAAGCCAGCTTCTAAAGGCAGATCGGAGCAGGGGAGGTGCGCCGATATAAAGATTTTCTATGGGATCTCATAGACTGTAGCTTGGCTGCTTTAAAACAAATAACCACAAGTTATATATGATGGAGAAATAAGAGCTCTGTTCGAAGCACGGAGCTGTCAGTGCAGGTAGCACAGGACTAGCCCTGTGCAAATGCTGGTGCTCAGTGTTACCTTGTGCCGCTAATCCTGGCAGAGAGCTCAGATGTCCTCCAAGGTGACCCTTCTTATGTTTGGAGACAGAACTTCAAACTATAAATCCATCATTAAAGATTTTCCAGCTGTCTGAAATTCCTGCGGGAGGGCAAGCGCTGCGTGTTAACGCATGGCACAGGTTTCCATCTCACCTCCAGAAGACAGCTCTCCTGGAGGGCCTGGAGACAGGAGGGGATCTGTAATGATGTGAGAGCTCTTGCAGCTTTATATTCAACAGAGCCTGAGCCAAAGCCTCATATGGCTATAACACAACCAAAGAGCTCCTTTCCTTTGGGGACCCTAAACAGCCTGATCCAGCATCCCACATCCCCCTCCCTTGGACACCTTCAGCTCATGCTGAAAGCCCCACCACTGGGTTTTCCCAAATTACACAAGGAATGATTTATCCACTGGGGTGGTGGGAGCCCCAGTGTGCCAGGATGGAACAGGCATGCAGCAGCTGCACCAGCGGCTCTGTTGGGACCTCAAGAAGGAACAGGAGGGAGGAATGGGATTAGATGTAACCCCAGATCAGGGGATGGGCCAGAAGAGCACAGCAAAGCCAACAGAGCTGTGGGGGCAGCCGGGAGCTGCCATGTTTTTTGTCCAGACCCTAATCCTGGGGACAGGAGGTGGTGATCCCCTGCCCATCCCAAAGGCAGCAGCGGGCTCAGAATTATCTCTCAAGATGGATTTACGGTGTGCTGATGTGGGAATTCCACAAAGCTTTATGTCCAGCGCATAGCTCAAGGAAAGAAAAAACCTCTCCAAGAAAACTTCCAGTCAACAGATATCACAATGTGGTTCCGATTTCCTATCCCCCTCAAAATAATTGTTTCTTTTCTTTTAAAAAGTTTTGTCCAAGGGAAACGTTTCTAATTTAATCCCCTGCATGCACCTTCCTCGCTGCCTTTGAATGTATATTATCTTCCAGCCAGCGCTCCGGAGTGGAGCGAGAATTTTAGATTTAAAAAAAGAAAAAGAAAAAAACCCTTTAAACAGCACAATGCACAGCAAACAGGAATGTAAATGACGGTCTGGGTTCCATTATCCCTGACCCAGAGGTTGGAAACCAAAAGAAATTAATTAAAGCGGGGCGGGGGGCACCCTGCGTGCTGCCGGCGAGCGGCTGCAGTGCAGAGCTGCTGCGTCCCTGCGCCCTCGCACCGTCACTCACCGGGACGGACCGACCCTGTTCATGCAGCTTGTTTGCATTAGGGCCAGCGTGGAGGGGAAGCAGCCAGCAGGGCTGGGGCAGCAAGGGGCTTTTGGAAGAAAGGTAAATCAGGAGGCTTTGGGTGGAATGAGTGAGGGGGGAGCGCCAATGGCTGCAGCCATGTCAAGGGATCCCCAATGGCCAGAGATAGGCATAGATCAGGCTTGATGCCAGTGTAGCCATTGTGGGCTCCAGGTGTCCTCACCTTCCCAAAATACTGCCACAAACCCAGTGGCCGTGGGCTGCCCGAGGCCCCCAAGATAGGATGGGCTCCAGCCATTCCCTGAGCATCCAGTCCCAGTGCTGAATTTAAGCCATGTGAGAGCTAGGAAAACAAAAGGTGAAATGCTTCAAATAACACCTGGCAGGGAGGTAGTGCAGGCAGTTCCTGTGCTTGCACAGGACACAGGGATGCTCCACAGGAGGCTCTGCTGTGCTGGCAGCTCCCAGGCAAAAAGCTCAGTGCTTTCTGGAGGGCCATTAACTACAGCAGACACTGAAGGATGCAAAACATCCTCCACCACCCTGACCTCAGCAAACGCAGTGCACATCACTGCCCCCAGCCCCGCTGCTGTGCCAGGAGGGGTGATGCTGAGAGTGACACACGGCATCTCAGCACTCACCTGTCTTTCTGCGCAGTAATCCAAACAAAATGTTCTCCCTATTGTTTGCAGAGGAATATCGGGTTTGAACTGGGGCAAATATTTAGGAAAATGCAACTGAGTCATAAATATTATTTATAGTTTTGAAAGTGCTACACGTGGCTCCAAGCACTAAGCAATGGGCTGTGCACCTCCACAGTCATAACCCTGACCAGTGCCAGCTGCAAGGGACTGCTGGGTGGGGTGGGACCTGCTACAGTGTTGTGCTTCCCTTGGTGACATGGGGAGGTGGGAGCATGCTGTGTCCCCACAGCATCAGCTGTCCTCACAGCCTCACCATTTCAGTCAGTGTTGGTGCTGGGGCTCAGCAAGGCATGTCTGGGCACACACCACAAGGCACTGCTTCAATTTTTAACACTGTTAGGAAAAAAGTAAAGATGAATGAGGCTCCCTGTGTTGCTTTCTTCAAACCTTTTCCAGATATATGTGCTGGGTGGTGCCCATTCAGTACACGTGGTCCAAAAGTGGGTAGAAACGCGTGACACGGTGAGCCTGCAGCCACAACCTGCGCAGCCACCCCCGCCCTGTGCTGGCATGTGGGACAGGTTTGCCTGCAGGTTTCTTTTCTGATGTTTTTCCTTCCAAACTGCACTTGGCCACAGTGCTGAGCTTCTTGTGCAGGGAGGGGACAGACTGGTCTGGATCAGCTGAGCTCAGGGGACAGTGCAGGGACAAAGCCGCCATCAGTCCCCACATGGCCTTCATGTTGGCCATATGAGCACCGACCTGTTTCAGAGCCATGCTCATCCCTTTGCCTGTGGCTTGTGCTGACCCACGCCGGGTGGTTGAAAGCCTCTTTGTGTCCTGCCATCCCCCGGGGGGGCCAAGGCCACAACCCCGACCTGCAGGCACAGGCCGCGCAGCTCCAGGCATGCAGGCCATGCAGGCCACAGGCTGCTCCCTGAGCACAACACGGCCGAGCCCCGAGCTCCATCAGTGCCCAGAATGAGAGAAAGGGCCCGTTATGAAGCCCCAGGCTAAGCAAACAGGAAAAGCAGCCCAGTGCGGCCGCGCTGCCAGGCCGGGGCCTACTCAAACAAAACCCGTTTGAGTGCGGTGGTGCTGGCGGCAGACTCAGCGACTCCAGCCGCCTCCTAAAAGCGGGTCCTGTCTCACAGCCAGCCTGGGCCCGGCCGGGCGCTGCAGGCCGCACAGGGCTGCGCTTGTCCTGGGGCAGAGCCGCTGACTCATGGAGCCCACACAGCACGGTGCTATTTCAGGTTTCTCAGCAGACCTGTGGTTTTTCTGCAGGCAATCCCGAGGCTAGAGGTTTTTATGCGTTGCGCACGTCGCTTTGAACTTTTTTTTTCCCTTTGAAAAGCAGTGTCTGCAGCAAAATGTGCTAACAAGAAAGCAATTATTGCCACAACCTGTCGCTTCCAGAAGCTGTCCGCGCTCTGCTTGTTCCCATCTTCCCCCCATGTCCTTGGTGTGGGCTCACTGAGCTGCACCCGCATGGTCAGACCATTTGGGGGTGATGTTAAACACAAACCAGGAGGAGGGCAGGCTCAGGAGCAAAGAACAGGGGGAATGCAGGATCACCCCAACTGTCCCACACAGGGTTCCTCCAGTCCAGGGACAGTTCCCTCTATGCTGTAGAATCCGTGGCTCCAGATGCAGATTGCTGCCCTGTGATCAGGGGGTGCTGAGCAGGACCTTCCCAGAGTGATGCTCAAGGTAGCTCAAGGACAGGAATATTTGGAAGAAAGCAGCTTTAATGGGTCAGTGAATTGCCTGAGGCTGGTGTGAGCTCTGTGCCGACAGCACATGTGGGAATTGCGCCTGGATGGTCTGAAATGGGATGGGAAAGGGATGGGATATTTTGAGATGGGATGGGAATGAGCACAGTTTAGAACGGGACAGGGATGGGGACAGGGTAGGATGAGGTGGGACACAATGGTGAAGTGCCCTGCGCCAGTCCAGCGCCTCCTCTAAGCGAGGTGCATTGTAAAGGGAACTGCTCCTCTGGCTGCTTCACTGTCTACATTCACAATGCACACATCAGTGCAAGAAGTGTCTTAAAAATGCACAGATTTACATCTGTATGAGTCTTGAGTGTGGCCCTGAGAGCTGTAAAGTAGACAGCACTGAGAAAGGGGAGGGAGGCTTTACTTTTACCTAACCTTTCCCCCTAAAATACATTTGATAATTTTTGTCCATTTGGGGTCTGTCTGGCAATAAAGTGAAATTCCAGCATCAGCAGAAGTATTAAAATCCACTTCATAAATGCTTGTTGCAAATCTGAAATGTGCCAAATTGGACATATTAACTTGACTTAGTATTTGTTCACCTTTTTCCTGACTCTAGAGCTGATGATTTTCTAATGGAGCAGCCTGACAAAAGAAATCAATCACCGGGCAAGGCCATGAGGAGAAAGACAAACAGAAAGGAAGAGAAAGATGAGAAAAACCAGACCACAGCAGCAGGTGGACAGGTTGTCTGGAAACCTCCTCTAAAATATGTGTAAACAAGGATATGTAAAAAAAAATACAGAGATAGGGAAGAAGTGTGATTTATAAGGGAGCTGACGGCTCTCCCAGCCAGTCACTCTGGACCTGTCTCACTCCCCTCCATCAGTCCCGCACTGGGTACGGCCAATTTCTGTCTTCATAAAACTTCCTCAGGCCCTGGAGGTTGACAGGGGGGAAGTAGGGGCCGATCCTCTTCCGAATCCACCACTTGCCCTCGGCAGCATGCGCTCCTCCAGGCTGGCTGAATTTGTACTTGAAATGTTCCCCTCGGATCCACCTGCAGGGAAACAAAGCACAGGGTGGTAGGAGGGGGTGGGCACCTATGACAGTGCTGTGGGTGATGGATTTATGTAGCTTCCCACCACCACCATTGATGCCAATGCTGGAACCCCTTGGCTCCCTGGAATGCTCTTTGGGGATGATGCACGGGAAAGGAAAGCCTTCGCACACCATCACCCTGTGCATAATCCAGCATCACACTGTGCTCCACACCCCTCTCTATGACCAAGTTGAAAGAATAATAATAATAATAAAACACCAATACCATTTCTTTTTCTTTCCTGAAAGCACCTATGAAGTATTTCTGCTGGGACACCTGTGGGTACACACACTCCCCCATGCCCCTCTGCCCCAGCGAATGGCTGCTCCCTTTGCTCCACTGCTTATTAGCAGGGCTCTGAGCGCATCTGTTTTCTGGCCGCCCTGGGAGTTGACAGAAAAGGAGATTTTAAAGCAGTGCAGAAAGAAGCATTCATCAGCCTCGCGAAACACGTTTGGAGGCTAACCATGCCGCTTGGTGCGGGAGCCGTGTCCTGCTTGATGTAGGGCATGCTGACAAGGGAAGGAGTAACACCCCAGTCCTTCAGCATCGGGGTCCCTGTTTGCAGAGTGCATCGCCGCATTCACTGGATAAGTTCATAAAATAACCCACAATATAAAAATGTCAAAGTCATGTCAGTGCTCATTTAAACCTGCTTTGCTTCACTACTAAAATACAAACCCTGCTACTGAGCAGGGCACTGCGCTCGCACAGCTGCTCGCTCCTGGGCTGCACCTCGGGACGCCATAAAGTCAGCTCCTACTGCTAAAATAATTAGGGACGACTCCTGTACATTGGCCATTAGCGCTCACCTGTGTAACACACTCATGTGGGAAGCAGGAGAGATTGCAGACGGCTGATAAAACTACAGCCCAATTAAAAGGTCTGCCGTAATCACATCTTGACATCTCAATTTAAGCCTTGATTGGCACCCAGATGAGCAATACAGAAATGATTCTGCTAACAAAACACATTAGCATGCAGCTGTTCACCACTTGCTGCTGATGGATCGTCCCCTGGCTGTGCCAAAAGCAGAGCAAACACCTCCAAGTTTCACCCTCCTGCAGGCAAAAAGGAGTGACCCAAAGCAGTGCATTTGGAGCTGCACAGAGACTGCCCTCACCTAACAACTGAGAGGGGCTGGGTGACAAGGGATGAGGGGGGTGAAGGTGTGCCCCATGGCACCCATGGGTCAGGGACCTTGCAGCTGCCCACTCCATTACAGCTATGGCTGTTTTTACACCTTTTTTCTGAGGCTGCTAAAAGTCAAATGGAGGCTGAAGTGTTACTCCCACAGTGTTTGCTTCTCAGGAGCACAAAATTTCCTGTTAATAATTAGAGCAGGAAGGTTTATGCAAGTTCAGTTAGCCTGCAGGCTCCTGTCTGAGACAGATAGGAGGTTTAACAGCTGTGATGTTTGGTTGCTTGCTTGAATTCACAAAACACATCTACCATCCCCAAACCTTCTTTCTACCATCACTGGCTGCCTGGAGAGGGGCAAAAGCAGCTGCTCTAATCCTGAGCTATCAACATCATCCCAGGAAGCAAACCACTCAGACAGCTCCTCTCAGAAACCTGGCAAATAGCATCAAATAGAGACAATGATGTTCCCTTTTTCTTGCTGGGGATGCAGAGCGTGGAAGACTGGGGGCTTTGTCTGAGTGCTCCAGCCAGAGCTCAGACACCCCAGTACTGCTTGGACCCCAAAGTACCTTCCCCTACACCAAGGTCCACCCAGGACCCTTCTGGAATGAAAATCTCCTTGCCCCTCCTGAATGGGCTTGCCTGCCCAAATTAAGCAATATCTATCATCTGATTTGGTATGATTTTTCCCATATGTTCTCTGTCTATTAAAATGTTTGCTATCAAAGGGATCGGCATGTAAAACTAGAACCGTGTGAGCATTAAAGCAACCACACACAACTGAAGCTGCATTTTTGTGGCAGAAAGTTAGCCTTTCTATCTGAGCATATTTCCAGCCCTTATGTTCAGAGTCCAAACAAACCCGAGAGGTCCCTGTGAGCCCCCAGCCCCGAACCGAACAGCCCCTTTGTCCCACCATATCCCACCTGCATCGGGATGCACAGCACATCCTGAGCTGCTCACAGCCTGTGAAAGCTGAGAAACTGCAGCAGAAATACCTCTGAGCACAAAACACCAGGACATCAAGGCAGAGCATCCACTGCCCGTCCTCCCTGTGCCTTCCTGGGGCTAGGGGAGAAACACAGAAAGCTTGTAACCGTCATCAGCCTTGCCTCCTGAGGCTCACTGATGTAAAAACTGCAGCATTTAATACTCACTGGAGCCCCTCGTTTCAGGGCTCATAGAGTTTACAAGCTACCCCACTATTTATAAGCTACCTGGGTGCCTCATTTCCAAAGTCACAGTTTGCAATCTCCATGCTCCCTCCTCCCTATGCAGGGAGCAAGAACACCACAGACCCACCAAGCCAGGGCTCGCAGTTTGCAAACATCACCTGGTGACCTGCACAGCTGCAACCCATACAAGCCCCATGCACACGGAATGAGGAACTGCTATGGGCTGCAGCTTGCCTTACAAAAAATGTTTTGTTTTTGTTTTTTGCAACTTCAGGGCTCACGCAAAGACCTTTGGGGTAGTGGAAGGAATCCAAAGGTCCCTGGGCTCCTCTGAGTGCAGGACAGTGCCAGCATGCAGAGCCTTGCTGCTCAAGGGAAACATCTTCAAGAAGGTTATGAGGAAGCTGCTTGATTTCATCTTTGTTAAAAGGAGACTGATGCCCTCTGCTCATACCAGAGGGATGAGCAATGCTCGTGTTTCAGAGGCAGTCAGGAAGGTCAGGGAGGCCATTCCTCGCTGCAAGCACTTTCCCAGGATTTACCAAGTGAACACAACTGGAGCTCTCTCTGACCTGCTGGGAAGCAGTGGCTGTAGCCATGCGGAGGAGGTATCCAGCCAAGCCCAGGTGAGGTCCAACAGGAGACACCAGAGCAAAATCACCCCATGAGAGGCGTGATACGGTCAGAATAAAGCAAACCAGACACTCCTCCTCCAGTAGACAGAAAACCCACTCAGCTACGACAACAACAGTGGGATGCAAGATGAGGGACAAGAGCATCCCATTGCCAGCTCCACTGCAGAAGTGAAGCAGTCACACATGTCCATGTGCCATTGCCTGCTGGGTGAGCATGGGAGCACGTGCCCTCCATCGCTGCCCACACCAGGCAGGGCTTCAGCCCTGGGAAGGGCAGAGAGGCTAAAAATACTTTGCATTATTTTTTAAATCAATATATTCATCCCAGCAGATGCCCGGTAGCAGCTGCGCTGTAGCACTTTTAAGATTCGATCATATATCAGCCCATTATGACATCTTCCAACTGTACGTGTTAAAAATTAGCAGCAATATTGGAGTTGTTGCGAGGGAGGGCTAAATCTCCCAGACAGCTGTAATTAGTTCCAGAGGGTGCAGCTGTCTCCCTGCAACAGCTGAGGGGTTCGAGGGAAAAAACCAGAGCTGGTGTTTTCTGTTAGAATTAATGGCCTGACAGGGCAAGCCGGGGTGGGAGAGGGAAGAAAGAAACCAAAACACGAGGCGTCCTTTCGATGTGTTGGGCTTTTTTATCTCGAGGTTCCCCACTCCATTGTAAATCAGAGAGCAAGTGGCAGTGGAAAGTACAAATTCATTAAAGCAGCAGAGCCTCCATCACTGGCTCTCCTGCTTGTTCTAGCCCCATGAGCAGCAGCGATCATAAATTCAGCTCAGCCCACAAACCGCTCGCAGCATAAGGGCAATTTTATGGGTTGTTTTTCCATGTTGCTGACTTCTCTTTCTCCGAGAGTCCTGAAAGGTCTGGCCCTTGAGCTAGAGCATCTCATCTTCAAAACTCTTGGGAGAAGGCAAAAGGTCTTGTTTTGCCTCCATCTGACAAATTAGAACGAGATGTGATAGAGACATGCTTTGGTGGGCCTGGTGGGGATGGGTTAATGGTTGGACTTGATGATCTCAGAAGTCTCTTCCGACCTTAATGTTTCCATGACTCTGTTCTATGATTCTTAGAGGCTTTCTGTCCACTGACAGCAAAGCAAACCTGGTGGGAAAGGAACGTGGGTATCCACCAGGCTTAGACACTGTCTGGATTCCCCTGGGCATGGGCAGAGCCAGCACACAGTCCGTGCAGGTGCAGGAGATGGAGCAGGCCGGTCCCCACCACAGAGGTGGCTCTGTTAACATTGTCCCCACATATAGGGAGCTGTAATAAAACCCAATGAGAAAGCCAAAAGAACATGTTGGGACTTCTTCACTCCTGAGAGCTGCATCACTTCCCAGGACAGGTCTCATCGCTGGCAAACAGCTTCTCAGTGGGAAACAGACAAAAAACATCTTTTCCCTGCAGAAGACACCTACGACGCATACTTTCCCTTAATCCTCTATTTCCTGCCTTCCTTCCGCACCGCTCTCATTAGTTACAGGATGACTGTTGCCCCTGTTGGGTTGGGCTTCTGTTTGTTTGTCCTATTTAAAAAAAACAACACTTTTTGGTCTTTTACCCTAAAAAAGCACCACGACTTCCTCAGTGTTCCTAAACCCAACCCAGCCACCCCAGGACTGAGCCCGGAGCCTTCCTCCTCCCACACCATCCTCTCCCCAAGGCTTTGAGGAGGTCTCTTTTCCTGCACCCAAGGGAGCAGCTGCTGGTTTGCGTGGATTTCTGATTCTGTTCTGTGCTCATCACGGCTGTAAACAGATATTTTAGGGCACAGCCCTTCCCAGTCAGGTAGCATCAAATTGGAAGCACTGCCACCATAAATAACACCGCTGCAACAAATCCAGGGCTTCGGCTGCACGCTGGGGCTCTTCCAACAGAGTGCGACTATAATTGGAATAAAAGTCCTTAAGTGAACATGATTTAATATCAGAGACACTGAACACTTCAGGTCAAAAATAAAATGGACATTTCTTTTCTCCCCCTGTAGGCAAAGCCTCGTTTTTGTTTTCTTTTGTTGTTGCAGGCTGTTTCCATGACGGTGCGTTAAACACTTATTAATTTCTCAGCCAAAGCCCCACCATTCAGATTTATGGCGGCGGGTGTTTTATGAACTATCCGCTGCACAATAATATTTTGTAAATCTACATTCCACAAACATCACTTTGCTTGAAGTAAAGCTTCACACTCAGCTAGGCCGGGCGCTCAACAATGCCCTCATTTTTAATCAGTCACCTGTTTCTCATTTTAAGTTTATCACACTTGAAAAAATACTATAATTTCTAGAGTTGTAAAGAAACCTACAAACTTTGGTCTCAGAAATTTCATTTCGAAGGCATTAACTCATTTTGAAAGTCCCTTGGCTATTTAAGGTGTAGAGTTTCCATTAACAGAATAAACTCCGTGGAGTATGGAGCGTAATGTTCTTATGGAAAACAGTCCCTTCCCCTAATTATTTAGTCTAGCAGGGAATGAAAATAATTAAGTCTCAAAATTCCCCTTAGAGTGGAGGGGGGACTGGGAGGAAAGCAGCAGCTACTGAAGGGAGTGGAGCGGCGATGGCCGGAGGTGGGCATGAGCAGCATTAAGGTTTGCACTGACAGCTCCACGCCACCCAGGGCAGCTTTGGACCCTACCACAGCTCAAGAGCTCTGGAATTCTCTCTTCTTCCCAAGTGTTACCATCGAGGTTCAAATTTAAGGTCGTTGCTTGCAACTCAAATGAACTTACACCACCAAAAAGGCAATCAGTGGCTGCCAGCACTGAGGTTCTGCACATCCAGTGCTCAACTCAATACAGCTAAGGAGTTGAAATTAAAAAGTAATCGAGTGGCTTGGGCTGGGAGGGTCCTTAAGGATAACAGACTGGATGCCTTGCTTATAGAACCACAGAATGGTTTGAGTTGGAAAGGACCTCTGAAAGCTGTCTGGTCCCACTCCCTGCACTGAGCAGGGACACCCACAGCTCCATCAGTGCTCACAGCCCCGTCCAGCCTGACCGTGGGTGTCTGCAGGGATGTGGCACCGCCACCTCTCTGGGCACCCTGTGCCATTCCTCATCACCTGTGGCATAAAAAACTTCTTCCTTATATCCAGTCCAAATCTCCCCTCTTTTATTTTGAGACCATTTCCCCTTGTCCTATCATTACAGACCCTGCTAAAGAGTCTGTCCTGCTCTCCAACTGTTCTCACAGCACAGCGTCCCCCATTATGGCCAGGGTTCTCTGGGTGGATGGGGGTGCAGGAGGGACTCTGCTTCAGTGAGCCTAAAATCCAGCGGGGAAATGGCATTTCTGAAATGCAGGAAGAAAGCCCCAGCAAGGCAGGGAGGGAGCCCGCCTGAGCAGAATGAATGCGGGAGCAGAAGGGGCTGCCAGAGCTGCTGTGAGCGTGCCAGCCATGAATGCCAGAAGTGTAAACTCAGCAGAATTGGGATGGGGCATAAAAACTTTTTAAAAAAAAAAGCAAATGATCAGTTTCCATGTGCAGGGGAAGTGCTAGCAGCAAACAGTGATGGAAGAAGCATAAATAACAACCAATGACTAACTCACATCCTCACACCTCCCCCACTGCACCTGGGTACAATGCAGAGATGCCAGCGCAGGTATTGGGGTTGGCCCACTCAAACCAGAAACGTGAGCAGCAAACAGGGTTAAGTGGTGTGCTGGACTCCAGGCCGGGCCAAAAGGAGCATTTGTAAATTGTTATTTTTATTTCAAGCCACCCAAAAATACACTAGGCCCATGAAAAGCTTTTAAAGCAAAAGTAATGCCAGAGCAAAGGCAGCTGACACATAAAACCAGCACTGGATCCTGATCTTTTCCTACTATAAACTAGCTGCTAAGGAGTGAAAACAGAGTCTGAGCATTGGTTACAGCAAGGTACTGCATGAATCAAAGCCCTGTTTGCCTAGATAGAGAGCACTGTGTGCAGCACACAGCATCACACTGCTCTGCCATCGCTGACCTGCCTGTGCCCCTTGTACACTGGGCAGTCACTATCCTATAAATGCAAACAAAGATAAAGATTTGCTTTGTTTTCATTTTAAATTCCTGAAAATACAGTTTCCTCACCTGTCACAGAACACAATAAAAATTTATAAGTTTTTTATATGTTTTTTTATCGCCACTGATTCCAGAACATACAAAAGAGACGCAGCCCTTTGTGGCAAAGCCCCGAAAGATGTGATGCACATCTGATTTCTGAGCTGCTGCGATGTTTGTAGTTCCAGCCGCAGTGAGGAACGGGAGCAGCACTGCTGGCCCTGGGCAATAAACAGCTCTGGGATTATGGAGAGCTTCTGTCACTGCTGAGCTCTGCTCACCGCCAGCTGCCACCAGCTGGTACCCATGTCTGGCTGCTGGCACTGGGGGACGCCCAGCTCCAACTGGGGGCTCTGACACAGGGCCAGCACCATAGAGGCCTCCAGCAGCTCTTCCAGCACTTTGTACCCCACCATGATCTCCCAAATGCTCCACAAAGGACTCCCGAGGGCCCCAGTGCAGCCCTCTCCCAGCCAAGCAGAGTTAAAATCCCTCCATAAACAGTATTAAAGCTGTACCCATCCATGGCAAGGGACATGCTGGTGTCTCCCAGCATGCCTTTTGGAGCAGTAGTTAACACAGGCTCCCCGAGAAATCTCCTGGGCTGCAGCCAGGGTGTAATTATTTGTGTGCATAACCCGCTGCCCATGCAGCCCAAGGAGCCGTGGCACAACCCTACAGCAAACCTGGACTACACACCCAGTCTTAGGGGAATGCCAGCATGCAGGGTGGGCTGCACTGTGAAAACGGGCTCTGAAAAGGGAATCCATACAAAATCCCAAATAACTGCTCCTACAGCAGTCTCAGCTCCTATCTTTGGAGGAAGAGTTCACCATCAGCCTGCAGCAATGCTCTGATGGGGCACTGGTGCTGCATGAGACCATTCTGGCTGCCTGGGAAACCTCAGAAATGTGGTTATAAGAAATACTCAAATACAATGGTGGGACACTCACTGGTGTCCCAAGCTGTGTATCTGTTGATTGTGGTCTTTTTTGTATACATACATACAATCTCAACATATACTGAATGCCATATCCAAAAGAAAGCACTTTAGTAAAAGGTGGAAAGAAATTCTTAATATCTAAGCTGGAAAAGCAGTCTCCCCACAGCAGATTTGGGGGACACACTGCGTTAAAGCTGAAAAGCAAAGCTCTGCTTCAAAAGGAAGCTCACTTCACACGGCGCTGGGAACCTTAATCCCTGTTTGTAATGCATCTTGAGAGCCTCAAATGGAAAACATTAGCAAGAGCATAATATTACTTGAGTTGATCCAAAATTCCCTTAAAATATTTTTTCAGCTAAAAATAACTTCATCAACAAAACAGACACTTTTGTGAAAAATTTCCTTTTGTAGAAAACCTTGGGGTTTTCATCTGTGCTTTGCACTTGCTGATGTTTGCTTTGTCACTGAAAATGCAAACAATTCCAAGACAAGTGTCAACAAAAACAATTCTTTTTGCAGGACTGTTTCATCTTTGAAGTATCCCAATGGGCCGCTGGAAATGGTATTTTTGATCTGACCTTGCAAAGAGATCATGGCAAAAAATCTGAGGCTGTGGGGCAGGAAACCACCGTGGTAGGTAGGATCCATGTCCAAGAGAAGCAGTGCCGGGCGCTGGGAAGGGGCCAGCCCCGGGTCCCCTGTCCCCATCACGGTGCTGAGCACCAAATCTCCATGAAGACCTGTTATTAAAATTGCCCTATTAAATACCACCTGTGTGGCATCAAATACAAAGAGCAATCAACTAACAGGGATGGTGACTCAACCACCTCCCTGGGCAGCCTGTTCCAATGCCCAACCGCTCTTTCGGAGAAGAAATTTCTTCTGATATCCAACCTGAAATGCCCCAGCACAACTTGAAGCTATCATCTCTCATCCTATTGCTGGTTGCTGCGAGACCAATCCCCACCTTGCTACAACCTTCTTTCCAGTTGGAACACTCATGCTGAATGCATGGCCCAGGTGCTTTCCCCAAGCACTTACCGTGGGGGATCCTTGCCCGCGAATGGGTTCGTTGCCATGAGGGACAAGGCTTCCTCCTCCTGGGCCAGCAGCTTCCCTGCCAGGTGGATGATCCACTCATTCTGCTCATAGGTCTGGGAGAAAGAGGACGAAATACAGATGTTAGGCACCTCTGAGCTTTAATTACAGTTAAACGCGTCTGTGTGATCTCTGGGCAGGGAGTACCGTCGATGCGATGGCAAACGAGAGATCTGCTGGTGCTGCACGATCAGACCATGCAGGCTCCAAAACCTCAAGGCTGAGAATTCATCCACCACTTTAAAATACGTTGCTTTCCCTGTTGTGTTATCAGACAAATAACAGAAGAAAGTGAATTTTCTATTCCTGGATTCTCAGCTACCCGACTGCCTCCAACATCTGTGCTCTTTATCCTGCTACCACTGAAACCAAATAAATCAGCCCTAGAATGCTGCGGCCCCCATTGAGCTGCCAATTTTGATTCCATATTTACCTCCCTCCATGAATGAAAGCATCTCACCCCCTGCAGGGATTCTTGGTGAGGCTCCATAAAAAGCATTTCCCCTTCTGGTGACTTTCAGTGCCTTATACTCATTTATTCCCCCTTTTTTAATGTGCGCCTAACTGGATTTTTTAATGCAAGCAGTAGGGGACACTGTGGGAAAGCTAAACCCAGCATTTGTACCTGCAAGACTGTGACTAATGCAGAACATCAACGCAAAGTTACTCTGCAAATCTTCTATAATGGCAGAGTTTGTTATTTCCGTTGCTACAGGAAACAGGGAAGAGAAAGGAGATGTAAAGCCCCAAATTCTGGAGGGAAGCTCCATCAAGCAGCACTGCTGCCTTGCAGGGTTTCTGACCTGTGCTCATCACAAGCTAAGAGGAAAGCCTCAGATATTTCAGCCTACAGCTTTGTAGAGTTTCCTAGCAGTGCTGCAAGGAACCCGTGGGTGAGAAACCAAAGCTGCACGGAGGACCTCAATTCTTCAGAGCCTGCTGCAAACCCACAGGGCTCAGCAATGGCGGAGCGGGCTCCTTGGCTTGCCAGGTCTCCAAACTGTTAATTAGCGGCTCCATGCGCACGAGAGTTGGACTTCTGGTTTGTAAAGTGTTTTTCTTGTAAAATTTACAGCATGTCTGGCCCCAGCAAGGTCTGCGGTGAGAAATTTCCACCCGGCGCGGCTCCCCCGGCACCACGGCCTGGATACAGCATGATGCTGGGAGCAGTGGGAGCAGTGGGGCCGTGCTCACGTCTGCGCTGCTTTACTCATTACCTGTAAAGCGATACGGTGGCGAAGGGGGAAAGAAAGAGCCCAGGTGATTTGGGCTCCATCCAGGGCAGCATCGTGGGGGTGACAGTTCCTCTCTGCGGCTCCGCTGGGAGCAGACCCTGAGTGCCGAGCTGCTACACCTACCTGTGATATTTAGGATGGGAGAGACTCACCTGGCACTGAATAAAAACGGAAGAGTCAGAGCTTGAACCACCGAAAGCATTAAATACAAGAAGCCAGGAGCGACGCACATGACACTAAGGTGTGACTTTGGATCTTTGTAAGTGGAAATCCTACAGCATCCCTGGCCATTTCAGATGGAGAAGCCAAGGGCAAAGCACACCCCCAGGCATTTCCCTGCTGTTACTGGGACAGGAACACTGACACCAGGAGCAGCATACAACACCAGCATCAACCCAAAAAAAGGCATGAGAAGAGCAGCTCCCTGAACCAGGCTTTAGCAGAACACATTATTGGGACTGGGTTGCTCCTTGTCCCCATCTGTGCATCGCTGCAGCCTCCCCAGCACCATGCAGCAACGCTGCACCCATAGTTCTCTGTAACCATTTCTATTCTCCAATTTCTCCGTAATGATTTATATTCTCCAGCTTCTCCATTTTCACATTTTACCAGTGTATAAACACAGAATTCTCACCTTGCATGCATTCATTTGCATACAGATGTACTGAATAACTCCATAGGACTTTAAGCCCAATCACCACTACTGCAGCAGCAGTAGCAACGAAATTCTGCAGAGATAATGTACAAGAGAATAAAATAATCACAAAATATATAAAAAAAACCACGGAGCACTACAGGGAACACGTTCCCAACTGAAATAATAATAATAAGAACCCTTTTCCTCCAGGTTTAATTGGTCATTTAATGGAAAAGGACTGCGGATTAGTGTGGCATTTTATTGAATCTCAGTCCTGGCACAGGCACACGGGAGGAGGTAACTTTGAGATGCACATGTGGAAACAGCTGGAAACTTGGCACTGGAGCCCTGCATTATGATTTTGCATGGTTGGAGTTCTGCATGTTCTCACATCGGGTGGATGGCGGGGGAGTTCGCATTTCCGTGCTGTAGTAAGGGGCATTTCTGGCACCACAGCCTACTCATATAGGGGATGCAAAGCAGTGACTCCACCACTGGGGATGTTTTCACCCAACACTCACATTTCTGCTTACACTGATGTTTAGGAGTGACCTCAGCAGTCACTATTTGGAGAAGCTGAGCTATCAGCTGGAGGAATGAACCATATCCCACAGAAAGAACAGCATAACCAACACAGGGCTTTGCTTTCCTATAACTCCATCTCAGTGCCTGCTGCCATCCTGCTACCCAAGAAGATTAACCAAGGAAGGCTGAAGGCTACATCGCGTTCCACCACTTCCCATCACCTCCCATGGCCAGGTTCCATCACCTCCCATCACCTCGCCCCCTCTTCCTAGGAGTTCCCCAGAGAGGCAAACCATTGCTCCGCAGTACTGTTCTCACAGAATCATTTAAGTGGGCACTTCCCAAACCCCTCCAACAGCCACCCCATAAGGTGCTCGGGGAAGCGTCCCTGGAGGAAGACAACTGATCCCAGTTAAACAAAGAAAACATAATCCCTACATTCTGCACATAGACCAAACCACCTGAATATGGCAATGGAAAATGGAAGTGAATCGAGGTCTGTGTTTTTAGGAGGGGAAAGAAAGGAAATGTAAAAGGCTGTGCCTAGTGCACTGCACATGAGGTTTAGGTTTTACTGCCCTGCACACACCTCCTTCTGCACATTGCTGCCATGCAGCGTTTTCCTATAAGTACCTCCTGGTTGGATGACCCAGGTAACAGAGGCTGGAATACGGTATTTTATAGAAATATTCATCTCCCTTCTCCCCATATAGGGTTTCTTTTTCTCAGCTCTCCCAGCGCGTGCAGTAAGGTGAAGCCTCCTCTCCCATCTCCCCTGTCCCGCACCAAGCTCTGTCCTGCTGCTCACATTTCTGTTCTCTCTTCGGGAGTCAGCTGAGTTGCACCCATAAACTTACCCATCACATCTGGCAAACAAACCTTCCTCCTAGGCGTCCCACAGTTGCTGTCATATTGCGGCAGTACATGCCAGTTCAGAGGGCTTTTAGGACACAGTGATGTTCAATCTGAACAGCACACTGGGATCATGTGCCCTGTACTCAATTAACACGAGGTAACAATTCCCAATTTGCTTCCTCACAAACACATGAACCAAGTGATCTGAATTTCAGCTGCATTCCTTCTGCACAGACCGTCCCAACACTTGGACACTTCAGGAGTCACTTCAAGGAATAACACAACAGAACACTGAGCCTTAACTAACAACACTGAGATGGCGCTGAGGTTGTTATTTTCTGACTGGTTATGACCTGGTGAGCAGCACAAGCATGTTTCTGCACTGGCCAGACGCAGACCCCGCTATGGAGAGCTTACACAATCTAAACAGCAGAAATACCCTTCATGCCACAGGAAGGAGAGAAGAAACCCTTCCTTTGATTTTTCATTATTCAGAGCACTGAAGGCTTTCCGCTGCTGCCCAACGGTGAAGAACACGTCCTGTTCTACAAACAAGGTGCTTCTGCCAAGCCCGAGGCGTCCTGCTACCAGGAAAAGTGACCAACTCGAAGCCCCTGAACTATGAGCAGTATTTTGTTTTCTGCTTGTTACTTCTGACCGATGCTGAACCCACTGCAGGCTGCCACAGCTCTGCCCACAATGCTTTCTGTACCAGTAGCACAGCACAGCTCCATTCAGGTTTGTGGTGATGGGGCCCCTACAAGCACCCACCATAAGTGGTAAGTCAGATAATTACAGGAGTGCTGCCATCAGCTGGAGGGCAGACAACGTTTGAACAATCTCTTTCCAGCAAAATCAGGACCTTTGCACTAGAACAACTGGGAGCAGATTCTGCCATTGCACTATCTTCTTGTTGGAAACTTTTTTTCCTAACGCTTAACCTGAATTTTCCTGAGATTAAATCATATTCTGCCATTTAGCCCATTATTTCCTCCCTTCTCCGCAGGGACCCAGAAAACAGATTGTTACTTTCCACTTTGCGGTAGGCTTTCCCACATCCCAAACCTGCTCTGCTGCCTTCCCTCCTGCTCCCAGATCACGCAGAGCTGTTCTCATGGTCGCTGTGGGACCAGGATTCTGTAGGTCCCTCTGTTGTACCCACGCCAACTGGCTGCATCCTTCCCAAATTAGGATGCTTGGCTTAAGAGGTGGGCTCTCCACTTCTATCTGCTCAGACCCAGACCTGCAGCACCACCGGGGGCTTTTAGACCTCTTCCTCAATTGTAAATGGCATATTGTATTTAAGTAATAAAATTAACATCACGAACATTGCTTCCTGGAAAATAACGCCACGTTACATTACTTATAATCAAGGCACTACGGTAATTAGTAGCCAACTGCTAATTGCAGCTCAGAGCAGGGCAGCATTGGTTCTCCCTGGCTCCCCCATAGTGGGCTCACAGCACATCCTGCAGTTACAGCCAAGGTGGGAGCTGTGCAGGAGGATGGCGTCATATGTCAAGCGGTGATGAGGTGCAAAGAGGAACCTGTCAGGAGCAGCACAAAGGGATGGTAAATACCTTCCCCCAAACTCCCTGGGCTTTCCTGCAGCCTGTCAGAGCGGGATATGGCAGGTCCTTAAGTGACTGCCTCCAGCACCAACCCCACGACGGCGGCAAACAGCGGGGTGAAAAAATCCAGAACTTCTAAAAACAAATTAAACCTAATCCAGAGGCTGAAGGAACTTGGTTTTATGGACTCCATAAACTACTGTATGGGCTTTGCGGAACTCACCCGACTGCACAAACTTCTGCTGGGCTTTTGGCTTCTGGTTCCTCATCCTTCCCACCACCTTGCCAGACTCAATCTGAGCAGTGAGCATGGGACAGCCAACAGAGTCCTGGGCTGCATCAGCAGAGCGGTGGCAGTGGGGCAGGGAAAGGACTGTCCCCCACTCTGCTCTGCCCTTGTCCAGCCCTGGGGCCCCTGGCACAGAGAGTTGTGGAGTTGATGGAAGGGGTTAAGAGGAGGGCATGAGGACACTCAGAGGCTGCGGCACCTCTCCTACTGGAACAGGTGGGGAGCCAGGGGTGCTCAGCCTGGAGGCTCCAGGGAGACCTCACTGCAGCCTTCCAGTACCTGAAGGGAGCTTATAAACAGGAGGAGAGCAACTTTTTACATGGGCAGATAGTGACAGGACAAGGGGGCATGGCTTAAAACTGAAAGAGGGGAGATTTAGGTCAGATGTTAGGGGGAAATCCTTTACCAAGCTGCAGTGGGAGGCCATGTCTTGCTATGGAAAGGATCTGTGGCCTTGTGGCAACCTCGTAGCAGGAGGGAACAGCACACGGGGACACACACGTCCTGTGCATGAGCACTAATTACCACTAATCAGCCGGCGCGGACAGACGCCTTCGCATGTGCATGCCCCAACAGCCCCCAGGCTGATAGGTGCACTTCAGGGAACCTCCCGGTGCACTAAAAAAATAATCATAAAGATGCAAATGAGGCTGTGTTATTTCCTCTTCCTGCTCGTCCCCAGGCTGCCCCATACATCACTGTCACTCAGCACACAGCCGCTGCCCGCCGACAGACAGGGCCGGTGTGTGGCAATGTCTCTCAGCACCAGCATGGCAGCACTTGCCATGATGCTGCAGTATCAGTGCCTTGAGCTTATTTGGTCTCCTCGGGCCCTGGGCATTCTGATCTGGTGGTGGGCATCCAGCCCATGGCACAGGGTGGGGCTGGGGGGGCTGTGAGGTCCCTTCCATCCCAACCATGCTGTGATTCCATGCTGGAGCCCTCCTGAAAAGCAGGAAGCTTTAAACCAATAGCTCCAACTTCTGCACCGTCATTTAGCGCTGAGCAATGCTGCTAGCCAGAGCTTTAACCTTTGCTGTTGTCTTGCTGAGGGATAAGCATACCTAATGAAGATTAAATGAAATTCCAGCACACAAAAAAACTAGCGGGGTAAATATAAAACCATAGCCAAAGAGCGATGGTTATGTCATCACTGAGGAATCTAAAAGGCGCCTAAATGAAAATACCACAAAGAAAAAACAGTGAAGTTTGGGGCATGGGGAGAGCAAGAGGAAGAACGCCAGGAAGGGACATGAAAACAAAGGGAGAGATGGGGCTGCCCACACTGCTGCTGTGAGCCCCAACTTTGTAACACCCACTCTACATTCTCCTGGTCATGCAGAAAAGGCTACAGGGTATTAACAAATTAATTTACAATAATCCCCCTCTTCTCTTCCTTAATGGAGAGCCATCACCTGTCTGTGGGTGCCAGGTGAGGACACCACGTCGCAGTGCAGGACAGAGAGCAGTGGCTGCCCACTGTGCCACCACGTCAGGGACAGGCATTATCTCCACCTCTTTGACTCTTGTTATTGCTGAGAAACAATTAAAAAGCCTCACATAACATTTCCAAGAGTTTCATTACACCAGCAGCAGACATCCTTTAGGAATACAATTTTTTTTAAAAACATAATTAACTTAGCTGAGGCTTCAAATATCCACCCCCCCCCGCCCCAAGCACGTTGTAAATTCACATGGATTGCTTTCCCTGGTCCAGGGGATGCACGAACCTGGAAGGCCGCGAACCACATCAGCCAGTCCAGGCGGTAGTGGTAGGGTGAGATGAAGCATGGCCGTCGCCACAGGTCCCCAGGCTTGCACTTGAAGTCAAACTCCTGCCAGACAGCAGCAGGGTCATTGGGGTCTGGGCTGGACGTTCCCTGAAGGATGACTTCAGTTCTCTCCTTGGTGATGCTGCAGAACACAACATCAAGTCTGTTATTTGTCTCAAGTCAAGGGTAGATGTGGCACTTAGGGACACTGTTTAGTGGGCATGGTGGTGATGGCTTGGGGTTGGACTTGGTGATCTCACAGTCTTTTCCAATCCTAATGATCCTGTGATTCTATGACCTTCATTCTCTTCTTGGGCCAACCTCTCTCTTTGGCATAGAATCACAGAACAGTTTGAGTTGGAAGGGACCTCTAAAGGCCATCCGGTCCCACTCCCCGCACTGAGCAGGGACACCCACAGCTCCATCAGTGCTCAGAGCCCCGTCCAGCCTGACTTTGGGTGTCTGCAGGGATGGGGCACCGCCACCTCTCTGGGCACCCTGTGCCATCCCTCACGGCCCTTAGCATAAAGAGCTTCTTCCTTATATCCAGTCTAAATCTCCCCTCATTTAGTTTTAAACCATTTCCCCTTGTCCAGTCACAACAGACCCTGCTAAAGAGTCTGTCCCTTTCCTTCTTACAGCCCCCTTCAGATACTGGAAGGCTGCTAGCAGGTCTCCCCAGAGCTTTCACTTCTGCAGCGTGCCCAGCAGCTGGCTCTTGGGGCACAAACACCACCAGTCTCTATGCTCCATCCTGGTCACAAGAGAGATCTCACGGAGCTATTCCTCAGCAAGAGGAGGAGGTACTGTGTGAACTGCTGCAAATCAAACCAAGGAAAGCAGAAAGGAAAATAAAATAAAGACCCCCAAACCTAGTAGACATTTTGAATCCGTGTTAAAAAGCACCCAACCTTATGGCAGGTGATGCACATTCTCTCTGCTGCTGGGTTTGATTTTCTCTGCACAGCAAGCTGTAGGACAGTTCAGATGGCAAACTGTCCAGGCTATGCTAAGCCCACATGAAAACACAACTGTCAAGTTTCCAATTACCTGGCAGTGATGCTCATCTACACAGGAGAGCTGATTTCCCTCACAAACATATAACAGTGTAACTCTCCCTTATCCAAACTGTGCAGCTCCTAACGCCCCTTCATTTTTCACTCCTTTTGGCCCTTCCTCCTTCAGCCCTACAACTGAAACTCTGGAAACGCACAGGCACCACCTTCTCCCTTGATGTCTTCCAGCGATAGATGCCTACAGCCCACAGAATGCTGCGCATCTCAGCTTATAATTGTTACCTCCATTTAATAGATTTCTGGATTCTCCAGCCAAGTCCCATATTATATGCTGGGCTGAGTTATGAGCCGTGGCCAGCTGCCCAATGGTTAGAAACACGCTGTAAATCAGGGACACCAAATTACTAATAAAAGTATGTTCCTACTGTGTGATTCAAAATATGTCAAGTTTCACATAATCGTATATTCATTATAAGCTGCAATCCTCTTTTTATTGGTTTACATAGGCTGGAATTACAAACATATTACAGCAGCATTTCATCACATGCTCTTTAGGATCTGGTAACTGCCGAAGCAGAAACCATAGACTGAAGAAGAAAAAGAACAACAACCCAAAGAAAACAATCTCCTGTAGCTTCACCGCTCCAGCCTTCAAAGAGGTTCAGGGGTTATTTCTCTCTCTCCCAAAAAATGGAGAAACTTCAGTGTTTTCCATAACCTTTTAGTGCTGGTATTTTTAATTATGGGTTTTTTTTCTAAGTTTGTTATTTTTCCTATAATGTCTGCTGTTCAAAACATTGGAGAAAACAACCTATCCATGTGATGTCCTGCAGGTATGCTCTGCACCTCCAGATCTCGCAGTGGGCCCTGCTCCTCCCAACCTGATGCTCTCATAAAAGCCCAATTACTGCTGCTCCTCCTGCAGGACCTGCCCACAGCCCACCAACACAGAGCAGCCCTGGGGAAGGGAGGCAGCAGCGCAACCAAACCCAAGGTGTGTGCAGAAAGAACTGGCCCTGTTGTCAGCTCTGTGGTGGCACAAAAGCCACTCTGCTCATTCTGCCCTGATGCTCTTTGCCTTGCGTTCCCCAGCTGCAGGCTTTCAGGACAAGGTTGCCTAACCCTTTTGGCTAGCTCTCCATAAGCATGAGGTGTTTCTCAGCATTTTCACAGGTGCTTTGATCAAGGAGAGGCTGAGGGGCAGCACTTACCATGGACTGTGGGTTGCCTAAGCCTGCTGGCCTGTGCCCCAAAACCCAGATTCAGGTTCCTAACGCAGGTGGAGGTGCTTCCCCTGTCCAGCCCCACCTCGCAGCCCTCAGTGGGATTTCCTGAGCTGACGGCAGCAGCCAGACTGCTGGGCCTGTCCTCTCCATCTGTCTTTCTGTCTTGCTCTTTTTTTTTTGAGCCCATTTATACTTTCGTCTCCGCAGTTTCCTGTAGCAATGAATTCCCCAAGTCACTCGTTGGAAAAAGCACTTCCTTTTGTTGGCCTTAAATCTGCTACCCAACGGCTTATGTGGATATTTACATGAGGGACAGCGAACACGCGCACGGGAAGAGAAGTTCACCATAAATAAAGTGGGCTGGTGATGGTGAGGAGTATCCACTGGATGAACTCTCTTATGGATATTTTCATCCTGTTATTACATTTGCTCCATCAGTATAATGAGCTCACTAAAAGTAGCTCAAAGAAAACAAATTATAATTCAGTGGGAAAGAAACCTGCTCCTTCTTCTCTTTCTCTCTCATAAACAGATATTCCAAGTCTATGGCTACTGGAAAGATTTCTGTTTGGATTTAAGGCTATTGGACCACACTTCATGCTGCTGACAGTGGAGAGCTGTACAACCCTGCTGGAAAGGAGCTCTACGGAGAAGGACCTGGGAGTCCTGGTGGCCAGCAGGTGACTGTGAGCCAGCAGTGTGCCCTGCTGGCCAAGAAGGCCAATGGGACCCTGGGGGGTGTTGCACAGTGAGGCCAGCAGGTGAGGGAGGTGCCCCTCTGCTCTGCCCTGAGGAGGCCATATCTGGAGTACTGCGCCCGGTGCTGGGCTCCCCAGTCCAAGGCAGGCAGGGAACTGCTGGAGAGAACCAGGAGTTCTACAGAGACCTCTGGGGGCCTGGAGCACCTCCTGAAGGGGAAAGGCTGAGAGCCCCAGGGCTGTTCAGCCTGGGGAAGAGAGGGATCTCATCAATGCTTAGTAATATGAGGAGTGGCCTTATAAGCAAGGACATGACTGGGCATGGTGCAGATGTGTTGATGGTTGGACTTGATCTTAAAGACCTTTTCCAATAATTTCATAATGATTCTATTAAATATCTAAAGGGTGGGAGTCAAGTGGATGGGTGGTGCCATTTTTTGCTCTTTTTGGTGGTGCCCAGCTACAGGACAAGGAGCACAAACTGGAACACAGGAAGCTCCAAGAAAAGTTTCTTTACTGTGAGGGTGGCAGAGCCCTGGAACAAGCTGCCCAGGGAGGCGGTGGTGTTTCCTTCTCTGGAGATATTCAAAACCCACCTGGACATGTCCCTGTGCAACCTGCTCCAAGGAACTTGCCTAAGAGAGAAGTTGGTTGGAAGGGATCTCTGGAGATCCATCCAGTCCCCTATGGTTCTGTGATTCTGTGATGTGCCATTAAAATGCAATACCTTCCAAAAGCTCCATAGGTGTTGACTATCCTGAGGGGGTTGAAGGATGTATTCATGACCTGTCTGGAGCTGAGCAGGTTGATGACGACAGGCACGCTGAGGTAGGCGATCAGGAGCCCAAAGGAGATGTTCACCACCCTGCGGACGTGGCATCCTGGGGGGACATGAGAGCAGAGCAGAGGGATGTGAGTGCTGCCCACAGCCAGCTCTGCCCCACAGCCAGGAGCAAACAGCCGGTGCTGCTGCCAGCTGCTATCGCTGAGATCTGCCTTTCTCTAAATAGTCTGAGAAAGGGCTCTAAAGAAAAATGTCTAAAATGTGAGATTAATCATTGCCTCAGAAGGGGGGGAAAGAACACAGCTGGCACCCACACCTTGCTCAGCATTACCTCCTGGGCTGCATCCGGCTCCCACCACCCAGGCTCATTTCTGCCTTTCCCTCTCTGTCCTCATCCAGACCCCGCTCCTCCCTGTGCAGTTCCCTACCCCTTATTGTTAATGCAGGAGCTGCGCTGCTCTCACGTGGCATTTGGAGTTAGGGAGAAACCTGCTGCAATCAGACAAATAAGCAGCGGTGACCTCTGAAGGGCTCCTATGTTTATGGTCGTTTTTAATTTGTTTAATATTAACAGCCAACAGATCAGATTCAAAGCAATAGCACGCAGCTTTCCCCTTATCTCTGCAGGAGAGGGATGTTTATTTGAACCCCTCTCAGAAGCTATTAATAATTGTTTAGTCTGAGAACATTTCTGGAGCAGCATTGGATTTGGAAAGGAGCTCGCCAAGATGCCCCCCCTCACTCTGCACCGCTGCGGGGTGCTCGGGCAGCATTTTGTCTCTTTAGTGAACTCTGTAGCTGCAAGCAAGGATCAGGCTCAGCCCCAGAGCACCGCACCATCCCTTAACTGTGACCCAGCTCCACAAGTCAGTTTCTGGCCCTACGCACTGCTCGTCCTCCGCCTCCTGCAGCTAAAGGGCTCACAGGATCCTGCCCTTCTCGGTCCTGATGCTGTAATTGTCACCGTGCCTACAGGGTGACAGCAACGTGGTCATAGAAGGAAAAGGGCTTACTGCAGGAGAATACAGCAAGGATGGAGCAAGACTTGGGAAAGGCCATGAGCCAATGGGGTCTGGATGAGCAGACAGGAGCCAAGCACTAGTGGTGGGAATTGGAGCTCCCAGTGGGAAATCTGCACACGAGGATGTGGCCAGATCCTGTTAAACCAGGTCACAAGTGGGACACCCTCCTGTCTTCTGCTCTTGTGACCCGGGGTGAGACCTCCTCTAAGCCTCTTGCCACACAGCCCATCAGTGCCAGCTCAACAGCCTCTGCTTCGTTAGCAGAAAAACATGCAGAAATCCAAATTCACACAGAATATTTATCCATATTACTTTAAAATCCCCCCCCAACTTTTTTTTTTTTTTTTTTAAATTCCAGCACAGGGACACATCTACAGTCCAACCCCAGCAAAATATGTAACATAGGACACAGAACACTTAATGAAGCTGCATTAGCCTTGCGGGAAGCCTTGCCTCTGGCCAATAAGCTGCATTTCTTGGTACAGAAGAAAGGACTAGAGACAGATGCTTTGTCTTGTTGACATTTTTCACTCTTCTGACAGATGTTCAGTGTATTTAAAAATGAGCATCTGTGACTGTTGTTGATATTACAGGCAATTTGTCGCTTATAAGCGGTTTACAAAAACACTACAAATATAACTGTACATCTGTTACACAGCCCCGTGAAAAACACCCCAGTGCTGCTCGTGCATCTCCTGGAGCCAGGCTGTTTGAAAACTCCCTCCAGAGGGAAGCACCACAGCCATATGAATCCCTGTTGGTAAGCTAGAAACCCCCTTGAATTTGCTTTCTTGCGTTCCTGGTATGAACAGGAGTTTGCCTCCACCCTATTTCTGGGGAATCTGGGATGCTTTGGGGCAATTCCCTCCCCATAGGCATGGCCAGGAGCAGCTGCTCCACTCTCCTTCTCCAAGCAGGATGTTGAGCTCTCTTTACAGCTAGTGAAGGAGCTGCTGGACCCACAGCAGATCAATAATCAGTTCTGCTCTTCCTGGAAGTCCAGCCCCATGCCCAGTTACTTATGCTCTGATGCCCGTGGGCTCCTTGCCCCAAAACTGCACTGGGTGTTTCATCTTTGACTTTAAATAGTCAAAATAAAATAAACCACAAGTGAAATGGTGCAATTCCGCATTGCTTATTTCAAGTTGGAGTCTGATGCTGGCTGGTGAGCACAAAGCCAGGATCCCAGCTGCGCTCCCCATGCAGGCAGCACTGTACCTGCACTGGGACATGCCCTCTAGTGGCACCGACGTGGCAGAGGTTTACAAACCAGCTGCTGGCTTTGCACACATCTGTCAGGAGTGCAACGTTCAGACAATATTCACATCCCAGAGGGAACCACGTAGGGGGCAGAGTTTTCTCCCTGCCCACTCATGTTTGTTCCAGAAAGAGAGGACAGAAAGCTTTTGAGATAAGCACTTTTCTCTCCCCAGAAGAACTCACCGAGCCCTGGGGGGGGCTGCTCCCCACTGCCCTGCAGCTGCAGCACGTGCTCCTTCACCCCCCCGTGCCCGGGGCTGAACAGGAAGGCCAGGCTGCGGTCATCGAAGCAGGCAATGCTGGGCACGATGGTCAGCCAGTTGAGGAAGCTCAGGTTCCCGCTGATGATCAGCAGCACCTAAAGTGGAAAGAAAGAAGCAGAGGGTGCTGAAGGTTTCAGAGGATGCTCCACAGCTCCCACCTCTTTGGGGATTTGCTGAATGCAACTCCCTTAAAAATGGCTTTGGAAACACTTGGATTGGCTCTGGTCCTGCACCCAGCCTGGTCTGAGGAGCCCTAAACACACAGCAGCACCCAAAGCTCAGCCCTGGGCTAAGCTGGTGCTCCTCTACCAGGGGAACCCAAGTGCAACTGTACTGCGATGGGAAAGCAGCACAACAAGACCCCTGCCCATTGCACAGCTTTGGGACAGGTGACCCAGACAGGTCTCCCCATGCCGTGCCCCAGCACTAAGGAGAAAGCAGAACTCCTGCTCCCAACCCCACACAGCAACAAGGGCTCATTCATCGTCCCCGTGATGCCTGTGTATCCACGAAATCAACGTTTCTGAAACCCTTCAAGAGGAAATATTGGACCTTCTAATTAAAGAGCAGCTTTAAATATAGAAGCATTTTTTTTTTAAGAGGCATTTTTAACTTCAGCTTTCTTCAAGTGTAAGGAGTAGAAAGTAGAAAAACCTGCAAGCCTTTGGAGGAGTCTCCTTAAATATTTGTGTACACTGGAAAAAGACCTTCTGTAGGCACACATTTTCTTGCTATTACAATGACTTGAAAAACTGAAGGAACCTTCTTGCGCCCCAGTTCTCCAGCAAGTCCTAATGAGTGCACAGCAGTAATGTTTGGGCACAGTCCATTTGGCCTTGGCCATGAATCACATCTCCACAGCATATGGCTTCATTTTGCAGCTTTCCCTCAGCTGCATGATGTCACTTCCTTGCCATTTCCATCCATGAGCTGCAGTGAAGATGCAGCCCCACCTCAGCTCAAGGTACACCCCGACCCCCCAGAGCCTTTCATTGCAGCCCCGTAAACCGAGCACACAGAACAATTGCTGATATCTCCTCTGCAGCACCCAGTTCCTATTGCAAGCAAACCACGCACACAAGTCTCCGTATGCACAAGCAATTTCCCCAAGCACAGCTCAGAGATTTTTGCTCCTTACCCATGTGCTGCCCCACGTGTCACAAAGCCCCATTCCATCCTCCTGCCCCACTGAGTTCCTAAAGGCAGCAGCCAGCCCCATGAGGATGCTGAGAACTGACTGACCCAAAACTCCTTGCCTTACCAGCACAACAGCCACCAGCCCAACCCTCTTCCTTGCCAGGGCCTCGCTGTCTTGCCATCGAGTAGGAATGTGCTGCGAGCAATGCAGGGTGCTGGCGTATGGCAGAGTATGGGAACCCACGCACAGAGACAAGAAAAGCAGCTGATGACTGCTCAGGACTATTTCAGTTTTGAGACCAATTTGGATTCCTGTCCCATTAGTCACATTACTTAGGATTTAGCCCTGGCTCTGCTAATTAACTAGCCGCTCTTCAGACCCATTAAAACAAAAAGGAAGAAAATAAGAAAGTCCCATCTTCTTATCCACAAAAAATGAAGATATAAAGCTGACTTCATGCATTACATACCGAAAAATAATGCTCTGATGTAATAAAGCCATTTAGTTTGCAGATTTCAGAGCAACTAATGAGAACTTCCCACCTTCCAGCTGGGCTGAAAGCTGTAACTCTGATTGGTACCATGATTATTCTATTTAAAGAACACTTCTCCATTACATAGCTGAGCTTTATCCTCCTTTGAACTGTTCACTCATGATTTTTAGTGCATGTGGTCAAGGAAGACTTCTCAAGACAGCAGGAACAACGACACCCCAGCAGTGGGGACCATGCTGCTGCCAAATCAGCATCACCCTGCCCTCGGTCTCCCATCAGTGAAGAAGTGATGGAGCTTTGGGAAATTCTGAGCACTGTGGACACATGGATGCTCTGCAGAGGAAACCCAGTGAGGTGACCCAGTGAGCTGACCCAAGGAGAACTGGACCTAACTGGGAGTTGGACTAGATGACCTTTAAAGGTCCCTTCCAACTCAAACAATTCTATGATTCTATGAACTGTAGGCAGCTGGAGACTCAAGGGAAACACCAGATGACTGATGGTGAGCTGGAGACCATCAGAAACTTCCAACTCCCCCTGCAAAGCACTCCTTTGAGTCTGCCTTCTTAACATACACAAAACCCCACAACGAACACCAAAAAGCTGCATCCCAAGCAGCGGGTCCTTGGCTGAACTCTGGGATACCATGAAGGCTGCAGTGTGTTTTATGCACATTCCTTCCCACTGCCCTTGGCTTTGAGCAAGGCATCTCCTTCTGAAAAGAGCTCTTCTGGGACTCATGTGGAGCAAGGGCTCCATGGGAGCTCCACAGGCTTTAGGGATTACCCTGGGCTTGTTATCAGGATTTTGTTATACTCACATAACACGAGGAGGCTCTACTGCAACACGGACCAGCATAGTTTGGATTTGCTAGACCCCATGGTAAGACACAGTTCCTGTTCTGAAGAAACTTAAATCTAAAAGTGCAAGACAAATCAAAACTAGAATTTACTACAGCTGTGTAACAGGCAGTGAAGGGAAGAATTTTAGCACCTGATTTCAACAAGTCTCTCCAGCGACATCACCTTATGGAAACTCACTCAAGATCACCTAAGGACTCCTGCAGCAGAGCCCAAAATAGGACCCAAATCTCTCAATTACAAATCCAATGTCTTAATTACAAGTCCCCCCCAAAATACCTACATGCCCGAATGCTAATTCCCTATGGTTCCCTATGGTTTATCCTGCAGTGCACTTGCCCAGCGTGCCTTTTCCTCCCCTGAAAGAGGCTCATTTTTGTGTACTTGGTGTCCTGTTGGTGCCCTGTGCTTGAAAATAAGAGGTGGTTACCCAACATACAATTCTACAATCCAAACATCACTAACATGCACAGTTTTGGCCTGAGGACTTTCAGCTTGTGTTGTATTAAAAAGACGTACAAGTCCTAATAAAAATGACAACAAATAAATGTTAAAAACCATATCATTTATGTCCCTTTGAGATTGGCACTTAAAAACAGTGATTTGCAAGTTAGTTTTCAAAAGCCCTGGCAAGACTTTGCAGCAGCAGATCCACATAACCCTAAAAAATGAGAGACCTGACCAATTGCAGTAACAAAAGCCCCGACCATTATTTAGTAAAAACAAAAATAAATTAACTTATTTATCCTGAGTTGGATAATTACCCAGAACTATGAGGGGGAAGAAAGCATTTAAATCTGAATTACCCACACATGTTGGGTCTTGAACATAACATGTTGTACTCAGAAGAGTAAATACGCTCTGCGTTCCCCCTGTGACCCGTATGCGGTTTAGCTTTCAGTTCAATGCATGTTAATCAGCCTGCATTCATTAGCACACTTCTCACTTAGCCACTTTGTTAGCGAGCCCCGTTGCTTTTTTCATTTGATTTGCCTTGCACAATCAAAGTAATATCAAGAAAATCAGTCTCCACTTTGCCACCTCTGCAGAGTATCGCTTTACAGCTTCGCATGGAGCGACTGGGTGGTCCGGCAGAGGCTTTGCTCAGTAGTGATTCACCTCTTTATTGCTTGGAAGTCAGAAGCAAGATATCTTATTTCCACCAGCCCTTAAGAGCAGGGGATTCAAAAATAATACAGGTTTGGCGATTTCTGGTCTGTGGGTGGAACCACGAACCCGACACATTTTTAGCTGCAGCTCTTCCAGCCATAGACCAGAAGGCACAGTAATGCTACCCCTGCTCGAGGGGGAAACGCAGCGACTCCTGGAGCGCTGCACAAATCAACTCCAATGGCATTCCCGCTTGGAAGCCGATGACCAGGAGAACAGTTCTTCACAATGATGATGGCTGGCTGTCCAACCAGTGCTCCATGGTGTTTCTGCAGGTGGTGGCTGAGATCTGTCCAGCCAACATTAAGGCTGAAGCTCTGCTGAGCAACTTCTGTACTACCCCGGGGTCAGCAGGTCCTCTGCGATCCAAAGCAGTGTTTGCTTCCGCTGACAGTACCCTCTTAGATAGATCTTCATTTTCACTGTGAAACATCTTTAGTGTCTGCACCCTGCTCTCCTTGCTGCAGCAAAGCAGAGCTGGGCTGGCTCCTTCCCACTCTCATGAATGCCAGAGCCTGTCTGCAGTGCAGCTCATTGCAACACAATCAAAGATCTCAAAAAAGGGAAACAAAGAGCTCACATGCCCGGTGCTGGGTGATTTGGGACATGCCCCCAAGATCTTATTTCCTCATGTGCAGAGCACCCAAACTCCTGGGGCAAGGACCTCTGGGAAACACAGAATCATGGAATGAGTCACAGGATGGTTGGACTGGAAGGGAGCTTAAAAAGCCCATCCACTTCCAACACTCTGCTGTGTGCTGGCTGCCCCCCCCCACCAGCTCAGGCAGCCCAGAGCTCACCCATGGTATTGGGCACCTCCTGGGATGGGGCACCCACACTTCTCTGGCCAGCAGTGCCAGGGCCTCACTGCCTTCTCAGTGAAGATTCCCCCCACAACATTTGACCTAAATCTCTCCTCTTTTAGTTTAAATCTATTCCCCCTTGTCCTATCTCTATCAGACCATATGAAAAGTCACTCTGACTTGTTTCTAAGCTCCTTCTGAATACTGAAAGCCCACAATGAGGTCTCCCCAGGGTCTTCTCTTCTCTCCATAGCAGAGAACCACGGGGCTGCAGGGCACAGTAGTATTGCTGCTCCACCACTGATGTGTGCAGTAACCACAGCCCATGCACTGTGCATCATGGTCACACCAAGCCAGGTACATCTTCACCTTCCCACCTCTCGATGGAGAATGGGCTGTGCCCTCCCAGCTCTGCTCTGATTCCTATTCACCAAGTGTCCTTCTCTTGCTGGATGATATTTAAATGTGCAATTATAACAAACAGATGGTATCAACCCCTGTGGTGATTCTTAAAAATTTTTTATTAAAGCACAGTATTAATCACAGTAATTGGGTAGGAACTTTAAGGTTATAAAACTACAGCATGTCTAATGAGCGAGCTCCTTATAGGAGGAACTGAGGTTTTTAATCTAATAATGTCAGTTTTATGGATTATGACTGGAGTTTTATGAAGTGTGATATGAAATACTGTGGATTCATGGCTCTCACTGGATTAATTTGGAAAAGTAGTTTTCCTGGTTCTAGGCCCAAAAACAATTATTCCTTACATTTCTGTCCCCTGCACTGTTACCAAACCCCTCTGTCAGAAAATGGGCACCTACACCCATAACTTTTTTACAGGTTAGACTTCTTTGTTTGGCTGGTTTTTATTTTTTAAAATCACAGATTGTTACAAACATGCAGTAGGCATGAGAAGCTCAGATTCTCTGTAGCAGACTGTATGTTGGTACAGAAGGAACAACAACGGGCTGCACACCACTAAACATGGTCGAGGGCTGTTAAGTAGCTGGCAGAGAAGATCAAGAATGGAGGTGCCCATAAGCAGTATAATTTCTAAAGGAGAAAAACAGAGCCTCAAAGGGCTGGAAGAGGCCTCAGGAAGCTGTCCAGACTTTTCTGCTGTCCCAGGATAGCGTTGCAACAGAGTTAACCAACCTCTTCCCAGAAGCCCAGCTCACTGATGGATCCAGAACCACAGTACCAGTCCCTGCAGGTCCCCAGGGTCACACCTTGTAAAGCTATAATAGGATGAAAAGTACCACAATAGTAGTGGGGTGACAAAGTCTTCAGCTACAGCAAATAAGAACAAGCCCAAATGCAGCAGCCACAGAAATGAAAGATAAGAGCTGCTTACCCTTAGAAAGCCTCAGGTAGGCAGGGATTTCCAGCAAGGTACTCTCACCTCCACTGACAACCCTTAAATGAGGTCTGGGAAGGGGTGGATCCTGGCTGCACCCCTCCTAGGCACTCAGGTGCAGTGCATTGCATTACATTGCATTGCATGCACCTGAGCTCCCCTGGGTTGGCCCTGCCTTTCCATCAGGTGCTCAATCACTGTTTCAGGCTGTGACTTAGCATTTCTGCTACACAGGTGGACCAGCTCAGCAGGTCAGGACAGTGATGACCCCTTCATCTTCTGGACATGCCACTGGACCTCCAAAACCTAAGACTGCTCCTCAATGAACTTGCACGTCACCAAGAATAACTTAATTGTTAAAGCCAGGCTTTATGGCTTTATGAAGGATCTGAAGCAAAGATCAGCCATGCTCCCTGGACAGCAGCTGCATTCGCTGCAGCAGGACCAGCCGGCCCCCATCCCTATCTCCAACTGAGCACGCTGTAGCTCCACAGCTACCTGCTCCTCTTTGACCCACAGCTCCACCAGCAGCCAACCTCCTGTTCATACGACAGCCTGAAACTCAGAGCACTGAAGTCCGGTCCTTCCTGGAACAGATAGGGAGGACAAGCCTCAAAAGGCAAATTTGGTTTTCATGTGCCTCCAGTTACTTGCGTACCGTGAAAACACAGCCTCCCACAAAGAAAAACAGGCTATCATTTCCCCATCTGGTTCCAGTTTGAAAAATACTTATATATGTAGTTTTTCCCAACAGTTATTGTAGGCACGGGCAAAAAATTCCCATTAAATGACAACAGCAAGAACATTTAATTTTCCCCTATTATTAATTTAATCTCTTGTTAACTTCTTAACTCATTATTTGCAGGAGGATTTAATCTCTGCTGTGCAGAGCACAGAAAAAATATAAAGGAAATAATTACCTCAGTCCACTTGCTGTTTTATACAGCAGTGAAAAGGGTTTTGTGAATCCCAGAGAAATTCAGAAAGCTATCAGGAGGACCAGGAGAAAAAGGAGCAAAGGGAGCAGTGCCAGTAAGATCAGACGGAGCAGCTTGGCTTGCCGTCAGTTTACTTTTGGACAGGCGCTGCATTAGGTGATCTCAGCTCAGTGCACATTACGCAGCGCAGCCCACGTGCGTTTCTGTTTTTTCTTTAAACACAACCTGCTCCTGCTTTCCCAGCAGAGAAAAGCCAGTAAGTGAATCACCCTCAGCAAGGGCACGGCGTGGGCTGCGCTCTCGCTGCAAGCACCTCCAACTTCCTCTGCCTAGCAATTCTGACAACCAAGATCTATGAGTTCATGCTTTTTTTTTCCTTCCCAAGCACAGTGCTCAAATAGCCTCCGAGCACTTCCTAAGCTCCAAACAGAGCGCTCTCCCTTTCTCCATCCCTTACCTTCTGGGAGCACACCTAACCTCAGGACACTGGGCGCCCCTCAGACACCTCTGCCAACAATTCCGTCAGCCAAAAAGGGCAGAAACACCTCCTCAGCTCACTGGGAATATTGTGGAGTCAGGAAATAGCCCAAATTTGCTATCCCAATCATGACTTCATAGGCAAAGGCCCTGTGTTTCCTTCCCACAAGATGACAGGAGAGAACCCACATATTATGACCACATTTAATACAGAAATAATAAGACAATAATAAACCTCAAGCCGTGCCTTGCACTGTTGCACAAATGCTGTGCACCTCCAGTTGGTGAGCGGCCCCTGTGCCATAACTGCAGATGTGCAAATAGTTCATTCACAGCCAGAGCAATTAGCTGGAACTCAGCGTATTGTATAACTCACACACACAGATTTTTGTTTTTCTGAGCAGCCACAACCGGGCCTTGAACATCTAAATTAAAAAAGACCAAGATTTATGCCTAAAAAAGAGGTAAATATTTATAATGTGTACAAATACTCAGCAGTTTGGCACTCCTCCGAACTTATAAATGTTTAATGCAAATATTGGTGAATAAACTAAGTACATACAGACTAATGGAACCCTGCAGCAATCTCGACTAAAACCTGTCCGTGAGCCGGGGCAGGTTTTGATGCATTCCAAATTGTGCTGTAAGGGTTTTGCAGCCCCCACTCTCAGCACCTGCTCTGTAGTTACAAACAGAATTGTGTGAAAGCAATTGGGAACCCAAACCTCCCCACTCGCGCGACAGACGTGGCATTTGTTCTGCATCTCTATGCAAGGCAGTAGAAATGCTTCAATCCATGCACACTTTAATTTGCAGCTGTATGAACCACTTACTGCAGTTCCCACTGATGATGGGATCTGAGGGCGGAGCGTTTCTAGGAAGGAGCACAACTTGCAGACTGTCAGTGGAAAGTATTTTAAAGAGAGGCAAGAGAGTGCAGGAGGAGCGACGGTGTTCCTGCACATGGCCCTTCCCAACAGCCTCACAGCAGAATGTGCCCCGAGCTCAGCACACGGCCCCTCCAGGACAGGGGCATGGGAGGGATGCCCAGTGCTGAAGGGTTAAGTTAAACAAGTGTCTTTTATCGATGGTGAAGCACAAGGACTTGGACAAGTTTGCTTTTCTGTTCTAAGAAATTTTATACATTTAACTCAATTACCAAAGAACTGTGTGTGAATTTGGGATCGGTTGCTTGCTTTGGGTCTGAAACACAACCTGCCTCCTGTCCTGACCCGTGGAGCTGGGATGCCTCTGAATTTCTGACTTTGACACATTTATTCTGCTCTGCAGCTTTATTATGTAAAGTACCTCTCAGTGTTGCTCCATCCATCGCCTCTTTCGCTGCAGGCTACAGCGTTCCCCATTAATACATTACAGGCTAAATCACTGCCCAAGGAGTGTTTATGCAGAGTGTTGGAACGATATAAAATGAAAGAATAATTTTACAGAAGGAAGGAATTTTTTGCTACTCTGCTCTGAATTATCAACATCTTTCCATCCCTGACGGTAAAGTTACTTCCTAAAGGGGGAAGCTGTCAAAGATACCCAATAGCAGAAACCTTTCAGGACCTCCTCTCACTAAAGGCCAAAGAGCAACGACGAGCGGCAAACCCCAGCCAGCGTTCCAGCAGCATCCTACAGGCAGAGGACCCATCTCACCTAATTCCTTCCTGATTTTACTCTAATTTGCTCCAGAAAGCTGACTTGAGTGGCAGGTTCTGCTGGTAGGAAGGAGGGCCTTTCCAGGGGTGATGCCGAGTCCTTCAGGTCTCGGACAGAGTTCCTGCACGGAAGAACCCGTTGGTTTGCACCAGCATGAGATCACATTCTGGCCCTGATTCAGTCCTGAGAAAACCGTATGAGCATGTAATTATGGGGCCTTGTGTGGACACTGAAACAGGACGCAAACCCGAGCTCCTGATTACTCACGGTCATAAAGGAGACTGTGGAATTTTCTGCAGAGCGGGGTGCAGGAGGTCCAAACCCCAGCGCCCAGCCTGGATGGGGCAGTGGGAGCCCTGCAGCACCCGCAGACCCACAGAAGCGCAGAGCTCTGCACGGCTTTGGGTCATGCTTTAGGATCCATCCACATGACAACAACAGCGCCGTGCAAACCAGAGAACTGTTACTGCAGAGCATGCCTGGATTTCTTCACTCAGCGCTCATGCAGCGCTCGCTCCGATTAGCTCATTTCATCAATAAAGTCAAACAGCACGTTAAAAAAGTCCTACATCTATTAATGGTCCAAGCATTTCACTAACCAGCTCCGTCCCACTCATTAAAAGTGCTTTTATAGCCCACATTGAGCTGAAGTCCAGCCCCAGTGCTATGTCCAGATGAGTTGTGCTGGATGGGGACTGCGGGCTCTGCTGGTGCACGATGAGCAGAGTGGGGAGAAACACTTCCAATCAGAATTGGAGTGTCTATGAAAATGGGATGTGGGACAGACCCAGCTCTGGGCACCTTCCCCAGGAAGCCAGGTCTACCCTGCTGCTCCATGGCAGCGTGAGCAGCTCCGATCTGGTACTCAGCTCTGTCACTGCTGGATGCACTCCGACACAAGATAAAGCAAGGCAAGTAAGCTGGAAGCTGACCCTAAAAAGTAATAGAATTATTTTTTTTCCCATTAGCACTGCATAAGGCATTCTCTGAGCGCAGCAACAGAAGCATTTAATGAAGAGCTCCTGCCTGCTGTGGTTACCGACCAGCATCTGGTTTGCACTATGGGAAGCGAGTTTCTTACTGAAAGCGATTGAAGAATGCATCCATGAGAAATTGTTTCATAGCTTCCTTTCAAGCTGGTTTCGGATTTGAGCTCGCCACCTAGTAAAGAGCATGACAGCTTTAAAAAAACAGCACTAAATATAACCACGTATTCTGGATAGCGCCGGGCTGGGCGATGCTTGCCTAGTCAAGTTGTTCTGGGAGCATTTTGCTGCAGGTTTTTATTTTTCCTCTCTGCTGAGGTCTGCTACAACCTCGGATATTAAGACATCATAAGAAAAATTCCAACATGGCAATCCATCATTAAGCGTCACAGTTTTCCATAAGGTGCAAATTTAAGGTTATAAAACTGTCAAAAAAGCGAAAAAGTTACATGGGCTGCTTGTGCTGCTGGCTGGGTGCGCTTCTGGAAATGGATGCAGGCTTTGGAGGATGGAGAGCAGTGCACAGCTTCAGGAGGACCTTCCCATCAGCTGCAGCAGGAAGCTGATGGCCCTGCACCCAGGCACTGCACGGACAGACCTGCACCATGGTGCGCACCGGGCAGACCACAGGTGTCATTTCATTTGCCACTTCTACTGAAGAGCCAACAATATGTCCTCATTTTAAAATACAGGGAAAAAAGTATTCAGCAAAAGCGCTTTTTGCTCCAGTAGAAACAATCCTTGTTTGGGCTCCGTCTCATTTTAATAGCAATCTGGAATAGGCTGTCAATAGGCATAAATCCCTAAGTTGTTCACAAATTACATGGTGAAGTCCAAAGTTCCACTGTAATAGGTGCTCGCTGATTACTTAATCATCAGTGATGAAGTAGGACACTTTTAAGACCAGAAAGTGAGTCCCTTTTCCAGAATACCCTCCTCTACTAATTGGGAGATTCTTCATAGAGATGTGTGGCTTCAGAATTCCTTCAGCAAGAAACAATCTGAATTAAGCCCCGCTCCCTCAAACCTTGGATCAGTTTGAAGTCACATGGAACTGTTTATATTCCCTGATTGAAGGAATGCTAAAATACTTCTGGCAAAAATACTTCAGTTCCTTTTCCACACGCAGTTGCTGCCGGCTTCTTTGAACTTTTTTCTATGATATTTGGATGAATCTAACCGCTGCAGAAATAAGAGTGAACCCCATTAGAGAAGGAGAAAAACCTGTTGCGATAGAGAACTTCGGCGCAATAGCTGTCCAGGCCCTGATAAAATGTGGATCGAGTTGGTACTGAAGACAGAGTATGGGGAAAGCAGTGTTCTTTGGAACTCACCCGGATGGATGGGCTGAGTACCTCTGATGTCAGACAGCCCTGGCACACGGGGCTGGGAGCTGTGCTACAAATCCCTTTCAAAACAATTCAAGTGCAAGGTTTTGGTTTGACCAATGGTGGAGACATAGCAGCTGGCTGGAAAAGCTAGACTGGGGCTCCGCTCCCCAAATTCAGTGTATTTCAGCCCTGACATTGGGTCAAACTCATCTCTTCCTTTGAAAGTGAAGAACACGGCCACATCCTCAAGCACAGGGAAAAATGCAATGAAAAAGTCAAGGGGATGTCACATCTGATCAGCTTGACACTACGGCGGAAAACATTGGTGGCTTCCCTGATTTATATCTTTCTGCAGCTACTTTCTTTGCCTCATTAAAGCGCATAATTTCGGTAACTCTAAGCTCTTAGCAACATCTGAAGTAAAATATTTAACTTGGGTTGGCTACTCCGTGTCACCGGGAGCCAAGGCTGGGTGTATTTCAGCACATGGGATGACCTGGATTTTTCCACCAAACCAACCCTTCTCAGCACGTTCGGAGCTCTCACGCGTACCCGCGCCGCGCCGAGCGCTGGGCTGCGGGCTTCTGTCGGCTCAGGAAAATAGGAAACAGTTGTGGTGTGAAAACGCACTGAGAAGAAATAATCCGGTGCCTTGTTTGGGGCTGGCGACCATTTGATTTTAATAAAGGAAACCTGTAAAAGCCTCGGGGATAAAAATAAAATATTGAATGGAAAAGCTTTGGTAGAAATGATATCTTTAATAAAAGGGAAGGAAAAATGCAAGGAAGGTGCAGAACAGTGCCTTTGCATCTCCATCTGTGAAATGGAGATTGCTGTATGAGCCTTTGCACCCAGGCTCCACCGGCGTACATGTTTACCTGCAGCAATCCCCCATTCCTACAGCTCTGTGCAAGGGCTCCGAGCAGCCACAGCCCGGGTTCTATGCTCCAAAACAGCCTCAAATCATCAGCATTCACACCGGCAGTTCCTGGTTCCGCCAGCAGCGAATGGGTTGAGAATGGTGACAAACCTACGGCGTAAGCAGGCAGCTTGCTGACACGCTGCACCACAGACCTCAAATCGGATCTGAAATGCCCCACTGCTACATGCAGAGCCTTTGTTAAATGTTTAGAGGGCAAAGGAAAGAGTAGGAGAAAAAAGGCATTTTGCTCACGTCGCAGATGGTAGCTTAGCATCCACAAGCTGTCAGTGGCGGGGACTTAAGTAAACAGCAAATGAAATGTACAGTGGGCAAAACCAGATATGCTTAAGAAAACACAAAATGTGTTAAATAATGTGTTAAATAACACATTTTTGTGCTGCCATCTGCAGCAGTTTCTTTTCAGCGTTTGGGCGCCTTGCTTGTAATTTAGGTGAAAATGGGAACGAGGTGTAAATTACGAAATGATCAAAACAGGTGAACGTGCAGCACAGGACCACAGCACGGCTGGGGATGGTGGGTGGGAGGGAGCAGGAAGGGCTGCAGAGCCCAGGAAGCCGCTGGATGCTCCTACAGCCACGCTTGGATTTTATTCTGTGTGCATCTGTGTGCCTGTAGGAAACCGCCATAAACCTCCCGCAGAGGAACTGCTTAGCGCTGGACAGTCATAAAAACATGTAAAAGAAGCTGCAGCCTTGTATTTTGCTTTGTAGGCACAGAAAAGATAAGGCTGTCGGAGGGAACATACGCAGAAGAATAAAGTTTGCACCGTTTAACTGCAAGGTAGCTGCGTGCACACACGGCATACCGGGGTTTCAAAAGCTGCCTGAGGAGCCTGTCTCCTACAGGGAGCTTTGAAGATCTCAGCCCTAAGGAGGCTGGGGCAGTGGGTATTTCCTGGTAGTATCACACTACTTTTCCCAGCACAGATTTGGCCGCTGTCAGATGGGATCACATGAAATGTGGATCCCGGAGGATGCTGGAGAGGAAGCAGAAAATGCCACCCACTTTCAAGGTCACAGCTGCAAGGAGATCCTTGCTCACGCTGCTGCACTGATCACTTACATATGAGATGAACCTTGGAAGAGGAATAAAAATATACATCCATTAGAATATTCCAGGAAGAGCTGTCACAGGACAGCCTTGCTGCTGGCGGACTAATGTGGCAATGAGCCCTCGCATTGACAAGAGCCTAATGGCAGCTGTGCTGTTATCAGGGAAGGATGCACTCTTGGAAAAAAAAGCTGCACTGAGCTTGAGGTTTTCCAGCTCCAAATAATCTCTAGCAGAGGATGAGATACAGCTGCCTGTCCATGAGTAAGTTCCTATGCTCCAAAGTGAGTGTGTGACTCATTCAACAAAAAACGAGTGCAGCCTCGGGGATGATTTTAAAAGGTTACTCATTATTCATCAGCAAATTAGATTTGTCAACAGACAGCGAGTGTAACAACTCGGTATTGCCTGGTCCTGTGATTCAAACAGCCTCATCGAACCAAGCGGAATAACGCGCTCCTTGGAGCTAGGTAGGGGAGGGAACAAGATAGGGCATGAAAGAAGCCCAGAGCTGATGGAGTCTGAAATCACAGCCATCAGAAGGGTGCAGTACATCAGAAGCAAACAGGATGCAAACACGGCAAGCTGCACGGAGCTGGGAGAAGATGCATGGAGCTGTGCTGCTCCAGTTTCCTGCACATCAGCACAGTGCTCTGCTGGTGTTGGTGCCAGGCTGCAGGGCTGGATGTGTTCAGGAGGAAAGAAAGGCACGTGTGTATGCGTGGGGGTAAGGAGAGAGCCTGGCCCACATCCCCAGAAGGCCCAGGGCTGGTGGGCACCTACACCCTGGCCCTATGGACATCAGTCTGACATCATCCGGGTGTTTTTAGTGGGACATCGTAGCTTAAGACAGTGAGAAGGAACCCTCAGGGTTACTGTAAACTGAGATGTTTACAAGGGAGTGCCAAACACTGACAACAACCTGCTAGCAGCCAGCCCCACTGCTGCAAAACCAGGTGGCTGAGCAGAGGACGTGCCACAGGGCTCTGATCTCGCAGTTAGCCCTGACATTTCTCCATGACGTGAACCAAGGAGTGCAGGCACGGCCAAGGGAAGTTTAACGAGGCAGCAAATTACAGCTCTGCCCATGATGTTCTGCCCGAGGTCCCACACGACTCTGTCCCAGCACTCGCTGTGGGCTCCCTGCTGGGTGTCACTGTGCTGCTGTCGTCCCATGGTGGCACCAATGCTGTCACCCTGCTGCTGGCACCATCACCAGGACACGAGCACTGCCAACCCAGCACTACAAAGGGATGCAGCATGGCATCCAGCACGCTCTGAAGCAGCCCCTCGTGGTGTCCTGCTGAGAGCCACACAGCTCCTGGTTTGTCCCTGGGATAACAGGCCTGTCCTCAGCTTGAGTACTCACAGATATTTGCGCATATTTATTACCAAGTCATGTATATCTGGGATTTCTCCAATGCCTCCCTTTCAGGATCTCCACGTCCCTTCTAGGACAGATGGCAAGACAGAGAGAAGAGCATCCCTATACAGAATTATCTTCCCCATCCGTCATCAATATTTTAAATAATGGCACGGATTATTTTGACTACCACTGAATGGACAAAGTTTTCCACTCCACTGCACAATGCACCATCCTGCCAGGAGGAAAAGCAACAGAGAGAGAAGAGCACGTCCCAGAGCCACCAAGTGGAACCACCGCCAGGACTCTTATCGGGCTCTGGACATGTGCAGTATTTCATCTGGCACTCACTGGAGCTCTCATAATCTTTTCCTTTATGATTAATATTAAACAAGACATATTCCTTATGGAATTTCCTAACTGTGTCTGTTTATATTTTTCTCTACATCATACTTAATATTTTGAGATCACCTCTCTTTTCTTTTTTCTCACACTCATATGTTTTTTCTCATTTTATAAATTGGGTTTCTTGTTTAGTAGTCATGACAACATCTGACTGTGGTGGTTACACCACTGCTTGGGGTTTTTTTTTCTCCCCTCCCCAAGCTGGCTTAGAAAAAAATATATTCTTTAAATAATTGGAAGTATAAAATGAAAGGGGCAAGTTCAGTATTGGCTCCTCCTCCTTTCCCTCCAATGACCCACTTCAACGAGACTTCCCAGCATGGTGGGTGAGGACTCATTTGGCTTTCATCCTGTAAAGTCTTCTCCACTTAGTTAACTTCAATGGGAATACTCAGAGCACATCAAGTGAAACACATATGTAAGTCTTTAAAACCTTGAGGCCTGAAAGGCGGAAAGCAAAAAGCTGGAGTTGCATTTTCCTTCTGGGCATTTATCTTTGCACAACTGCTCCAGGGTTGGGATGCCAGGGGGGTGAAGGCAGAGATGTACACCTCCCTGGGTGAGGATGGGGGATTGCCATGAGACGCTGCATTTCACTGATATAAGTTGGCAACAGGCTTGACTGCATCACAGCCCACATTTGGGCACTACTGCTGTGAAGATGCTCTGCTGTTGGTGATATGACATCCCACAACACTCAATAGCAGAGAGAATCATAGAATCATAGAATCAATGTTGGAAAAGACCTCAAAGGCCGTGAGAGCAAAAAGGAAGAAAGGAATTCAGGCTTCTGAACAAATAGGAGCATGCTTAATTTTAGTCTCCTCTCACAACCACACTGAATGGCGATGGGCAATGGATCTGTGTTTATCAGTGGCAACAGATAACCAAAATTCAACAACACATTTTACACACTGGATATAAAACATCAGTTATAGAGAGGGCCTGCCACACTAAAAGCAATGTTCAACCACGTAGAGGCAACAAGGAAGGGAAAAGGCCGGGAATGTAACAAAGGCAGATGAACCTTTAATACGGCAGAACCTCTGGGAGCCCTGAGACACTGAGTCCAGATGTTTGGAGGTCGATGTAACCTGACTCCAAGAAGGAAGAGGATGTATTTCTTAAAATTCCCTGTTGTGCTTTAATTTACTGCAGTCTTGCCGAGGACGCATGTGGTGATCACAGGTGGAGTTTCAGATTGACCATAAACATGAAGCTGGGGGCAAAAGACTGGAGCCATTTAGGTTTGGCTGCCAAGATAGTTGAGGTACAGATTTCCATAAAAACATCTCCCTCCCCTTGTGTTGCGCTCCAGTCATCAGTAACTGGGGCCAGAGGAAAAGCCCCCAGCAGAGACACTGCAGGCACCAAAATCCCCCTGCACTGATGGTGACTGGGACCAGAGGCATGCTGCAGCCCCAGGGGTCTCCAGCTGCTCGCTTCCTTGTGTTGGGTGGAGAAAGGGATAGGCAAAGGGATGTAAGATGGATAACAACTTTCTGAAACTCAGGTTCGTATCTACAGTTGTATTTCTTCTAAACAGCCATTGGAAAATATCTCCGTCCTTCTTTAGGACCCTCTTGCTGTCCCTGAATGCTTTGTGGAGACAAAAGACGAATCTTGGCCCTGTAGCATCTCTGGCCCCATCCCACCTGCAAACCAAATCACCAAACCAGAGCTGATTTGGGTGCGCTGGGTCTTACAGTCCTCCCTCCCGCAGTTCCTGACCCTTCTACCTTGGCTTTGCTCCCTCCTGAGGTTTCTGGCTGCAGTACTGACCAGCTCTTGATTGAGAACTGGCAGATTTACTGTTGTGACTACACAGGGATTTGAGCGGGGATTAGAACTGGTTTTCAAGCGTTGGTTATGGAATAAATGACATTGTTGATGCAATAGAAGCAATCCTTGCCCCTTTTCCATTGTCCACTTCTGCCATACTAATTCCCAATCTAAACAAACAATGCAGTACAATCTGTTTTTACAGAAGAAATTTTTAACTTTATGTTGACTGTGCTCTGAATTTGTTACTGCCCCTCTGTCTGCATCCTCACCCTCCCCTCTGCTTCCTTGCTTGCAAAGTGAAAGAAATCAATCCATGGGACCTAGCAAACCCAACTGCTACGCTACACAGGTCATAGTCTTGTACTGAACATTTCCAAACTGCTCTAAGGAGTTACTGCTCATTTTGTGCGCATTCCTAATAGACTTTCTCCACAGTTCCACTGCACCACCTTGGGTATAAGGCTTCTGCAATTCTGTGCTATGCACACACTGATGTTTCAGCTAACACTAGCATTGGCTCAGTGACAATGTGTTTCAGAGATGGGAACAAGCTTTTCAAGCTCTAGAGGGCTCAGATCCTTGGATCTTTATTAGCTGAATGAATCAGCCTCTGGGATTTTCTCTTTCATCTCTCATAAGCAAAAGTCATGAGAAGTGCCAATGTGATGAGCAGGGAACATTGTTATAGGCCACTAGCTGTCTCAGTCTGCAAAACTGGCATAACTCTAGGGTTTCTCTGCGCTTGCAAGTTTTTCTAATTAAAGTAGGGTGTAAACTTACAGTGCCATAGCTCTTTCTAAATAACTCCATATGCAGACACCAATCCCAGAACAAACCTATGTTGCTCCTGTTTTGCTTAGCCCATCTTCAAAGTGGGTTATATGCATGAAGAACACCTCCTGCAGACAGACAAACCTTGTGTGTTCTACTGAGAGAGATCAAACTGAACCCCAAGAGTCTCTTGGAGGAAAGCAATTGCAGTGCAGTGCCTCGACACAAACACCGGCTGGGGCGAGGTAATGTGGGGCTCAACATCAGCCACTGACTCAGTTTATGGCAGCAGATAGAACCCATCCTTCTGCAGAATGCCAACAGCATTGCAGTCAGGGAAAGTGAGATTGAGGTCTGCCCAAGCCCCTGGGATTGCTGCTGACCCCATCCTGCTGGTGGGAAGCTGCCCGCCGGGCACTGTACACTGGAGCATCTCGCACCAATCGGAGACTGCTCTGAGTCACCAGCTCCAAGAAAGCCCTGTTTTTATAGGAAGATGAAAGCACTGAGTGACACAGGTTTCCTGCAATTTCTAGCTGTTGCATCTCCAAAGAGATAATGCCTTTGGAGGTGCCTGGGGAATCAGATAATACAGCTGTGTAAACTGCGTGTGGGCTAAAGCATCTCAGGGCTGCATCCTCATCCCAACACTTCCAAATCAAAATAAAACCTCTCTGGAGGCAGCATCATTACAGAGAAACATTAAAGCCAGCAACTTGGCCCAGAACAAGCTAATGAGTTATTTTCACTGAAGCAGGACACCATGAAATCCACCCTCACCACTATCCCTAAGCAGCGTGGACAACACATTTCAGCGTTTTGTCCTTAAGCTGGAATTGCACAGGATTCATTTTAACGGGTTTAAGTAAAGGCATTCAATCTTTGTGCAAGGGATACTGGTAGGACTCATGTCCCTGATCAGCTGATTAAGGTTGTATGCATACCAAACTATCCACATAACCTCAAATGCATAAAAAACATCCCAATTTAACCTGGCAGAAAACAACTTAAATTCGCAAATTAACAACAAAAGAGTTGACGACCTGGGGAGATACTAGGTATCATTCAGGCACACAGGATGGTCTCAGTGGACTTGGAGATACACTGGTTTCAGCCAGGCGAGCTGTCTGTAGCTGTTAAGTACACAGCAAAATCCTTCTCAAACAGGAGAAAATGCACCAAAGGCAACAGCCCACTCCCCGCCGCTTCCACGTCTCAAATGGGCACATTCTGTCTTCACACGTCTGTATTTGACACTATTAAACGACTCTTCAGAATACATCTATTATAAATTCCCATTAAAAAAAAGTTCATAATCTGCCATCTGTTTCCAGTTAGGCGATTCTGATGCCTCCTCTTTTTTTTTTCTTTTTAGATTTCAATATAAAATTATTTACAGATCCTTGCAATCTAGATGGTAGGGGGAGAGGAACCAAAACCCCAACGCCACCACAGTTACACTGCTGAAAAGCAATGTGACAATTAGCAAACCTGGTGAGAGCTGAGGGTCGGGAAGATGCAGTGTGACTGGTGCAAATCAGGAATATGGTACTAAGTGATTAAACTTGGAAGAGCTTCACTGTTGCTTAAAGCCATTACTCTGAAACTGTATAAGTCTACAGCTTAAATAGACATTTGACACATATTCATGGGTGAGTGCTTTGGCTTGTGCAACGTGATGGATCATAATGATTTAGTTAGCATTAGCAGCTACACCTAAACAGAAATAAACAATCATCACTGGAAATACAACAACAGAACATGTTCGAGATCATGTCATTGAGCGCAGTAACATCTCTGGTTTACAGGCGGTCTGGCTCTTATTAGACAATGCTTTATACATATACTTACACATACATGCAATCACATGTGCAACACATACTTTATCTCCCATCCTTGTTTGGACACAAATGCTGCAGCATCGTTCAGAGTGAATCACATCTGGAAAGTGCAGATGTTCTGAAGCTATTGCAGCCCTGCCAACTCGTATAGTTTCACTGACAACATCACCATAATTGATTTTTCTCTTCAAGCCCAACCACCTGGAATTGTGCTATAGCACTGCAAACACAAGGATTCTGAATCTCAGAGAAATCTTAAAAATCAAATGCAAAATTAGAACAGGAAAGAAAAACAAAAACCAAGCCTGCCCTAGAGCCCCGTGAGCCTAAGTGCTCCACAAGCTCTTCCCTTGGCAAAGGCAGGCCCACATGTGTGGATGTCAGCCATGTCATTTAATACGGCTCTGGAAGGTGTTCATGTAGTGCGAAGAGCACAGCCGACACAGCAAATGGGAACGAGCACCCTGACAGGCTATAACACAGGATGAACACAAAGGGCAACCACAGTCTGTTGCATTTTACTGAAGCAAGCCCTACAATTTGGGGTTTGACTTATGATCTCTGAATGCAGGGGCTCAGCAAGGCACCTGACAACAAGGGCCACCTCTGTGGTCCCCAGGTGCCTGCGGCCTGGAGTCAGCATGGATGTAACACTGACAGGGCCGAACCAGGCCGCCACCGTGAGCCCGAAACAAAGATGAAATAGCCCTGCTGTGTGGAAGCCAAGTCCTATGAGCAAATTCATGCTGATGTGAAACACAAACAGGGCTTTTGGATGGCCAAACTCACTCAAGCTCTTCCCGGCCCCCAAACCAAGAGCCCCAGTCAACAGTGAAAATGAATACGGGCCTTCCTGCTGCGATTTTATAACCATGGCCGCACTTCACATCGCTGGGGCCTCCCATGCAAATCCGATTTCATAGCTGGGTGTAAAAGCTGCCTCTCAGGTTTAATAAGCAAAACCACTATCAGTAGTAAAGGTGAGACAACGGGAGCCAGGGCCATCCCAACGAGATGCCTCCAAGACAGGCGCAGCCCCGCTCTGCACAAAGCACGTTTCAAGGACAACCAAACACAACCGAAGGCTGACGGCGTCCCAAAGAACCACATTTTATTTTCGATTTAAAAAAACAACAACCCACAAACCCAAGGCTGTGGGATCCCTCCAAAGCTCCTCTCCTAGTGCCAGCAGGATGACTGATGGTAAATCACACCAGCTCCAGGGCTCCGTGTCAGACCGCTGCCAGGAGACTCCGCCTTTTGGAGTCACTGACGGTCCCCTTTCCAATTAATCAAGTTCCCATACTGATTAACAGCATGATTCATGTCTCTCGTTAGGCGCATTCTGTAACAAACAAGGCTGTATTTCAAGGCCACTGCCTTAATGGTTAAAATAAATACCTTCCAAATTTCTATTTTCAAGTAGCTGAACCTTTTCCACCTTTACAACTAATTCAGACTTCCTTCAAATTATTTTTCTAAGTAATATAACAATTTGTTTTTCATTAGAGCTTGTCAAAGCCGGACTTTGGTTTATTTTGAGAGAAACCAGCACTCTCCAGAAACTGTTTAGTACAATTTGAATGACGCCCAAAGGGGTTATTGCAGCCACAATCAAAATAGAGTTTACAGCACTGGCTAGGGGTGACACTTTATTTAATGATTTAAAAAAAAGAAAAGAAAAGAAAAGAAAAGCCCCCAGCCCCCTGAATCAGAAGCTAATTAAATGCACTCCTATGGCTAACAGTAAGTGTTTCTAAGTCACTTTGACTACTGCAAAATGCAAGAACCAAACTTGTTGCTAACTAATACCAGACACCATTATACGAGCAGCGTTATTTACTGATTTGGGGTGGTACGCGCTGCTATTCTTGTGTCTGGTATGGCAGCCTTGCCTGTGACAGATATTATTATTTCACATGGATGTGAAATCAAATATAAGAGTGATTAAATGGTTTGGGTTCTGCCTAAGTTGGATTTTTTTTTTTTAAACAGCTTGGTATTTAATTTAAGAGGGTTTAAATGCAATGGAAAATCTAGCCTGCAGCTCCTTTGATTTCCCATGCCTTTTGTTTTGCTGTTGCTCGAGGACGGGGATGGAGGGGACAGGGATGGACACACAGGGCCAGTCCCAGGGACCTGGGGCTGCAGCAGTGACTGCCACAGTCCCAGCACAGGGCTTCAAGGGTTCCTTCAGGGTTCCTAATAACTTTTTCAAATGCTCTCCCTTCGTCCTCCATCTCAGACCCGAATCCAAGCCAGATTTTAAAACAATTGAGCTACAAAACTATTTTCCAGCGGACCATTTCTCCCCTAGCAGCAAACTAATGCTCTATTGTTAATTTTCCTGGGACGTTTTCTGTTTCTTGTTGCTTTCTAAACCACAACAAAATCAACACAATTTGGACTTTCGGGACTACACATCTACCATCTGCCTGCCTTGCCCTGGGACCGCAGCCACCAGCCCTGGGGACTGTGCTCCCTCACACCCAACCTCACTGGAGATCTGCCACCACGGAGCTGTTCTGCTGCAAGTGAAATCAGCGGCTGGCCTGGGGACACCTCATGGAGAAATCCTGCCTGCAACTCTTCTGTGGTCTTAATTCAAGCTTGCTCACGGTGCTATCTGCAGGGCGGATGCCCATGTTTTCTGCCTCTTGCCCATGTCATCCAGCAGCCCCGGGGTGGCACACAGGGCCAATGGGGCAGCAGCTTTATTTTCACACACACTGTTCCTACAGACATTACACTACTCTGTGCCAGTAAATACAAACAGCAACCTGAGCAGTGCAAATATCCTATAGGTGCATAACTAAAGCAGAAATGAGGGGTCTGATTCTTCTGACGCAAGCCTGGGATTTGTGCAACCCTGACAGTCCTGCCGGGACACATCTGACTTACACCAGCGTAAGAAAAAGAACAAAACCAAGCTCATATCTGACAAGTGAAAACAAACACTGACTCAGACACTTTCTGCAGGAAAGGGGTGGGGGAGCTGTTTAATTTTTGTTCCTTCTATCTGGGCTGCTGCTGTGACCTCTGCTACCTCCTAACTTAGCAACACAATATGTTGCAGCTGTGGCACTGCAGCAGCCTGATTTAATTTGCGTGTGTGTGGCTTGAGGGGTTGTTCATCCCTCTAAGGTCTCGCAGCATGGCAGTGGCAGTGTTGGGGGGGCTGGTCCTCCCCAAAAAGAGGGGAAAAACCCCTGCTTTGCTTCCCATGCACAGCTTTGGAGAGGAGATGGGAAAAGGATCACCTGCATTAAAATCTTTAGAAGGTTGAGGTTTGTCCAAGCTGAGAAAAAAAACAGAAGAATAGAGATATTTATTCAACAACTGTTTTCTGCTTTAAAATAATAAAAAATAAATACAGGAAAATGATGAAAATGCCCTTCTGTCCCTCTCTGAGTGTCTCCATCTCAGACAGGGCCACGTGTCCCAGTGTGGTGCCCAGCAGAGCAGCAAGCAGGGTGCTTTCCCAGCTCTCTGGTGGGGCGCTGGCCCTCCCCCAGCTCGTAAAGGAGCTGCTTCCATAATACAGCACTTTGGACCGACCCAAAAGCTGCCCCAGGAGTTTAGTTGGTCAGCGCTCTGAATCAGACTGAGGGGTTTGGCTGCTGAGGGCTTTTATGTTTCCTTTCCACAAGCTTGGAATTCAGCTTTGCTCTTGGCATTGTCATTTCTGCCTTTCACACATGGCTCCTGCTGAAAACACCCTCGGACAGCCCTGAATTACGCCCACTGCCAAGCCTTTGTGGGATGAGGACTGGTGGCAGCCCTGAGGTCCCAGCAGAACTTCTGCTTTCCACCAATCCCCTCCCAGCACTGATGCCCCTGGCACCTCCTGAGCCCCCAGGCTGCGAGGGGATGCTCCATGCAGAAGGTGCCAGGAGTTTCCAGGGACCATGGAAGAGATCAGGCCCCCAAATCTCATTTGAATCCAAAGTGATTTGAGGTCTAAAACCCTGGAAATCCCAAGCAATGACTACTACCCAGAACAGCTCCCTAGAAGCAAAGGAATGACCCTGCTTTTCCAACAGTGCTAGCATTACACTTTCCACTTACTACTTTTTTTGTAATAAACTATATATTTATTTATTTTACGGTTGTGATATTGAAGCTCCTTCCCACCCGGCACAGCTGAAACTGCTCCATGGCTGTAGAAAACCTCAGCCCCTCCAGTGCCAGCCCTACAAGCACTCGGATCCAGTGCTACCTGCCAGCTCGTGGGGGCAAGGTGGCTTTCTCCTCACTTTTTGGCTTCCCTCTAGCTTCCCCTCATCAGCTCGTTTGCCAAGCAGTGTAATTTTACAGCCTGCCTTAAGGAGCCAAGAAATACGTTTGCTGGTGTAAGCTGTGTGTTAGACATCATGAAAAACATGCAACTTCAGGGTTTTAGGAGCCAGCGACGCAGAACAGCGAAACACCCGCAAAGCAGCAAGGAGATGGTTTTGCACCCTCTCCAATTTCACTCCCGGACCCTCGTGCTTGATGCTGGCCATGGGTGGTGAGCGAAGGGATGGACCCATGGGGGTGATGGGTTGGTGGAAGGGTCCTCTACCTGATGGCACCTGGTTGTGAGTCTAATTACTTGCCTCCCCCACCCTGCCTCTCCTCTCCCCATTCAGAACTCCCATCCTCCTTTCCTTAAAACCACGAGCTCCTTAGGGCTCTGGCATGATGCCTTATAGAACCAAAAATAACAGTGTCCAAACCTCACCTGTGAAAGTCTAGGACCATTTCTAAGACCTCTTCTTGGATATAAAAAAGATTTTCTTTATGCTAAGGGCGGTGAGGAATGGCACAGGGTGCCCAGAGAGGTGGTGGTGCCCCATCCCTGCAGACACCCACGGTCAGGCTGGACGGGGCTCTGACCACTGATGGAGCTGTAGGTGTCTCTGTTCAGACAGGGAATTGGACCAGACAGCCTTTAAAAGTCCCTTCCATCTCAAAGTAGTCTATGATTCTACAGTTCTTCCATCTCTACATGCTAACAATCATATTTTGGTCATGATTTGTCACGAATTTTGGGGTGCTTCTGATCTACATGCATATATTGTTGCTCAGATTTCAACACTGCTACAAAATCAGCCAACCGTTATCACTGGACCCTGAATGAAAGAACCATCCATCAAATTCAGTTGTAAAACGTTTTCTGGCTGCTGCTCCAACCTCCTGCAGCATTCTCATGTCTGTGACACGCAACAGCCTCTGCTTTCTCCCCACCTTGTACCAACTGTACAATGAGCTTCCAAACAGCTGGAGACAACTGGATTTCCCCAACTCTTCCAGCCCATTAAGTGACATCACATTCAACAGTCACCATGCAGTGAAAAGAAGTTCCTCTGTATGAGTTAGAGAGGGTGTCTGAAACCCCAAACCTGGTGCTGGAAGATTGAACCTAATGAGGTTAGGTTTAAACTCCCAACATGAGCATCTCGATGAACACAGTCCTCGCTCAAAATGTGTCTATGCTCTCCACAAACACCACAATAAAAGGCAGCAAAGAGCTTTCAGAATTTAGTGAACTCTCACAAACTCACTGTTGGTTATAATGTGAGCAAGAGGCAAACTCCAACTTAGGCATACTTGGAGGTTTCTGAGGCTCAACCTGGACATTTCCCACCAGCCTGGTTTTATGGGGCTGCAGTGCAGACTCAAGCAGGGAGGGAGCTGAGCTGTAACTCTGTCCTCCAGCTTCATTTCTGGCAAAGACAATTTGCAGCAGTGTTGCTCAGCACGTCAAGTCTGGCACCTGCTTACAATAAATCCCTAATGATATTGAAAAGTTAAATGTTCATTTACTTTCATCTCTGTTTCAGATTTGGATTTCTACATACTGTAAATGCTAAATATGCTTTTCTGAAACAGTGCTACCTATTTACATTGGAGATCCTTTGTAACTGGCTGCATTCATCTAAAGTTTCTTTCTAAATGCATGCAGTCCAAAGGAGAGGCTTTGCCACCATCACCTGCTGATACCTTCCTGCCAGGTGAGACCTGAGCAGGCTCCTGCAGGTGGGATGGGCTCAGTGCACTGCTCTGCACCTGAGAAAGCCCAGGGGGGAGGATCCCAGCAGACACCAAAGGAAGCACAAAGCCCTGGGGATGATGTTAGCCCATGCAGGCTGGAGTTGGGGAGCAGGGCATGGCTGGTGTTGAGGACATGCAGCAGGAGCACAGGGGACAAACAAACGAGGCCTGGCCATGCTGCGCTGAATCCTTGGATGATGTTTTCTCTCAATTCGCCTTTCATCCTGGCAAATGAGCTCTGGGCACTGTGATTTGATTGAGAACATGCAAAAGCTACACCCATAGCTACAAATCACAAAGCTCTCTCCAGCCCAATGGTTAGCAACAACAAATGATTTTTCTAATGGGAACTGGCCAGCACTCAGCCCACTCCTTGATTTTGAGATCAAAAAAGCTGCCAAATGGGAAGATTTCTGGAAATTCAAGTTATGGAGGACTCAGATGGGAAGAAGCAGACCTGAACCACGCTCCCACTGACAGCACTGAGCTCCCAGCAGCATCAGTGCACACGGAGCAGCAGGACATGCTGTGCCTGCAGCCTCGTGGGCACAGCTGCGCAGCAATCCCACTGAGCCTTCTTCCTTGCAAAGGTGAACTGGGAAAGAAGAATAACTTCACACTTGGAATTACAAAAAAAAAAAAAAGAAAGACTTTTTAAAAGCATGACTTTTTCTGGGCTCCTGACAAAGCAATATTCTCCAGGCCAGTTGGAATCTGGAAAAATACACTTACTCAACCTAGCCACCATGACTCCAATAACAATTATAAAATGTCCAATAAAACTTGCATGTAATGTCAATTCAAATCTTGAAAAGCAGAATTAAGTGGTATATCAACATTAAACTTTATTGCTTCCTTTGCAGAGCAGAAGTATTGTCAATAAAAGTCATTCTGAATGAAGAAAAGGGCAGTAAATATTAAATAAACAGGTTTTTGTTGAAATGCTATAAATGCACCAGAGCTGCATTTTACACTGGGACCCTTTTTTGCCTTTGCAGACTCCACTCGTGATAGAAATAAGTCAGTAATTGCAAACTATCAATAAAGCACCAATTAAAGGGCGGTCAGATGCGTGCATTTACAATATGTCATTATGAGCCTCTATTGGATGTAGTTTGCTCTCTCAGATCCCACTGGCTTCTCCTGAAGTCCCCAGCACACAGTCAGCGGCGCTGCTCGTTAGGGCCCCGCAGCACAAGACCAGCCCAGCGCTGAGCAGCCGAGGAAGGCACGAGCGAGCAGCTCAGGCTCTGGGAAAGCAAGTTTCACTGTCAGAGATGTGAAGGCAAAGCAGCACCGTCGCAGTCCATTAAACTATTATTTTTCTATCAAGGCAGAACCGAGCAGAGCAGAACAGCTCTGAGGCTGCACAGCCGTGCCAAAGCCTGCAATTTGGCAACGTGTCTTTGTTTTCTGAGAGGCCGCTCACCGTGCTGCGCTCTGGTCCTTTCTGGGCCTGTTTGCCTTGAGAAAGAGCCACCGTCATCCTCCCTGCAGAGCAGAACTATTCCTACTTGCAATTCCTATCCGCTAATCCAATTTCCATCAGCTATATCCCCACACCCCGCTCCCTTCCCAAGGAGCAGCCAACAGAGGATGCGTTGCTCTGCCCGTGGTGCAGAAGCGGCTGCCCTCACCTTGCCCCAAGCCCCCACTGCACCAAAACCTGGTGCCAAGAGCTGTGCCAAGCAATTGAGGTTCCACACTGTGGTTTGCTGGTACCCAGCTCAATACAACGTGCTTGGGAAGCAGGGGAGCGAGTGGGCTCCTCTGCGAGTGCACAAATCCCGTGGCTTTTATGTCAGCCCTTTAAAATCTGATCAGCATTTTTGTGGTTTACCAATAGAGTTTATAAGCTGTTCTCCAGTTTAATCATCACATGTATTTACAGGAAGCAGTAACAGCTACAGCATATGAATTTCACGACGCTGGAGTGATACTGAACAAAGGCTGCAGTAAGTGGGAGCTGCGCTGCTGCACGTCAGCGCGGCTTCGCTTGGGGCCTTCAGTTGTGCTGGGGCTCAGAAGGGAGAAATGAGATGAGGCTTTGGAAAGTACGTGTTCAGGAGCTTCTTTCCTCCAACTTTTGCACATTTATTTATTTCATGCAAAAAAAACCCCACAACCCACAACCACACAACTGAAACATGAATGCCATTAATTTCTGAAGAAAGGATATCTGCTATGAATCCAAGCTCAGTAAATCTGATGGTTGTAAAAAACAAGACAAAACAAAATAACTCGAATTCAGAGAGAGTTCTGTAGAACAGCCCTTAAACATTAAATATCAAAAAAAAAACAGAGAAAGATGTCCATAAATATCAAATTTCAGAGAAACTGCAAGTATTCATGCCCCATCTTGGGAAGCGCTGAAGGCCAGGCTGGATGGGCCCTGGGCAGCCTCATCTGGTGGGTGGCATCCCTGCCCATGGCAGGGGTTGGAACTGGGTGATCTTTGAGGTCCCCTCCAACTAAGCCATTCTATGATTCATCCTGACCAACCACAGCCTCCTGGCCACTGCACGATCAGCCTCTGCACACTTGTCCTGTGCCAATGTTTCTCTGATGTCCACATGAATGGGAAATGAAGCAGAGGCCAGGGAGCACCTCTCCAGCAATACACCCAGGGCAGCCCCACCAGCGCGAGTCACCCCAAAGCCAACTGTGAGAGCTCTGAATCATTCTGACTCACTGGAGCCTGAACTCCTGACCCGGCTCTTGCATCAGTTTCTCTGCTCCAGTTTGGAAACATGGGTACAGCAAGCACCTCGCTGCCACCCAGCGTTCCACTGCAGGTGGTGGAGTGGTGCGATGGATGAGGCTGCAGCTCACATGGAGACCCCTGCGGTGTGCTGGGAGGAGATGGGACCTTAGGAAGCAAGCCCAGAAGCATCTCACCTGGAAAAGGATCTGCAGAACGCCATGCACCATGCACATCCTTCGTCCCATGAAGATGAAAAAGGGCACCACCAGCTCGATGAAGTGGTTGAAGAGCGTCTCGAACTGATGAAACCAGCCTGGCGAGCGGTGCATGAAGTAGGCGATGGGGTTGGGCACCGGCTGGGTCTGAAAGATGAAAACACAGAGTCAGCCCCAGCCCAAGGGCATCGCTGGGATCCAACTGTGGGGCCATTCCGTCCCTTCCCTGCGCTTCCTTTCATTTTAGAGGAAATTACTTCATCCAGACTTTTTTCATGCAAAACCCAGGAATTTTTAAGCCAATACATCTTTTAGAAAACAAGAGTTAATTTTCTTCCTTTTTGTCATAACCCAGATCACTCATCTTCAGTTGAACCCCTGCTCATTTAACACTGCAGTGTGGCACGTAGCTCCACACCGATGGATGTTAAATCATTCTGCAGAAGCGCGAGAGATGGGGAGAGTAACCGAGCTGATCCAGAAACAGAGAAAAAGATTTTCTCGGGGTCACACAGGAGGTCAAATGGAGACAGGAATGGGAACCAGATTTCAAAACCCTCGGAGATACTCTTTCAGAATGTTTAAATTTGAAATAAATGTGGTGGTAGAGCTGCTTTCCAAAATCATAATTCGGGAGAGGAAAGTCTAATTCCTCTAAACATGCTATATTGGTTTAAGGTATTTACATGCTGGCTGTGCGACAATATTATTCTTCTGAATTTTTTTGATGCAGGGAGATCTTCCATCCAGTACAACAAAGCTGCGAACTTTACAAAGGCAGCAAGCTGTGATATGTTAATAGCAGCAACCCTCAGAAACGCTGCGATCTAAACAAAAAAGAAAGGAGGTAACAATTTACCTTAGCATTTCTGACAAGCTCAAACTCACTAGGACTGTTTTAAAACTCTGTCAGAAAAACAGAGAGGATGAAGAGGCGAGTTTTAATTGAAGGAGACACAACACATCTTTAAATTATTTGTAGCTAAATCAAAACTACAAACAAAACAGGGAAAATATTGTACTATGCATGGCAATCGAGCATGCTTCCACTGCCAAATCCCACAACTATTGTAATTCCCCATTAGCAAAGCTGGGACTAATAAACGTGTTGCTTTCCATGGGCTGGAGGCTGCTGTAACCCCTTAGGACAGGAGACCGCATCCTTCCTTCCTCGGACAGCGGCAGCGGATGGAGCGGCGGTGGGGTCACGGAGTGCTGCGGGGTCCCGGCCGGTGTGGGGGTGGGGGTCAGAGCCCCCCCAGCCCGGGGGGATGCGGCCCCGCTGCCACCGCAGCCCCGGTTCCGGTTACCCTGCGCCCGCATGATGGCTCTGGGGCTCCCAGAGCTCCGGGGAGGCTCACTGAGAGACTTCGTACCTTCAGCACAAGCTGCTGAGAAATGCTTTCACCCTTCCAGAAAGGCAGGTTGCTTTCCTGGCTGCTTTCACTTCTTTTTTCTGAAGTGCAATAACCAAAACTGACCTCATTCTTTTATCTTTTTTTTCCTAAAGTGCAGTAACCAAAACTGACTTCAGTCAGGCTTCTTTGACTGATTTTTTCCCAAATGTGTTAAGCTAAGCTGACCTTGATGGGATAGCAATCCTACAGGTTGCAATGTTTAGGCCAAGAGGAGCTGCACGAAGGTGGCACTCATGCTCACACAGCCTCATCTCCCCATGTGCTGGGGAGGAGAGCCTGGACACTCCTCTGTGCAAGCAGCACTTGCAGCCTGGGACCAAGAAGACCGGGCTGCATTACACATGCAATCACACATCTACTTACAGATCAGTTAAATCTCAGTGTGATCACACCGAGTTGTTGCACACTTGATCAGGATTTTCTGCTTTATTTCAAAGCAAAGGCCACTGCCAGCTCTTGACCATGCCCCCAGCTGTACGTGTGCCTGCCCCAGCCTGATGCTGACAAATGGACCAGTGGGGCTGCTCCTTTGCCAGGCAAGCCACGGCTCCCGAGCCCCTCTGCTGCTGTGGGCTGCGACCCCAGGCATCGTCCTTGTTAGGGACAGAAAGAGAAGTCTCTTCTCTAGCAGGAATGAAAAGCAGCATAAAGTGATCACAGAATGGTTTGGGTTGGAAAGGACCTCTAAAGGCCATCTGCTCCCACTCCCTGCACTGAACAGGGACACCCACAGCTCCATCAGTGCTCAGAGCCCCGTCCAGACTGACTGGGGGTGTCTGCAGGGATGGGGCACCGCCACCTCTCTGGGCACCCTGTGCCACTGCCTCAGCATCATTAGCGATAAACAACTTTTTTCTTACATCCAACCTGTTTTTCTCCTCTCCATTAGTGTGAAAGCATTTCCCCTTGTCCTGTCACAAAAGACCACGCTCAAGAGTCTGTCTTCTTTCTTACAGACCCCTTTTAGGTACTGCACCATCAGCCAGGAACCTTTCTCCCCACTTCAGCAGCTGCTTCTCTGGAGCCTACACCTCCAAGCTGAGCAAAAGATGGGGAGAGAGGGGTGTCTCGTGTGTCCCAGCACCGAGTGGAGTGGCTGCAGGGGGAGGGTGCGGGCGGCGAGCGCTGCGTGTGTGTGTTCCTCCCGATGCCTTCCAGATGCTGTGAGCACAGCGTGGGCTTCCCGGGGAGAAAGCCGGCTTTGCTCGTTGCTGAGGCTGGAGCATAGAGCTGCGTGAAAGCCAAGGACAATGTTGGGAAAGCTTGCTGCTGGCTGCTGGGGTGCTCGGGGGGACCTGCAAAGCACAAGTGTGCTGAACGCCTCTTGGTGCAATTGTGTCCTCCAGCAAGACCATCGTAGCCCGGGAGGAGGGAAATGCGTTCCAGCATCTCTTACCCCACTCCTTTTGCAGAGGATTTTGAGCTTTGCACTTTGCTTCACGGCTGCCCCACGAGGAGCAGCAGCCTAGGAAGCAGCCAGCAGCTCCGTGCATGGGGAACGGCGAAATCCTGACACACAGAAAAACTCAGCACCAGCTCAGATGCAACTGAATAAACAAGGCCGGGGACGGCGCACGGGGAGCTGCTCAGCACGGCCTCCAAGCAGCCACGTTTCTGGGTACTCCTGCACAGCAGAAAGCGTTTTTAAATAAAAAAACGATTAGCAAAAACTGGCTTTATGTGTCAACACAAGGTACAATACAATAAACCTGCCTGCCTCACACCTCCGGCAGCCGGAGAAAAACGGCACTGCAAACGAGTTCTGAAACACGATTGGGGAAAATTAATTCCATAATTCACAGGGCAGATTTGTGACGTGCGACTTCGGCGCGATGTTCGGCAGGGGCTGCTGGCCGTGATAAATGCACGCTGGGTCGCCAGCTATGGCATGTTCTCTGGCTTGTCTCTACCAGGTTTTACGAGGGCTGGTAACAGATTCTAAAAATATGCACAATAAACTGTTTTTTCTCCCTAAGGGGTCTATGGTTTAATTATGTTCTTAGTGAGAACCATTAAAGCGCTAAGTACCTGAAGACTCCTAATTTACTAAACTATACGCTACTAAAACCCAACAGAAGGCTATTATATACCAGAGCAAATGCTCTTCTCTGGGACTGCAAATGCATGCAGGCTCTCCTCTCAGCCTCCCCATTGGCACGGCTTTACACAAACTCTGACAGAGCACTGAAGCTGTGTCAGATACCCCATCTCAGCTGAGGGAGATCTCCAAGCTGCCCTACACACGTGCATGAAAACAAGTCCCACATTGTCCTTGAACAACACGCTGCTAGGCTAGGGCTGAGCATGGAATACTGTACCAGGAGTGGCACAGTGCCCACGCGAGCATAGAGTTGGAAAGAGCAAAGCCTCCACTCTCGAGACAAGAAATGAGGAGGTCAGAGATGCACCACGCGAGCTGTGTCCCTGCAGGGATGGATGTCTGCTTTCCTTCCCTTCCCATGCACTGCAGATCATCAGGGGGAAGTTCTTGACTGAGAGCATGGTGAGGTGCTGGAACAGGCTGCCCAGAGACGTTGTGAATGCCCTGTCACTGGAGGTGTTTAAGGCTAGGTTGGATGGGGCCCTGGGCGATCTGACCTAGTACTCGATCTAGTGGCTGGCAGCCCTGCCTGTAGCAGAGAGGTTGGAACTTGGAGGTCCCTTCCAACCCAAGGCATTCTATGATTCTATGATCTTCTGGAGCCTTAGAGGGAGCACTGTGTGACCCTAAAGCTCAAGCTCTCATTCAAAAAACAGAAGCAATTTACAAAGGAATCGATTTCAAAAAGGTGAACAAAAAATCAATTACTCAATCTGTTTGTATGGAGTAAAATTGGGTTATCTATTGATTTTGACTTCAAATTAGAACAACTCTAAGGACAGCCTTTCAAACTATCACACTGGGTGCCTATCAGACAAATCTGACTTTGTGAAAACTAAAGCAAGCCATAAATAACCCTATACACTCTAGACACTATTATTTGTTTGCACTGAAAAGCACTTACTTAACAAAAACACTCAACTGCGAGTGCATTTATCTGCAGAAAAATCTTGAAAAAGGGAAGGAAATTGAACAAGAGCAAACAAGAATAAGTGGTGAGAGCACATAGCTACTCAGCCAAAAGGAGCGGGATGAGCTCGGTGCAGTCTGGGGAGAAGAAGGCTCCACCGCAAACAGAAGGGTGTGAAGAGTGGTACCCTGGAAAACCAGATGGAGAGGTATGGGTGGATGTTTTCCTGAAGGTCTGTGGAAGGTACAGATGAACTGCAAAGCACACTTCTTCACCTTCCCGAAGCACTGAGCCATGAAATCATCTTCTCAGCTTCAAAGGAAAGCCCTCAGTTCTCTTGCACTTTGGACCAAAAAAAAGAGAAAGGATTCTCCGTGGCAGGGTGTAATTTGATCGACGTGATCCAGCAGGCTGTTTCTCTGCCAGTCTGCTCTGCTTCAGATCTTGACCCTTCCTCCTCACGCATCTGCAGATCAAAGCTCCGCTTTCCAGAACCTGTGCAGAGATGGCTTCCCAGCCCCGTGCAGGAGAGCAGAAGGCAGCGAGCAGGAAGGAGATAAACAGGGTCACTCCCAGCTGCTGCTATGTGTGGGAAGATGTGTGTCTGTATTGAAGCCCGAACGTCTCTCGTGATGCACGGTAACCAGCGGCTTCTGCAAAATGCCCTTCTTCATCACAGGGAGCTTACAGAGGCTACTTCCCAGCCTGTAAGGCTTTGTGGTGGGCGCACTACACGTGCAGCAAGCTTGATTGATGAACAACGGTGGTTTTGCACAAAGATACACATGTAGGCAAGGGCTTAGGAAGGAAATTGAGCAGCAAACTGCTCAGCTTCTTGTGCAAATCCCAACTGTAACTCGTGCTGTGTGTATTTGATACGTACATGCATGCACACAAGTCTCCACATGCATGCTCCTAGCACGCTTGCATACACAATAGCTAATCAGTTAAAAATAGTCCCTTTGAAACTTTCCAATTACTGATATACCGCCAATCAAAATAAAATCACAAGAAAAAGCTAAAAGCCGTATCTCTCTTCAAACACAGACTTCCAATGTCTGGGTGGGTCACGAGGGGTCGGCTCTTCAATAGCACAACATCAAAATAATTAAGTCTCGGTAGATCTGTTAAACAGAAAAGTTACCTATATGCTCTTGCTGGGCAGCGCTTCCCTTGTTCAGTCAATAGTAATATTCAGTTCATAGAAAAACACACTGGAATCTGCCTGCTTCAAGACAGCAGCGCAAGCCAAGAAGATGTGTGTTTGACTCGGTGCCAGCACGACCATAAAATGTTGGCAATTTAGTAGAGACATAGTGCCGCGCCACTCTCCCAAAGGACCTAAATAAACTTCAGATGTAGAACATATATTTTTACTTTTTATATATATAAATCTGCTGTTTCATTTTTAACTCCTTTCCCCAGCCTTCCCTCCGTCTAAGGTTTTTCAAAGCTGAAACAGGTCCCCAGATCTCCCGGCCGAGCGAAGCCTCAGCAATGAAAAGTTAAAAGCATGAAAAATCAGAGAAATGATTCACGTCTGGGCGTTGGGTTTCTTGGGGAACGATGGCTGCACATGCGGCTACAGATGCCGGAGGGGAAAGGGTCTGGGGAGAAAATTCTGCTGTGCAATTTCATGCCTCTGTGTTATAAAACATCCCGAGGAATTTTTTCATGTTCCCAAATTTATATTTGCAAAGTCACCAGCGTAGGTGAAACCTTCCTGCCACATCTGTGACATTTAGCTACGAAGCCAAGCTTTGCTCATCATGAGTCAGCCCCAACTTACTGCAGACCGGGCGAGGAGCGGGGCTGGCTCACAGGGCTGTATTTTACCATGGGTACACCTAAAAGCACAGTTGGAATTCCAGCAAGTTGGGTGGGGGCAGAAGGATCTATAGCGGCACTGTTTGCTTTTCCAGACTGCACCCTACCTCCTGGTCAGAGCTATCCTCCAGTAATAAAGACCACATTTCCACGGCCCACAGCATACCTGTTTATTGACACTATTCCTACATAGCATGCCTCCAAGCTGCTTGCTGTATATAGAGTTAATTGTGGATGTATTACAGATTCACCTATTTATTCTGTATATTCTTGGAGGGATCCAGAGCTAAAATTACACAAGGAACTGCTGAACTGCTCAGGCTATTTATTTGTTCAAAATCCCTTTAAAATAATTAGCGGGGCCAGGAACAGACATCTCGGCTCTGGTGGGGCCAGCAGAAGCTGGTGCTACCAACCATGGGTCATCACTGCCTCCCCACTTTGGGGGAAAATCCTGCTTATGAACAGCAGCACCACATGGGCCATGCTAAGCTAGGGATGGACCAGACCAGAGGGCATGCCTGGAAGAAATAGCAGCAGAGGGCAATTAATGCTTATCAAGAAGCTCCCAACTCATTAGGGCTGGGGCTGCTTCTCCCTGGGTCCCATCTCTCACTGGCAGGGATGCCCACCAGAACCCCATTCTCCCCCAGCTTGGACACAGAGCTGCTATCAAATGGGGTTTTCCTGGCATCTCCTGCCCCAGGAGGTCTCTTCCAACCTGAGCCATTTTACGATTCCCAACACAGCCCCAGCAACGCTTTCTGACGGAGCTCATGTTCCCGTGGATCACCAGGCAGGTCACTCACCAATATTTTAAATTGCCATTTAAGAGCATATTGCAAATGTGATCCTTTAATTGGTCACTGTTATGGCTCTCTATTAGAGAAGACAAGTTTTTCCACACAAGGTAAGCCCTTGCGAAAGCACTGAAAATGTTTAAAAACAACCCAGTCCTGATATATTTATTATATATTTCTCTATATATAAATAATTTCATGAAAAGGAACGTACTGAGTGGAAACTCCATTTAAAATGTGATCCCAGATGGTGGCAAAGCTCTAAAATTGCAAGGCAACATGTAAAGAAAGATTAACGACCTCAAACAGGCACAAATTTATGAGGTGAAAGCCCCTGTAATCCTAGAGAAAAATGATACCAAACGTTAGACTAGACAGCTAGAAAATACCTCTGCTTAGTTCATGTGGCCTCTGCCATTTTACATTTTCTTTTAATATACCTTACTTTTGGGTTCATTTAGTCTTTCCTCCTGTAGGACTGAGGATTGCTTTGGTGCATGAGCATGCCAATGGATTTACTGTCTCCCATCACATACTCCGTTATTAGCGACTGGTAAATCAGACAAGGGGCAGCAGCTACCCTGTCCCACAGCTTCCCAAACAAGCAATGTCCTGCCATGCGATCAACAGCCAAAAGGAGAGAACAGGGAGCCACACGTCAAGCCTTTATCATCACTGTGCGACCCAATGCTCCACCATCCAGTAGAGAGGAAGACAGCACTTAACATCTCCAACACTAAGGCTCACACATTTCCTTATTCCACCTGAGAACAAAATGTTTCAAAGGAAAGGATGCCAACACTTCATCCTGAGGAGTGCGGGTCACTCTAGAGACCAGTATCTTCCGTGCCATTAACTCTAGCTGGGACATCATGGGTCCCACAGCCCATTCCCTGAGATCTCTGGCTCCTCAAAGATCCCCAGAATCAACGAGGTATCGCTAGCATAGACAAACAGCCCAGTGTACATCAAGGGCACAAGAGATACAAAGTCCCACAAGAAGGCCTTCAAGCTGGGATGAGCTCCCCTTATCCCATGTCACGCTTCCATCGCTGGGTTGTGTGTCCAGAGAAGACAAGTCTGTTCAGTTCCACCCAGATTTGAGTGATCTGTTTGACACAGCTTCACTACGATATTAATCTGTGAGATTTTTCAATGAAATGCTATTTTCTGACCCTTTCAGTAAAGAGGCACTTTAAAGAGGTCCTGGCACTCTCTCATTGACAAGACAGCCATGGAATGATATCAAAATTAGCGTGGTTTTAAAACACTTTGCAAGTGGTGTCCTGAGGCCAAAAGACAGATCTGCTGAACTGTCAGGGGGTCAGGAAAGTGTTTAAAGTTCAGTTTGAATTTAAGTACTAAACATATAGATCACAGACTGCCCTAAACATCTGAAGGTGAACCTGAATCACGGAAGATGGTCAGAAGAAGAGGAGGAGGAAGAAAACCTGTCTGCCACATGAGAATACAATGACAAGCTTGCACTGAATTAGGACAAAGCACAGCACAGATTTCAGCCTGCTCTCCCTGCAGAAAGCTTACAGGCAAATTGTCTTTCAGGTCTGCACAAACCTGCTATGCCAAGTACAAGTGCAGTAAGGGGATACAGTGCTACAGGGCACAATCCCCAGGGCACAGCCCTACCACGCTGCCAACACTGAGATACCTGCAGGCACTGGGGCAGCTGCCCAGTTAAGTTCTGCCTTTCTGCCCTCATCAGAAGCTGCCAGCTCCCAGACCTCCTGCAGCTGGAAAGCCCAGCGGCCTCCTGCAACTTGCTTTTGGAGGGTTTTCCCGAGATTCCAACTGGGCTGCAAAACCAGCTCTTTGCAGCAGCTGTCCCATCAGCTGCAGTCACTGCTGTTACAGTCCCATCTCTGCCAGCAACACAAGCCCCAGGCCTGGCTCTCACCCGGCTACAGAACATGGACAGCCCCAAAGAAGGACGCACAGCCTCCTGCTGGAACACAAAGAAAGGCAGGATGTGCAGAATGAACCTTTGAGTGGCTCTGCCATGATGTCTGATGGTCTCATGGAGGCTCTGTCTGCAGGACATCAGTGTTGCGGAGGCCGGAGGCTCCCCAGCCTTCCAAGCCACTGCCTGGGGAGGAAATGCCAGGTTCAACCCTTCTGGAAAGGCAGCTGTTTCTGTGGGTGTCCAGGCTCCAACATGGACATTTTTCAAGCAGCTCACAGCTATGAGCGATCTGCTTCTCCATATGTGGTGCCCCACACTGCGAGTCATTGCCAACCCAGGCAGTGCCCATTTTCCATCCACGCTTTGAGACCCATTCTGTACAGAGCAGTCCATTCTTTCTCTTTGGGGATGTGCTTTAAAGGACAAATCTGCTGCATTAGAGAGGGTGGAAGCATATCTTTCCTTTGCTATGCCTGCTCACGAGACCCAGGAAACGTGGGGTTTAATCCCCCACTCGCTACCCCAATGCACAGTGCTGCTCTGCTGTGCTGCGGCTGCTTTCACGAAGGCCTTCATTACTTCACCTTTTTCCTTTTTATAAGTCCACTGCTAAAACCAGAATCGTATCTGCTTCAGTGGGCTTTTTTTGGGTGCATGCTCATAAATACGATGTTCAGCACCAGGCCAAGGAACACATGGGCAAAATCAGAGGGCGGCAAACGCCAGCAAAGCCACAGCTCGTGCCTGTGTTTGGATTAGGCAGTTTGGCAGCTTGGACATTTACAGGGTGTTTTTTTTTCTTTCACGCAAGAGAGTTACAACTAGAGACAAACAGTGGGATCTTTCATAAAATGTGTTCACAAAGGGTAAATTGTGCCATTAGGAACACGCTACCTGGATGGTCATTTGAATTCTCCGAACTGGAACACCACGTTGCTCCACGCCAAATCAAACTGCAGGGGAAGGAGGGGAAACTCAGAGTCACAGGCTGTCTGGTTTAACTTTCCAACTACACAGGAGTGAGCTGAACATCATCTGCCTCAACTAAGTGTGTTTAAAACAACCCTCTGGTTTGAGCAGTCACTATTATAAATGAAACATCCAAGGAGCGAGAGGGGCTGAGGGTTGCATGAAAGGGGTCCCGGTAATGGTTGGCTCTATGAGCCACCTGAGCATTGCTGGAAAGACTTCAATTCACGTCATAAAAAGAGGGAAAAAACCATAGAATTTAACTTTTGCATTAAAACAAAACCAAAAACACTAATTCTCAAGAGATTTCAGATAAAAAGCAGACTGGGCATCACCTTAGGGACCTGGGCTGAAGAGCTAACCCCTCTGTTGTATGGTGACTGGCAATCACCCTGATCAGATGTTTTTGCAAGGCTGGAAAAGGTGAAGATGATCAGCTCCCATCTTCATGGATGTATGCACAAAGAACTGCCACTTTCTGCACTTAAAATGGTGCTTCCAAATAAAAAAAGAAACTGGCTCTTCACCCCGTTAGAGGTGTTCAACAATGGATGGCTACCACCAAGGAAATGGATGTTTTGCCTAACAGTTCTATCACAAAACCATTAAATAACCCGGGGCAAGTGTGCTGGGGTGGGATTTCTTGCAATTACATCAGTGAAATCTGCTCTACTTATTGCATAAGTGAACACCCAAAAGGCAAGCAAGAAACCAGATTAATACATTATTTTTTTCTTTAGAATCTAGTCATGAAAGACAAGATGAAAATCAAAGAGGCTGAGACTTCAGAAAGCCCAGGTATGGAGCCATGGAGAAGTACACCCAAGTACATCCCTGCGCAGAAAGAAGACACCTCTGCTCCTGAACACCTCACCCCATTGCTTTAGACATTAAAATAGAGATTTCTAATACATCTTCTCATCCTGTTTCATACATTCTTCCATCCCATTTTTCAGCCTGACAACTCTGCCACATTGCTTTCCAATGTACTGACAGACCTTGCACGGTTATAGTGAAGATTTCATATATTGTTTTTAACATGCGGTTTATCTTATTTCCATTTTCCTCTAGGAACGGCATTAACATAAACACCAGGAATAACTCTGCCCATTTTTGTCCACGGTATTTTAAAAACTTAACTATTTCTGTGGGGCTGAAGGAGTACAGCTCTTGGATATGCTGTAAACAGGTCAGGGAATAAAAGTAATCCCTTTGCTTCCTAGGGAAAAAAAAAATAATCTGCCAAAGCCCATGTCTGGAAAACAGAAAGTGTCACCTTCGGCATTAGCAACTCTTCCCTGTGTTAACAGCAAAACAGGAAAAACAGGTAGCTGTTCCGAAGATGCAGCCAAAAGCTCAGCAAAGCCTACCTCTGTTTTAAGATTTCTCCCTAGTAACAAAGGATGTAGGCCGAAAGAATTTAGGACAAATAAAATAATTTACAAGAAAACCCTTTGCCACGAGGAGCTGATGTACAGACTCCTGAAGGATCTGGATGAATCCAGCCGCCAGTTCTGCTCTCTTGGCAATGGACCGCACCTCTGCAGCCATTTAAGCATTGCATCTTCTTCCATGGAAACGACACGTTTTTTTTCAGAAGGTTAAAGTAGTGACTGCTTGCAAAGGCAAGAAATTGATAGAAAACTCAAATTCTGCTAAAGCCAGGAAGGAGGCTAAGATATCTTTGGCTATTTGGATAGAAAAATGTGATTGTTATGTTTGTTAACATACATTCTCATCCTGATCAAGGCCTTCCTTGGTTAAAAATAATAACCACATGTATTTTTAAGCACCGTTTAGGAATGGAAAGTTCTACAGCGCGTTCTCAGTAACTGCAGTGGTTCCCCTTTGGGCACAGAGTGCAGCACAGCTGCAGGACGGGCACAACACGCCGGAACGGTCGGATCCTTTTGCCTGGAGCTCCATGAAGCGCTGCCCTTGTGCAACCGCCTCGCTTGTTTTGTAAGCGTAGCTTGTTTCTATGCCTTCCTACAAGAAAAGTAAATAAATTCTGCAGACAAATAAATTCCACCCAATAAATGTGTCGTCCTGCCGTCCCCATGGACATAATAATGCCCTCACACTTGTCCTGCATTGGAGGGTGTACAAGTCATGGTTATAAATAAGAACATGGTCCTAGGCCAAGTGCCTCATTTCTCATAAAGCCTTTTACCTCCTTTCCTAACGAGCGCAAACCCAGCACGAGCTCAGGGTCTGTGTGACAGCAGGACAGCAGCGGCACTGCTCCCTGAAGAGCCATGCTCAGGCATGGAGCAGAGTGAGCTGCCGGATCACCGAGGGCCATTTTTAGGGTGTTCTCTCTCCAGATGTCTCCCCAGGCTGTCATCTGGCTGTGGTTGGGCCCTGTTTGCTCTGCAGGGCTGGCTCCGCATGCTGGCACACACCCCGAGCCCCCGAGGGCGGCACAGGCCCGAGGCCTGCCCGAACAGAGCCGCATTGAGGCCGAGGGAGCGTTTGTCTGATGAAGTTAGGTTCTCGCCGGGTATTTAATATTCCCCGTCATGCAGGCCTGTTTCTCCTTGAGTCTGCCTGTCAGTTAAGCCCGGGGATGTTTATTTTAACGGCCACTTGTGGTCAAGGCTGGTGCCAGTTGTACGGCATCGGTTACGCAGATTTAACACTGGGGACTCAGCCCCCGGGTCCCAGAGCACGTCAGGCAGCCAGGGCTGCCCCGTCCTAATGTAAAACAACTGAACTCTTCCAGCAGCCCCGGTTGGGCTTTAACCCTTGCCGGGGAGAGCCCTGCTGCCTCCTCAGCCCTGTCCCAGTTGCAGTCCTAGGATTTTGGGTCCCCCAGTGCCATCTTGCTGGCAGCAAGGAGTCTCATGGGGGGTGAGGATCTCAAAGCTGCAAGAAGGAATGGAAAATGCATTCAGCTGCTTCTTTTGGTGGGAAGGGGGAGGGTTCCATTGCTTCTGTGGGTTATCTTCACCTCAGTGGCACGGAACAGCTGGGAGCAATGCCCGTGGTGAGCAAAGGGTGCTCAGTGCTGTGAAACTCCCCTGCCCAACAAACCAGTGGCACAAAGCTATTGCCATCCCAAAGACAGGAGCTGGGTGCTACTGCAGGGCACCATTCCTAAAACCCAGCCCAGCACACACTGCAGCATTGCAGCGCCGGGGCCTGCTCCATTCTCCAGCAGCTGAGTGCCTTCCCTGCTTGTGCCTACACACGAGCTGCGAGGATGCTAAAATGTTAAATAAACCATGGCCTGCAGCAAAATTATGCATCATTTTTGATTGTCTGGACTGTCTCCAAGATGCTAATCAGCCCCAGATTAAGTCATCAACCAAACTGATGAGCAATCACATTTTGTCAGTACAGCTGGACATCATTACTCGGGAGCTGATCTTTCAGCGGATAGGGACGATGGCTTTTTTCCCATTGATCAAACAGCACGAGGGAAGCAAGGGATGGCAGAGGGCCTGAGCTGAGTAGCCGTGGTCCCTCCATGCCAGCAGCTCTCTGCCCAATGTGTGTTCCCTAAATTTGCCTCTTACCAGCCTGCTGCCGCCCAGTGCTGGGCTTGTGCCACCACGTGGGTGCACAACCAGCCCCAAACGAGCGGATCTAAAATTAAGCACATGTTGCAGCGTTTTGCTGAGTACTTACTGCACGTGTCAAGAGGCAAATATGGAGGAACATCAGCCCATAGAAGTGCTTTAGCCTGATGATCACAGATACCATTAATAGCTGTGTGGGACAATAACGAACAGAAACACACTAATGGTGAAGCGCAGTGAAAATCCACCATGTTTCTAAGCACCACAATGTTCAAATCCCACGTTCGTTTGTTGAGAATTTGTTAATGGAACAGATTCAATACTGATGCACAATGTAACCCCACTGATTTTGTAGATAGTGAGACTGGAGTTAAAACCTGCCTAGACAATAATTTAAAACAAGTAGGAGCATTCTAGTTATCTACCAAGGAGCCATGGAGATATGTCCGAAAGAGCCAATTTAAAAAACTCATCTTGAACTTCTTGCTCTACAAATAATGACATATGAAACAATATGTAATGCTGGGAATTCTAAGAGAAGGGATTTTTTTAATGTACATTTCAGTACAGATTAAGAGGAAATAAGTTGATCAGAGTGGCTACCAGGGAACTGACTCTTCTTACAGATCTCAGGAATGGATAACACAGCTCCATGTCTCCAAACAATTCCTTCCCTGCGGTTTTCTCATCTGCGTCAGTGTTTCCATAACCAATGTGCCGAGTGCTTTATTAGAGATATTGGAGGGCTTTGCCCCTCCCAGGCTGTGCCAGTGCCAGCACACATCTGGCAGCCACACGTGCTGAGAACACAGCCACCCTGCGCCTGCTCCTCCATTTATAACATTTATATATTCTAAAAGCGGTGATCTTAATAGAACGACAAAGAGGTGAGAACATAACTTGCCACGTACAGCTGAGAATCTCCCATGTGTTACAGACGTGCCGGGGTTGTGCGAGTGAAACCTTCCTCCAGGAACCTCATAATCGAAGGAGTTCGTCCCCACACCGACCAAAGTACCTGCTTGGTGCAAAGCACCATTCCTTTGCTGATGGAGCTTGGGCCTCCATTGTGCCCTGTGATCAGCCCACTGCCAATCCCTGCATTTTCAGAATGCTGACTTTCTGATGTCTCTATCAGCTTCTGGAAGGAGATACTAAATTATATATGAATACAAGCAAAAACAAAAAAGAAAATAAAGCCCTACAAAATAGGCCAGCTACAGTCTCTTCCCCAGCAAAGCCTCCTGCCTTCCCCACACGCTTTCACTTAAACACAAGAAGAAGTGCTGCAATATCCCAACAAATTTATTCCATTCTGCCATTCATCTCGTAAGTAAAATGGTCAAAAGCATTTTCTGAAATGCCCAAATTCACACAGAGGTGCAAGGAAGGGAAATGATGCAACTGAAGGCGCAGTTTGAGCCCCAGAAGACAATGCCAGAGGGTGGGACAACAGCAGGGCCACTGCTTCTTTTCAATTTGCTCCTCTGAAAAAGAGATGGATGGAAACCATCTGCCTCAGGGCAGGTGAGCAAGGCTTGCTTCAAACTGCAGAAGGGAGCTCAAACATTACCGAGCAAAAAGCACTGCTGATAAAACAAGAACGCAACTCAGATGCTTCATAATAACACGCTGGGAACGCGGTGGCAAAGCTGCACTGTGTTAAAATTCAACACTAATTTAAAGTCTTGTTCCTTAGTGCAAAAGCTGGAAACACGCCCAAGTGAACGGCGGAGGGAAAAAATAATAACCAGACCAATTGTATATTTCTCCTAGAAATTCCATGTCATAACGTACCTCACAACTTACACTTGCAGGGTCCAATTTCAATAAATCAACACAGCGTGCAGAGTAACAGTAGCACAAGTCTCTCTCTCTTTCCATAATACACCCAGGTAAAATCACCGTGAAGCGAAGAACAAAATGCCCATTCTTTCTGGTGCTTGGCAAGGGGACAAATTACTTTCTGCACCTCTCTGTGTTGAAGGACTAGTTATTAAATACAGTCTGAGCTGCCTTTCCAGCTGTACTTAAATCAAGGACAAAATAAAGCTAACGCGACTGTCCACAAGAAACGCAGAGCAAAAGAGCACAGCAATACAGGCCACCCCCACACGTCCCTGCCTCCCCAGTATGTAAATAACCCTGTTAGCAATGCAGAGCAAAGCCCTGCAGCTCCCTTAACAAAGCCACTCACCACTGCCCAGAGCCCGCGCAGCCGTGCCATGTGCCACAGCTTTGTCAGTAACGCTGCCTGCGATTTAGGGATTATTCCCAACATCACAGCGTGGCCATGAGAGTAGCACTGCCAAGAACGAGCAAACAAGAAGGTGAGAGTGAGCTCCCAGCCATCCCCTTTGGTCACCCTGAGTGCGTTTGCACATGGGAAAGCAGTGGCTGTGTTTGTGCAGCAGTCTGCCTGGGACCCAGTGATGCTGAATGCTGTGGAAATGGCCAGGAAGCGACAGATCAGAGCAGAAAGCCCCACACAGACACAGCATAAGCTTGGAGGGGAATGAGGCACAAGAAATGACGTGCCTAACACAATTCATTAACCGAGCCATCAGAACAGCAGAGGGGTCTGTGAGCCGCCTGGCCCTCCCCTCTCCACCGCTGCTCCTTTAATGACATTTCATGCCACTTCTGCTATGCATCCCTCTACATTTCCTTGATAATCCCTCCTCTTGGCGAACGCAGGAGCTGAAACTCAAGCCTGGTGCTGTTACAGGATGGGGCTGCGCGGCCATGTGCCCCCCAGGGCAGCTGCTTTGTGCCCTTCAAGGGGGCAGGTGGCCAAGTCCTCATTTGGGGTCCTGCCAGTTCTGCTCTAGAACAAGGTCAGCAATGCACCAGCACTCACAGCCTGAACTAAACCCCTCCGGGGGCTGAGGAAGTGACTCCATCTGTGGCACATGGAGGGATGCAAGAGCCAGACCTGCAGCCTGCCCTTTCTTTTCCAGCTCGGTGCCAAGCAGCTGAGGGCGACGGGAGCAGAAAACAATGTTAATATTTGCTACAGAGGCTTCCAAAACATAAAATTTCCACTTCTTCTTTTTTTTTTTTTTCCAAAAAATTGGTTTTTCTTTAAGTCCATTGCTACATGTCCAAAATTCCTTATCTACATAAATGTGGTACAGTACCATCATAACCAGAACGTGCAAGTGGTAATGAGTTCAATACCATGCGCTAGCCCTGGAAATCTCCTGGAAGCTGTGGAAGTGGAAGCAGCAAGAGACATTGCACAGGCAGCCATCCCACACTCTGCAGCGAAAGGCAAAGATTTGAGGATCAGACAGCACCACAAAGACCCATCACATGGAATAAAGCCATAGGCCCATTGTTTTGGGGTTTTTTTTGGGGGGGGGAACAGAAAACAGTGTGCCATGCAAGGGTAATTTGGATTTTCCATTACATTTTCAGTATATCTACACAGAGGCAAACTTTCCCCGAATAACCGCTCAACTATTTGTTGTTATTAAATTACATCTTTAGCTTGCCACATAAAACACCTCTGAGACTTTGTGCCTTCCATAAAATATTTAAAAAGTAAGCTTCTCGCCCACACAAGCAGCTCAGTGCATTCAGAGTATGCAGCAATGCAAAAAAAGTGTCCTAATCTACGTATCAGTGATTAGCATGTTTCCAAGTTGATGTACTAATTAAAATCAAATTTAGAAATAAGCTAGGAAATAAAGCTCTTTAGATGCTTCAATGGCAAGTATTGCTAAAAGATCTCCATGGCCAACAATTCCCTCCCATATTTAGGGGAAAAATTAATTATGATCCCCTAAACATTGCTTCATTTTAAACTGGTACCCACTGCTAATAACCGTGCACCCATGCGATACAGAAATTAACCCCAAATTTCCAGGTAAAAAATAATAAAAAGACTCAATAGTCCTAACCCAGATAGTCTCAAACCCCAGCTATACACCTGCACAGAGAGGCCCTGACACCAGCACTGCAGCACTCCTGCAGCTGCACACGTGCTTACACTTTTTGGGAGCTGCATTTCTCCCAGCTGCAGCCCAGCCCTGTGTTCACTGCAAAGTGTAAGTCCAGGGGCTGATGAGCTTGGATGGAAACCTCCATTCCAATGGCACATTTTGATTTATAAAAGACAAAACTCTTAAAACACGATTCCAACATCCCGCTCACTTGCAGCACATGTGAGCACCCAGCTGGTCCTGAAGCAACACAACTGCAAGGCCAGGGCAAAGCGCTGGGCAAAGAGGCATCATTCCCTAAGACTGCACAGCGCAGGGAAAGGAAAACAATGCCACACTTAGCAGGACAAGGTCAAGAGCTTTGAATGTACCTAAATTTGTCCTTCTTCCATGTGACGACAGACCTCAGCAAGCCACTGGCACAGCATGGGCACATTAGTTGTAATTATTACCCTTCTTCTTTACTTGGGGTGAGGAGGTCTTCAGCAACCTGGGATGCTGCTATCAGGAGAAGGACCGCAGCGACTTGTTCAGGAGCACGCAGACTGCATCGCTGCAAAGGGAACTCAAAGTCAGTCTGCTTTTAAAACATGCATGGATTTTTTAATGCATATTTGCATGAATTCCCCTTTTCAGCACTTTGATTTCAACATCCAGCAAACACGTGGAAAGAGCGCCATTAAAAATTCAATGTCGCACGCTTTGAAGGGAAAAGCAACCAGTTTCCAAATTATTTTGAGACTCGGATGAATTAATACATACAAACAAGCCCAGGGAAGGAGAGGAGCACGGGTAAGTCAGTGCTCAGAGGACTTATTTCCCAGGCTCCTCAGACAGGTCACAAAGAAGCTAATCAGAAAGTGAAAATTATGCCGGTGTTGTAATTCTGGTTGCATTTAAAGAGCGTTCGGAATTATTAGGGACCTCTTTGTGCAGAGCGTGCCAATAGGTGTCAGCTTGCAGCACGCAGACCGGGAGCCTGTCGCAGGCGTGAGCCTGAGGCCGCGCTGCTGAATGGGGCAATGTTTTCTGCTCGCCCCAACGCTGTGCCCGCCGCGAGCGGCACGCCGTGTTGTTGGAAGGAACCGGATCCCCGCGCCCCTCCTGCGTGGAATGGCTTTAATGATTGTGGTTCCTGGTGGATATGGAAAAACTAACATGGGCTGCTGCTGCTCGGAGGAAAACGGACGCCTGCGAGAAAAACGCAAGCGGCTGTAAGGAGGTGGCGGTGGCTCTGCAGATGGGAGGGTTTGTATCCAGCCCACAGTGAGGACCCGCATGGACCACCTCCTTCAGGACCCTTCGTGTGATGGCATACAACAGCATCACTGCTCTGATAAATGGCCCGTTTGCACCACCGCAATGGAAAAGACGACAAAGTTGGGATGGAGTTGAGAAGCATCTTGTAGTTCCTGGCACTTTCTGAATCAACAATTTCATGTTTGCTTCAGTACAGCCACGGCTATTTGCTGCCTTGCTTGTCAATGTGCCATGCCTAGAGCAGAAAGAAATTGAAATAGAGCAGTCAACAACAGAAAGACATGGCTGTGGGGATGGCTGCCCAGAATTATCTCAAATGAATTCTAAATGCAGGTTTGCTGTGCGCTAAACTCAACCCAGAGGAGACACTTACTTGACTGCCAATGTTGGTGGAAGATGACAATCATCGCATCCCCCAGTGTCACATGAATGGAGCTCCTGGGCTCCCAAGAGAGCCCACAGAACCTCCAGGCTACTGAGCATGGGCACCTACCTGGGGGCTTGGCCAGAAAAGGGGTGAAGAAATAGCATTCATCATCTCAAGGCTGTGTGGATAGCAAGAATAAAAGAACCAGTGCAGACTCATTCCTGCTTTTAACCAGCAAGTCTGTTACTGCTCGCCGTTCAAAGAGAAGAGGCGGAAGAACTGCCCAGACATGCTGGACCGCGCAGCATTTGCAATGAGGTGACAGAAACCCAACTGAAAGTGGAGGCAGGCCTTCCTGTGAGGGCGTCCTGAGCCTTCTGCCAGCAGCATTTGGGTGGCCCATTTGCAACAGGAGACATGAGGACGGTTCCCCTCACTAGCAGGGAAGCCAGCAGCGTGTGCTGGGTGCCAGAAGAGTGCCTGTGGTCCTGGAGGGCTGAGAACAACTTTGCACCGTGAGAATGTGAAGCACAGCTGGACCCTAAGGGCCAAAAGAAACCAAGGGTCTATGGAGACCAAGGGCCTCCATTCTGGCTGGACCAGGCAAGAATGAGAAGGGTGATGGCTACACTGCCTAGAGCAGAAGGACGATTCAAAGGCAGGGTCCCAGCTGAGGAGCTCTGGCCCAGCAGTAACAGCAGGCAACTATGGGCTCTCCTCCATGAAGTGGTGCTGCATTTCAAGCCTGGATGAAGAGACTGTAAGAGACTTGTGTTTAGTCTGAGCAAGGCCTGCACTATGTGGTTGAGCAGGACAGCACATGGGGTCACTGTGAGCAGGGCAGGAGGGGCTGGGAGCGATGGGAAGAGCCCTAGGCCAAGGGGAGCAGGATGACCCTGTCCCAGTGCTCGGCCAGAGGGGTCAGGATGGGGCTCACAGGTGAGTGGACCTCACAGAATGGGACTGGGGCTCATACCCAGCGCCAGAATGAACCAAGGACCAAAAAAGCAGAGGGTTTCCCCAGAGCCAGCTGGCCTGAGATCAGAGCCAACACGGGCTTCAGTGGCTGTCCAGTTTCTTTGGTGCAAATCTCCTACCTCATGGATGCAATCCAGGTCCCGCAGAGTTAACGAAGCAATAACTTTTTCCAAAAACAAGAAATGTTGAGAATGCCAGTGTATGAGGCTGCTGGAGACCGAGGCGAAAGGCGAGGGCTTGGAAGAGAGCGCGTCCGCTCCGGCTGCCTTCTGCAAACAGCAGCGGCCGCAGGGGTCGGCAGCTCCTGCCTACAGTCTGCCCTGTCCTACATGCAGCAGTGAAACTGGAATTTCATCCTTCACGGCTTCTTTGTGAAGAAAAATTATAGTGTCAAAGGCAAATTATGGAAGTCTAACGGTTCGGGCATAAGCTCCCCCAGAACGCCCATGCCCCCATCACTGCTGCAGCCATTAAGGGGCAGCCGCAAGCAACGTCGTTCTGCTCTTCCAAAAGGTTTTCAGCCTTTTCTCAGCGTACGTTTACACTGTGTATCAGGCAGCCCTCAATGCAAGGTCACACATCTGTTACTTAAATGAGAAATGGTAGCTGTGCAACAAGAGGAAGAAGCAAATTCAGAATAACTGTGATAAAAAAAATGCATGAAAACAAACAAAATTTCTAGAGAGAACAAATGAAGAAAATAGTCAGTTGCTATGCTATTGATCCATTATTATTAAAGCAATACGAATTCACTAGCTTATAATATTCCTAAGGTGTCACGAGGAAGAGGAGAAAGGCAAAGCTGGTGTACAGCAGTGGAAATGCTCTTCCATAGGGGACAACTTCTGCTCCCACCACTGTGCACGCGCAACGCAGGTAAGCAACCAAAGACACAGTGCTGCAACTCAGCCTGAGCCCGGCACAAACAGCGGGCACAGCAGGGGAGGGGCGCCCAGGGCTGTGTGGTCGGTGGGTGAGGATTCCTGTGCATGGGATCGGAGGCCGCTGGGAGTGCTCCCGCAGAGGGCAGCAGTGGCCGTGTGTGGGGCCGCGCTCCGGAAGCGTGGGGAGGGGGGATTTGTCACAGTCCGGCAGCAATTCTGCATAAAGGAAGCTTAAAAAACCCAACGGGGTGAAAAGAAACCTCCATCCAATCCGAAATGCTGAGAAACAACTTCAAAATTGCAACGGCAATTGGTGTATCTCTGAGTATCAGGTAGGAATTCACACGCAAAATTCATTCAGAGAGGAATTACCCCAATGACAGAAGCGCACAGCTATGTGCTGATGGTGTGAGACATCTGTGCTGCAGGAGGGGCTCCGCTGCACCTCTGACACTTCAGCTAACGCTCGGCCTCCAGCTGAGCTGCTCAGCACCCTGCCATCCCATGAGGCTGCCATGCTGCGGTCACTGCAGGAGATGCTGCACCATGCAGCATGGGATGTTTTGCTCTACTGCCTCGTATTCCATTAAAAACCATCACGCTGCTACTGTAGGTGATGTTATACCAAAATACTTCTCCCTTTGGTGCAAAGTTGTTAACAGCAACGTACGGATCATGCCCAAGAAATACAGACCAGTGCAAAAGTAGCAGTAATTCACTTACTGGCCAACTAATAGTTGTCAGGGAAAGGGTTAATTCTAGCAACGTTGGAGCTTTATTGTGTGCACAGCCAGAATTAGCTTACACTACAAAATGAAACACCGTGAAACCTGTACTGCATTAAGGTTAGTGGAACTACATAATAATTTATGAACTGGACTATGGTTTACACCACAGACAAACAATCACTAAGCAGGAGGTCTTAGGAAGCTGAAGGTTAAAGGTGATTGCATATTACCTGCACTTCCCTTCAATAACTCAACACATGACTATTAGCCTGGTTTATCTGGCTCTATTAAGAAGAGCCGATGAAAACTTTTAATCTAATTCCAAGCGGCTCCAGGCACTGGGTAGATATTAGCTCGTTTTGTTGGGAGCACTGAAATAAAACAAGGGACGGGGAGCCCCATCACCAGCCCCCATTAGCACCCACGCTGCGTGCCATGGCCATGGATGTCCTGCTGGCAGCAATGAGCCTGAGTGTGCCCAAGTGCAGCGGGCACTGAGCAGGCAGCACGTGGCAATGCGCTGCATCCTGGTCAGGCAATGCTGGCATCTGCCACCAGAAGCCCTTCTGCTCCAGGAGCTTAATTGCACCGTTGGTTTGTTACTTGTAAAAGTGTTATTCCAACTGGTTTCACTCCATCCATTACCTGCCCTGGATATCCCTGATTGCACAGCGCATCCCAAAGATCCGTGGCAGACCTTTCTGCAAGGAAATCCCCACCAGAAACCACTGCCAACTTAACACAGGAGGCAAACTGGCTCACAGACTGCACCTCACACCCTGACACCCACCTCCTGCACCCAGCACTGCCCTTTCTGCCGCCGGGCTGGGGCTGGGAGCTGTCCTGGTGCAAGGGCAGGGAAGTCAGCACCTAACACTGAGCAATTCAGTGCACTTTGCCCCAGAATAGCGTGACTTTGGCTGACAATAAATACTGACCTTATGGTCCTGCCAACAAAGTTTCCGAAAATAATCCTTTCATGGGTTTTATGTGATGGCAGCTGTAAGCATTTCAAAGCACGAACGTTAACAGAGGGTTTCCCCCCTGTTCCTTTTCAGCTTGGCATTGCTACAACTGAACAATTGGTTTTACTTCTTGAGTATAAGCTCTATTACATGGTTACTGCTTTATTGTTTGTCTTATTTGTTTTACTACGGCGTCCATAGGGCTGAAAGAAGACCAGGATGTCGTGGCACATCACTTTTTAGCAATTAGGACAGAATTAAGCCCGTACCTCACCATGCCCCCCTGGCCATTCTGTGGGTGCGTATGTGCACATGTATTAAAGGAAAATAAACAGAACTAAAATGGAAATCCTGGAAACAGACTATTTATTTATTTGCACTGCAGAGTCAGAGGCACCTACTGCCTGAAAGCCTCTCTGAACAACTGTTTAAGAAGAACAAATTTGGGATGTTTAAGTAACTTCTAACAGAAATAAACAGCGAGGGTCCAAAGCAGAGTGAAAATATTGAGTAATCACCACAATCTGTCAAATCAAACGTAACAAACGAAAGGCCTTCACGATAGCGACTGCACATTCTCAGGGCTGCTTGGTCTACGCTGCAGCCCGGCGGGTTATTTACCTTTCCAGGCCAATCCATCATCCCCCCTGACACGGCCAGCAAACACAAACAAGGAAACTCCGCTTTGTTGCTGAGTTATGGAGAGCACCAACAAGCAGGCTGCATTCAGAGCAGGGAGCCCCAGCCTGCCCAGCGCTGTGCTGGGGGCTCCAACACGCGGCACTTCCTGAGCCGCTCAGGAAAATGGGAATCCAGGGACAAGGAGAAGATGCTGTCAGCCTCCGGCCGCAGCTGACACAACACAGCCGCTCCGTGTCCCCGGGACAGTAAACAGCCTTTGATGCAGACACCTGAGTGCCCCGAGCCCTGTGTCCCTGCAAGCGACGGACTGTGGGCAAACCTGTGGGTTCTGCAATGACCCAGAGACTGTCCTGAATAGGAAGGCATAGGCAGGACAGGAGGAGGAGGTATTGTGTGCATCCTGCTTTGCAAACACACCCCTTCGCCCCATCCCAGACAGAAGAGGAGTGGCACCAACATCAGCATCCTGTTCAAGCAGCAGCCACCACCTAAATTTGGATCAAGCCATACTACTAGCTAGCCTGAGCCTACTCATAGCCCTGTTTGCTTGGTTTGCAGCCAGGATGATGAGCACAAGTGGGTCGGCTGTCTAAACCCTGGGTGACCACCATGGTCCCTGGGGTGCTCAGCCCCTGTGGCTTGCAGTGCCCGTAGCACCCTGTAATTCCAAGGGCATGGGTCACCAAGCCTGAAAATACAAAGCCTGGGGCTACAGACAGACCTAAGCCTTCAGGGCAGGTGTATTTTTAATTTAATAGCTGGTCTCGCAGGTGTAAACAATATGGAAAAGGTAAGGGAGGTCTTCAGCCACATTTCTTTACAAACAACTTTGGAAGGCTACAGACATCTCCCCCACCCCACGCTGTTGACAAAATATTATTTATATTTACATTTATTTGCCTGTGTGCTGGAGCTCAGGGGAGGAGCGGCTCCCATGAGAGGAAACAGTGAGCAGAGCACCGATATTGGGACTTCCACAGAGGGAAGCTCAGACTGCCTGCAAAACGCCTCATCTCTTACCCTGCAGCCCTCCTGCTCCCCATCTGACACACTCTGTGAACTGCATCCCAGCCCCAAAGCGCAGCTGTGAGGTTCACCCACACTGGAGCTCTCCAAAGCGCTGTCCTCCTGAGCTACAACCAAACCTGCACCCCAGTGCCTGCAAGGGGAAGGCAACAGGCAAAGAGAGAAACAGTCCGCACCTACAGGGTCAGAGCTGCCACAAACAGAGCCAGCAGAGAAGGGAAAATGTTAAGTGTGGGACGGGAAATCATTAATTACATTGAAAATGGAGAGTTTCAGGACTAAGAGGGTATGGAGAAATACGCGATTTACCAGTTGGAGGTTTTTTCTTAGTTTTAAAGAGATGTGGTAAAGAAGTGCCAGGAAAAGAGAGCGCAGAGAAAGGCAGCACAGCACGACGAGGGTGCAGGAGTTAAACCAGCTGTGGGCACCGAGCAGCGGCGCCAGGCACGGGGACAGCGGCACCAGGGGATGGGGACAGCGGTGACAGGGGAGAAAGGATCCTGTTTTCATGGCAGCACTCCTAAATACAGAAACAAAACTGCAAGCAAAGGGCTGCAGAGAGTCATTCCCACATCATTCATTAGTGGCGTTACTGCTGGTTTATACTGATGTAGGAAGAGAAGTAGATGGGAAAAGCGCCAGCCAAAGCGTGTGCTCCAGAGGGAGGGGGGAAGGTGCCCATTGATCCTGAGCTTTGTCCAGGGACACGAGGGAAAGAAAGGGAAGAAAACGGAATTGGGTGCGACAGTGACTCACAAATAAACGCAACGGATTATCCGGTCCCTTCCACAGACCTCAGCTTGTGCACTTCTGTGCAAGGAAAGGACCACGTCTCTGCTTGATGAGAACAGCAGCGATGCGTGCCTCTGCAAAGCAGAATCCACCGAGGAAATACAAAACAAAGCCAACCTCCACCAGCCAGCACTGCGGACAGAAGCAGGACGTGGGAGCTGAGCTGTGTGCGGGGCTCTGAAACGCACCATGCACAGCCTCACCTCGCTGCTCCGAAGCCGCCCGTGATCTCCAGTAAGAAAATAACGGGTAAATTAGAGCTACTGTAACGGTGCAATTGTTTAGACATAATTGTCTAAATAAAATAAAGGACTTAATTAGCAGCATCATCAAAATGAAAGGCATATTTGAATAAACATACTGCTGCTTCAGTCAGAAGCAATTAACATTTTACTTGATAACAGCGATCCCAGCTGGATGCAGATGTTTTCAATAACGCATGCATTTTTTTTCCTACTTAGAATAATTAAAACCACTTTTTTCTTTTTCAGAACCTCTGCCAAGACGTGCCCAGGGGCTCCCTTCAGCCCGGCCCGCTCCCATAGCTGGTGCTGCCATAGTGCATCCCAGCGCCAGCAGAGCTGCCCCCACCCTGCGCCCCACTTTGCTTTCCAAGGCTTATCTCCATCCATCAGCAGTCACATAAACACTGCAGTCAAACTCCAGACTTACACCTCGACAAGAAATTATTTGTCTGCTTTCTTACAACATTAAGGTCGGAGAAGACCCCTAATATCCCCCAGCCCAACCCCAACCCATCCCACCGTGACACCAAACCGTGTCCCCAAGAGCCACATCTCCGTGGTTCTGGCACACCTCCCTGGGCAGCAGTGCCAATGCTTGAGCATTCTTTATAGGAAATTTTTCCCATTATCCAACCTGATTTTAGTTCTGCCAAGGCACTCTTGTTAAAGCAATTGTTATTTTAAAGCAAACTGATGTTAACAACAACCAAGTATTTCATATCTCACACCCATCGCTGACACAGGTCCCTGGACAGCAATCAGCACTGCCCGCAGACCCACTCCTATCCACACTGAGGATGGCAGGATTCCTGCATCCCCTTCAGCCATGGAATGAAGCAAGCACTGCAGAGCTGGGGCACGCTCTGCATCCCTACATGCTTGACACTGAAAATGGAATTTATGCACTTTAAGATCTGGAATTCTGCTCTTTTAACCAACAACACACGTCAGAACCAAACCCAGCTCCTTCGCAAAAGAAAAGCAGTGCACTCTGAGCCAGCTCCACGTGGACTGCCCAGAGCTGGGATGGAGCCCCTTAGAGCAGACCTACACAGAAACAACAGAGAAGCAAAATAAATAAGAGCTGTGACAGGCATCCTCTTAAATATCAACAAGCCCCGCCGTGATACTATCTGTTTAAATTACAGACCACAAATCACATCTATGTCTGATGAAAATTAAACACATTTTCCTGAATCGAGGAACTAGAGCTGTGAAACTGCTTCATGTCAGATAAAACAGAAGAGGCAAATTAAGTAATTTCTCACCCGTTAATAGACTTAGCCATCAAAAAGTTACAGGAGACAGACTGCACTGGGCTCCTTATTAAAGCCTGAGAGCCAAAAGCATGATTTCCTGATCCTACATGTTAATGAAAAAATGAGTGGAATTTATGGGTACTTTTGAATTTAATTAAAGCAGGGTCTCCAGCTCTTAATTCCGTCCTTCCCATGGTGGGCTGACGCGACACTGGAGACCGGGGCCCAACCAAAGCCTGCTGCTGCCTCCCACCAGCGTCTGCTCCGCTGCTTCTCGGAAGCTGTGAGGTCTGTCTGAAGCTTTGGTTGGTGTTTCCAAATGGAGACAACAACCAGCAGAGAAGATGCTTAATGAGTGTGTGATGGGAAGCCACGAGTGCCCTTCTGGCTTTAGGAGGGGAGGCACAAGGCACAGCCCAGCCTGGCTCCCTCCTCCAGCAGGCAGGGCCGTAAGGAAGGGGCAGGTAGGAGGTCTCCATAGCGGTCTCTGCAGCACACACAGATCTGAATTGCTGTCCCATCACCAGCAGAGGAGCACAGCAGTGCCTCACAAGGCAAATTCGTTTCAAATGCTGCTGACACCTGATTTGATCAGTCCTATGAAATAAAAATGTCTCCTGGCACATGGCTGAATAGGTGCAGGTCAGCGGGCTGAGCAGGGCAACCTCAGTGCACGTGCAGTGAGCCCCAGAAATGAGAAGCAAAGCAGCTACTCTGAAAGCAATGGCAAAACGCCCATTTCATGTCAAATGTCGATGCAGAATGCTTGCCGACTCCTCCAGCGGTTTATTATTAGGGATGAAATCCCCCGAGGTCCATCCTGAGCCATTTTTCTGCTACCAGACTCAGCCCAGCAGAAAACAATAGCTATTGTGTGGACCAAAATCCAGCGGAGATGAATAGCAGGAAGGTGCACAGAACGGTGCATGATAGGCTCTGCAAAACAACTCCAATTACACAACCCCCGCTCAAAACATCCTCCTTTCGACTAATGTGAAACGACTGTGGAAAACTCTGGTGACCATGAACAAACACAACTGCTGGCCAGGCTGCTGGCGGGCTGGGAGCCCGGAGCATTTAAAGAGATTTAAAAGACAGCGAATAAACCACGGGAGATCATTCCTGAGGAGTGGATCTGTGGGGCAGTCCAACCTGAAGCTTCCCCCATCCTGCATCTCCTGCTCCTGTGCCACCTCTCTCACCTCTTGCATGGAGGGACCAGGGTTCCCAAAGCCAGCTCCTGGTTGCAGGAGGACCCCAGGTTACTGAGACCCATCTCATTAGCACAAAGCAATCTGTTAGCATCAGGGCAGAAGAAACACTATTTCAGACCAAGGATGCCCCTTAGATGCCGTGGCAGAGCACTGTCAGTGATTCTCTCCTAACCTGTATTCCTCCCAAACCATTGCTTGATGTCCTCATCCCTGCAGACACCCATGGTCAGGCTGGACGGGGCTCTGAGCACTGATGGAGCTGTGGGTGTCCCTGCTCAGTGCAGGGAGTGGGACCAGATGGCCTTTAGAGGTCCCTTCCAACTCAAACCATTCTATGGTTCTATGATCCTTTAAGGAAAAGGTCATGAGACAGTGTCACCATGCCTCACTGCCAAACATTAACATCTCTACTGGGGACAGAGGCACAGGCCCAACTCACCAGCAGAACCTCCAGACATCCCAGTTCTCACTTTGGAAGCCAAAAATACAAAGGTAGCCAGACAGGCATTGAAATGCATTTCAGGCCATTTAATAGCCCAGAATCATTCACTGAGTCCTATGACCATCGTGTTTGCTTTTGGAATAAGGGTCGTGCTGCGCCGTAGAAACCGTCAACGTGGGCTGCTTGAATGTTACAAAGCTTTCATTTGAGGTCTGGCTTTTATTTAAACTGCAAAGCTCAGGGGATTCTCCAGGACCACAGAAAATTATTTTGAGAAAGTACATGGAAGTCATGCTGCTGAAAAGCAGGAGCCGGACCCAAAGGGCAGGAGCCGAGCTGTGCCCAGCAGGGCTCTGCAGAACCCGCACCCAGCTCTCTGGGTACTGCCTGCAGTTTAATGGGTAACTCCATTGGGCTGACATCGCTTGCTCTTTTAACGGGGCTCTTTCCAAAGCCATTACTCATTTACAAGGGCTGTAAGGTTTTATACGCGTGTTTCGGTGCGGTGCCCAGCAGAGCTGCTCCTGGCAGGGCTCCTGCTTGCACAGAGTCGGTCCAGGAGGGCTCTGCAACACCCTGAGACCCCTCAGGACCTCCAGGTCCTCCTTCATCCTCCGCATGCTTCCAGAACGTGGTTTTTATTGAGGGCTATTTGCATGCCCATGCAATTAGGTGCCTAGCAAACTCTTTAAGATCAGAGCCCCTCGACAACAGATTTTGTTGAAGCTTAAAGAATAAAAATGGCAAAAATCCAGCTATGGGGCATTTCACCTGAAATAATAATAAATGGAAGCCATTACACTTGATGACATTGGGCTTCAGCCATATCTATTAATACTAATTAATAATCCTATTAATTAACGGGAACTGTAAAATCGAATGCTATTAGGCACGGATTAAGAAAGAAGTCATGCAGTTGTAGAACAAAAACTATCTCCTGAGATGGGTCTGACGACGCCTCCAACCTCTGACTGCTCCCTGGGTTTGCTGCCCTGCCAACACCCCAAAATCCACACGCTCCCACCGCTGTGCCAGCTCCCTTCCCTGCAGGCACACACAGAACCACTTACTTCATGCACTCTGGCCGAGCTTTGCTGCTCGTTGGAAAGCAAAGGGAAGAATATAATGGTAAAAGTACATAAATTACCCCAAAACTTGATGTAGCTCTGACTCTCTGCCCTAGTTCTGGCCAGGGCAGTTTGTATGGGTTCATGAATTGCCCTCACCTGGGTCAATCCATCTGCACACACTGCGAACCAGGTCAGTGCTCCCTCCTCTTCCCTTCCCTTCTGCCCCAAATTGCATTTAGAGCACAAATAATAATAATAAAACATAATAAAAATGTCACTAGACAAAGCAAATAAACCATAACTGCACAACCGCTCGCTGATATTTTGTACAAACTCCTATAAAATTAACTTTTACAACTTTTACTGGCAACTTCAACCTCGGTTGAAATTATTCTCTGATTAGCGTGCCCATATATCTCAGGGCAGGCAGTGACCCTCATCCAATTACGTTAAGAAATTGTTTGCACACATCCAGGCCCCACAATTAAAGCTGGGACAACGCGCGCCCAGCTCCCAGGGCACAAACGTCTCCCCTGCGATTTCTGATGGATGATTTGGAATGTGGTGGAAGAGATTTGCTCTTTTCATCCACCCCCTAAAATCAATCATGCACAAACTTTAACAGGCAGGGAGGGTGTTGGGACACTCTATTTTTTTTTTTTAAAGGAAAAAAACAAATAAAAATACTCAGCATGCACATTGCTGGCTTTAATTTCCTTGGGTAAACAGTGACCGCTGCCATGTTGGGGAGGGCTGGGAAGAGGACGCATACCTGAAATTTAGGCTCATTACTGCTCTATGAAATATGTCTCCAATGTCAGCCCTGGCCCGGCTGAATGCAGGACTTACCCATGAATTACTCCAGTTACTCCATCAAAAGTGTCAGTGCACAAGAGGCTGTGGAGTTTAATTAGCCTGGCCCGCTTGGAACAACATTGCAGTGAACAGTAAAATGAGATTATACTCATGCTGAGCAGATTTAGCTTAAACAGCCCCCGAAGTATTAAAAGGGTGTAGGGTGAGGTCTGATTGCGAGTTTGCAACTGGAACAGATTACAGCCAGGTTCCCAGACTGAGGGGGAATGGGTTTCACTGGGCTCCATACCCACGTGTATCGCATTGGTGGCTGGAGTGCTCCTGGAGCAGAGGATGGCCAACAAGGCACAACGTGGCATAGGGTGCTGCTCACTGCTGGAAGCTGCTCAGGAACCTGGCTGCGATGCAGGGGCCTTGGAGCCGTGTGGGACTGCAGCCAACCTGGCACTGTCCTGTTTGCTGCTCCCTTGTCCCGGGGCGATGGGCTGCAGCTGGGGGTTGGGTCCCCAACACCTCCCATCCCCACTATTTGGACACCGATGGGTGCATCCTGCACCCACAAGAAACTTTGAACCCACTGCTATTAATTGTAAATGTTAATTTTTTTAGGGCTAGTGACTGGAGACTTGAATTTGCTCTGCTGTAAACAGTTCCCCTGCAGGCCAAGTTTGTAGAGATTAATAGAAACATGTAGGAAAAAACACTGCAGAAATGAAGACTTGCTGCTGACAACGCACTTGAAAGCAGTAGCTCAGCCAACATACAAGGAGCGAAACTGTGTCCATCATTCCCCATAAGGATGGAACTGGCTACATATCTACAGAAACCAAATGAAGTAGGAGAAAGAGGCACAAGAGCCCTTCTCTTAGAACAGACTGCAGGCAAACAGTGTAGGTGGGCAAGGAGCAGCAACACACCCCGCAGAGGCTGGCTGAGCACTGGTCTGAAAATCCGTGCCCCGAAGCCCTTCTCTGCAATGCATTTGCTCCTCTTCTACCGTCCTTCACTTTTAATGAGCACCGAGTGAATTGAGGACACAAAGCTACAGCTGACTGCAGAGACAGTGAGGGGAGAGCACAGGGGCCAAAGAGGAAGTGATGCTGAAAGGAGATCGTAGGAAATCCTCCCGTCCAAAGAATGTGAAAGGACAGGCAGGGAAACTGGGAGAGAAGTGTGAAAACAAGAGAGGAGAAAAAGGCCCTGTGATGCCCTCAGGTACTCCATGTGCGGATGCTGCCTGCGCTGCCGTCAGCAGGGATGCACAAAGGAGCCTTCTTCCGAGGAGAGGGAAAGCCATGCAGAACACTCACCGTGGCTAATTCATTTAGGAGCCTCAATTACAAGTGGGCTCTTCTGACACTGCTTTATTTGTAGCCTTTTTTTCTTTTTTTTAATAAACAAAAAGCAGATAAGAGGCGTAACACCTCTAATGGCTTCACAGTGGCTCTCCGTGGGGACCTGCCCGGGGGTCCCGTTAGAAGAGCCCCCCGACCCACCGCTCTGGGTTGCATCCTCCCTGCCTGGGAACATCCCTAACAGAGCCACAGAGCAAATATCAGAGGGCAGAGCATCTCTTGTTACTTTTTAAAGCAGGGCTTGCTGCTCAGTCGTTGCATTCAGGCAGTAGATGCCCGGCGTTACTGGACAGAAACCAGAGGAACAAACAATGCTGTGCTGTTTTTCTTTTTTAAGCTGCAAAGGGAAAACGCTGTTGTTTATACACCACAATATGGACAGATTTACACACTAACAGCCACATTAAAATAATACAGGTCTGGCACAAACTCACAAAGAGCAACGCCATCCAGGGCTGCCTGCAAATGTGTCAATGGGGAACCAGGGACCTCCGCACCAGAGCCAAACCCACCGAGCGCAGTCACTGCAGAACTGTGATTTGGGGGAAGGGGGCAAACCCAAACTGCTCCCCTGAAGCAGAAGGACTCTGCCCACAAAGGCAGTGCGATTAACCTCATGTCTGCATGGGATAATGCCACCATTCTTCCACCCACCTCAGCCCTCCTGCGAACAGCCCCGGGCTCTATCCTTCCACAGAACGGCACCATTTCAGTTTAAGAGGACAAAGGGTATTCTTTGAGTGAGCAGACTGGACATCAGCCTTTAAAGCCAAGAGTCTTTCCCCACAGCATTAATTCTGAGGGGTAATTCTGGGAGGAGCACTTCATAAAGGCCATACCACAGGACCACATGCAGGCAATCTGGGATCTCAGCTGGGACCCAGGGATGGTGATTCCATTGGCTGTGCCCCAAAATTCGAGGATAGAGGAGACTCTGCTGTCACTGCCTTAGCTCAAGCTCCTGCAGGGACATTGCCTCTCCTGAATAGCAATACAAGCTCTACCAACACGATGAGCTCTACAACACAAGCTACTTTGGCTAGACATGGACAGCCCATGCAGAACACAAGAGAAACATGCAGTTTTCAAAGAAACTGGAACAAAGGTACCTAACCACGAGCCCTTGGGTTAGCACAACAAAACAAGCCCTCACTTTCCCCAGAATGATGGGTTTGGGATGCCCAGTGCTATGGGAAGCACTACAGGGCACTCCCTAAACCTTCAGCCCAACACCTGGAGCAGCCCAACCTCTGCATAAGGCCAGGGGGTCCTATCCAGACGTAGCCAACATCGCTTCCAGCACCTGAGGGTTCCCTTCTCTAAACTCTGCTCTCCTCCCACTCGTGTGCCAGATTTCCCTTCCCATCGTCTTGTGTTTCAATCACAATCAAACAGCCCTGAGCTGGGGATGCCTTCATGCATGAAGGTCCACAATGCACATATCTTAAAACATCAGAGCTCTCACACATGGAAATATCTATTAGACCAGAGCCCTGCTGCAGAGCAGATCAGATCCTCTCCTAATAACACACAACCAAGGGCTGCACTGGTAGCTCTAAACGACTTTAGTTCAATAAAGATAAGGCCTGGATCCTCACTGAACATAGATTCCTCTGCAGGCCTGACCCAATGGCTTGAACGACACAGCACGCTGGTTGGGTCTGACATGCTGACCAAATGAGCTTTGCATGAAATACTTTAAACGGGGAATCTTTCCTGTTTTGCAACTAAACATAAAGCACATTCTTGAGCAAACTTCAAAGGCTTCCTACGTCCACTAAAGTTGGGCAGATGTACAGTAGTACAGAAGTAACTTGAATTTGGTAAAATATAAGCTGTGCTCGGAACCAAAAATCCATGCTGCACAGCCAAGGAATGCTGGGCCTCAGAGAGATGGTTTGCTCCTCAGAAGATTAGAAAGTATTAAATTTCTGCTAAATCTGAAGCAATAAAATTAAGTTCAAACTCTGAGGGAAGGGAATAAAAATGCCGCTGCATAATTGTTTTGTAAAATTTGTGTTTGATTTACTTGAGATGGGCCATTTTATAGCTTATCAAAAACAGCTGGTGTCGTGGACACACATCCACGGTCCCATAACATGGATACAATTTATCCCATGAAATCTGTAAATGAAACAAGACAAAGCTCTCAATATCTTTTGTAATAAATTCTTTCAGCAGGTAGGGCTGAATCCTGAAGCAAGCTTTCAAACAACAGCCAACCAAGCATCAGGCTCCTCCAGAAGGAGGCTTGAGTCTACCAGGTGGCAAAGGAGAATCCTCTTGGAGAAATGGGGTCTTATAAGTGGTACATACATATGTTTAGGACAAGAGGTAATGGCCCCAAGTTGCACTAGGGGAGGGTCAGGTTGGATATTAGGAATATTCCTTCTAAAGAGCAGTCGGGCACTGCTGCTCAGGGAGTGGTGGGGTCATTATCCCTGGAAGCATTCAAGAACCATGGAGATGTGGCACTGAGGGACATGGTCAGTGGGCATGGTGGGATGGGTTGAGGTTGGGCTTGGTGATCTGAGAGGTCTTTTCCAACCTGAATGATTCTACGTGGCCAGCTCCCTCGGAGACATCGCTGAAGGAAAGACCACAGCATTGCCCCTAAGCACAAAGGTACTGAGTGCAATGCTCTGCTGCTACCCAAAGCCAAGAGGACACTGAAGAAGGCAGCTCTCATTGCATGGTATCGGGTGCTAAAATCTCTGCACCTTCAGCCATATAATACATCTGCTTCAGTCACCTTTGAGACCAAAGGCAGTGGTTATAGTAACAGCAGGAGAAAAACTTCAAATCGTATCAGCCATGGCTCCAAGGTGAAATTCACTGCTGGTCGCTGCTGACTTTTTCGTGGCTTTCAATTCTATCCTCCAGTAGTGCTGTCTGAGGAGAGATTATACAATTTTACAGCTGCTTTACCTCTAAATACAACTTCTGGAAGAAAAGAGTGGGGGAGTAACTTGGCCATTCATCCCAAAGGGACCCTAAACCCAGCCCTGGTGCACACAAATGCAATACCCATAAAACCAGCATGTTGTGGAGCCTCCTTAACCAAACACAAAAACACCTATTAAGGGTCCATGGGGGTTCATTCTGACCGGTGTGAAAAGTCCTGAGGAGAGGTCAGGGCTTGCTACCGTGCAGGCTCTGTTTGCAGCAGGACCCCAGGGGCACGGGGCCATGCAGCGACCTGCAGCAGCTCCAGGAGGAGCAAAAACGTCTGCAGGAAGAGAGCTGCAGGGATGGCTGCAGAGGGAGGGGTCTGATCAGCCCCCAGAAGGCAGAGCTGTTCGGGGCCACCAACACAGGCCAGGGCCACCAGCAACCCATGCAACCCCGCTGCTTCTCTCAGCAAGAGACCAGCCCCACCAAACCACAAAGGGCTGCAATAATGTCCCTGAAGAAACCAGTGCTGCAAGCACCTGGAGCTCTGACCACGTCCCTTATTTCAGCACCTCCAGTATCCCAGGAGTTGGCTGTGTCCGGTTTTACTGAACCACTCTCATTGTCTGTGAGCTCCTAGAAGTGAAATGTGTCCACAAAATGCTGCATCGCATCTTCACCGCCTGCAGCATCCCCTCCTGCCTTACAGACTTGCCTGCTGGAACAGGCAGCCCTTTGTTCCTGCACCAGCAGAGCCTGTAACCTATCCTAACCCAAAGGGAGCCATTTCTTTGGTGCACGGTGTAAACTGAACTCAAGTGCCAGAGAAGCAGTAAGGAATTCCTGAGTGTTCTTCTGCAACCCCCAGCCACAACAACTCCTGTATAGGTGATATATAAGATTTCGTAGAAGAGGAAATGTTAGAAATCTAGGAGACCTCAGTAACATCTTAACTAGCAAGTTAAACCCATACCATGCTCAGTGCAGAGGTGACCTCGCTAATATCCCTTACTGTTGCCCCAAAAAGCACTCTCTGAAGGAGACAGGCTGAAAGGCTTCAAACCCAGCACTCACCCCTCTGAGGTTTGCTGGAGATGAATGGCATGAAATGAAACCAGGGCTCATCCTTATGGGACACACCAGGAGGCAGCACCTGGAGAGCAGCCCCAAAAGCACCGGAGCTGCTCAGGTGTTTGAAAAGTAGATTAAACAATCACTCGCCTTCCACAGCCCTGGCAGCAGCTTCTCCTTCTACCTGCAAACAAGAGAACCCGTCAACCACCATCCCAAAACACACTCTAGCTGGAGAAGCCTTGTATAACCAGGAAAGCCATGGGATTGCTCTTAGTCATACTGCTGGGCTTACAGAAGCAATAAAACAACGGAACACAAATCTCCCACATGCAAGAAGCTGCAGGACTGTGGTTGTTAATTACAGCTGCCCTCTGCATCTCCCGAGGTGATCGGGATCAGTGTCACGGCTGCAACGGAGCTGCTAAGTGAGGCACTGAGTGCTGCTGGTCCTGCTGGGGGGAAGGATGGAAACCGCAGGCAGACACGCACAGAGGAATGATCATGGTCAAGCATTTTGCAGAAATTAAATGCTTTAATGTAAAAAAAAATAATAATTTTGTGATGGCTTAATTCCAGCTTCATAAAAGAGCTCTTGCTGACGACAAATTCACAGACCATAGTAAAAGGCACTGACTTAATGAAGTAAAGCATTTCCCCTCTGAAACAACATGTGCAGGGAAATCAGGCGTTCAGCACTTCCTCCAGCAGCATCCACCCCAGCCACAGCAAGCTGTCCTCCAGCAAAGCCACTGCCTGGCACTGAGGGCAGGAGGAGCACGCACCTGGCAGCAGAGCAGAGTGTGGGCTGCCTGCCTTTGCAGGGCTGCTCCAGTGTTGATACTCTCATAGCACCCCCTACGCCACCCCGACAGCCCCCGCAGGACCTCCCCAAGCAGCCCTGGCACTGGGACCAGAACTGCTGTAAGGAGGTTTCCCCAACAGCAGCATCCAAACCACGGCCAGCACGTGTGGCCAGCGGTGCAGGAATTCACAGGGGCACCCATCCATCAACTTTAATCTCAGCAAGTTACAAAGGAGAGCTGCTCTCTCTTTAATAAAACCAAAGTTTAATTAGCAAAGTCAGGTTTGACCGGCTTTGAGAAAACTCCCCTTTGATAACTACACGCTACATTATCCTTTCACTCCTTTTGGCAGAGAAATGAGGTTACTGCAGTTTGCTTTGGCTCCCGCTCTCTCCTGTCAATCCCCCGTGCACTCAGATAGTTCAGGCTCTATGTTCAATAGGAGGAGAGGCTGCGATGCGTCCCCCAGCTGTGTACCAACAGAAGCAGTGAGCGGGGTGAAGGAGCAGAGGCAGAGGCCTCAGGAAGTGGCCATGCATCCATGGGGCTCTGCTTGTTTTTGCTGGAAATATTCTTTATGGTGAGTTGCACCAGTTTGATATGTAGCAGCAATACAAAAAACATACTAATTATTATAATTATAATAATTAATAAGGGACATAAGTCAAGAAACATTTCCAACCTGCTCTTGCTCACGTTTGGCTCCCATGCCTGTGCTGGTGCTCCCAGTCCTTTGGCTTAGAGCAGAGCAGGACAGGGTTATGAGATATCCGCCAAATTTGATATTGAAAGGCTGCTAAAATCCCAATTAACTCTTTGAATTAAAATATTTCGCTTATTTGCCTGGAGGCCAAGGGTAACACATTCAAACAGATTTCCATTGCGGGCTGCTCACAAACCATTAATTGCAACCATTGCCTCAAGGACTTACCCATGGTAACTCACTTCCCTCAGAGCGTGGGGCCACCCCCTGCGTGGGATTCTATTTCTCCTCCTCAGATGGATGACAGGAAATCCTCTCAAACAAGACGAAGGCCGTTGCAAGGCCCTTGGGCTACCAACAGACCGACATCTTTGCGGAGGGTGGTACCATTAGACTAGCGGGCATAGCAGCCAACCTGCATTTGGTAGCTCAGCACATGCTCTTTAAGAGCATTATTTGCAGAAGGGGATTTGCTGAGCTCCAGCAGTTGCTCCTCCAAGGGAGCGGGTGGCACTCCTTCCCCCAGCACTGCGTGTGGGGAGCGGCCAGCTTGTGTTACTTCAAATGGATCCAGCACGACAGTTCGAAATTCAATATTGTCTCAGCCTAATTGGACAGGATCCAGCTCGATTCTGTCAAACGTCGTGATTAATGCCAGAGCAATAAAACCCCTTTTAGCCATTGAGACGTTCGGGCTGAAAGGGAAGAGGAAGAATATGATCCTCGGAAAATATAGATAAGTCAGCTCATGAATACGTGTGAGATAAACGCCATTCTTAATACAAACATTTCCACAGTGCCTGCAGGAGCAACTACTCACTATCTGTGCCTTACCAAAGCAACTGCTCAGAGGTAAAAGCTTTTGCCGAGCACCTTGTGCAGTCAGACAGCTCACACTGCAGCACGATGTGACAGCACGGCTACGAAGAAGTTTCATTTCTTTGCCTCGATTCATATTGATCCCACCTGAATGCTGCATGGCTCAGCCCCAAAGCCCACGGAGCAGAGGAACTGGGGCAGCACTGCGATGGGAGCAGCGGAATTTCATGGCTCCAACCAAATTAAAGGAGAGGAACGGTGGTTTCATTTGGTTTTAAGTCAGTGGGAAAAAGATCAATACTGCTTTTCTCTGTATTCTATTACAGACTTTGCTATTATTGCCCAGAGAGGTGGCAGTGCCCCATCCCTGCAGACACTCACAGTCAGGCTGGATGGGGCTCTGAGCACTGATGGAGCTGTGGGTGTCCCTGCTCGGTGCAGGGAGTGGGACCTGATAGTCTTCAGAGGTCCCTTCCAGCTCAAACCATTCTGTGCTTCTGTGATTATTTTGTTGCAGCACAAATGCAAGGTAGAAAAGAGGATGGAACTCCTCTACATGTAAAAGAAAAGGGCAGCAACTTGAAATGCTTGAAAACATTGATCTTGTCGCGACGATAATAGAAAGAGACACAAAGCAGTGTTTCCAGTGATCTGATGCGCTTCTAGGGTTGAAAGAGCTAATTCACATCGAGTTACCCTCCCAGCTTTTATGTGTAATACATACCAAAAAGATAAGCAAATTATATTGCATTATATGTAATTACAGAAGCTCCTAATTACACGTCACAGTTTTAGGCAGCCCAGCACATGCCGTGCTCTCCAGAACGGCAGTTCCTGAAGCAAACAGTAAATCAGCTTTTGCTTGCCACTGACTTGAAACTTTAACCTATAAATTAAATTAATAAGAGACAAAGGCTTCTTTTGTGCGTTTGCAAGCCTGTAGGATTTTACAAATAATAGGAGTGGAAAGTGATTTATACTCCGAGATTAAAGGTCAGCTTGGCACACACGACTCGGGAGCAGAACGCCGCGCATCGCTGTGAACCCGTCTGTGCTTCCTGCAGCCACGTGGGGCTGCTGGGAGCAACGTGAGAGCTGCGAGTGGGAAGAAATGCAGCGGGCAATTGGGTGGGGGTCTGCCAGCTCTGCAGTGCGGAGGGAATCGTGTGTAAGAACTGCATCGGGCACTCAGCCTCCTGCATTGCTGACATTGCCTGCGTGCTGTAGTTCCACACGAATTCAATGGGGAAAGATGGAAAACACAGAGCATTAGATGGAAACAGCATCGATTCAAAGCGAAGAGAAGATAGCAAATAGTTTGAGCCATTCTTTTTGCTGGTATAAGTTCCATTTGTGACATTCTGTCTCTTGTTCCTGGCCCAGTTGTTTCTGTGGAAATAAGACTTCAAGTGGAATTTAAAACTTCTGATGCATGCAATAATTAATATAGTATTAATCTGAGAACTAGAAGAGTTTCTTACGATTATTCTCACAAGAAAATCCTAATAAGAGGCCAAAGGCAGAGAAAGGACTAACATGGCCACCAGTGGGAACACAGCTTCTTTGGCAGAACTTCTTTGCCCAGTATTTTGTAGGACACAAACTCCATATTTCACTTAATACCTTAGGAGAGATTTCCTAGAACCATAGAACGGCATGGGTTGAAAAGGACCACAATGCTCATCTTGTTCCAACCCCCTGCTGTGTGCAGGGTCGCCAACCACCAGACCAGGCTGCCCAGAGCCACATCCAGCCTGGCCTTGAATGCCTCCAGGGATGGGGCATCCACAGCCTCCTTGGACAACCTGTTCCAGTGAGTCACCACCCTCTGCGTGAAAAACTTCCTCATTCCTTAAACAATATAACACATCCAATGGTCACAGAAAGAGATGAAACCGTACCATGTGCTCATAATCCCACAAAAACACAACCTGACCTCCAAAGAAGAAAGCACCAGCTCATAAACAAACACCCTATTTGTTTAAACTATCTGCAATCAAAAGCATGGACTTATTTTGCTTTCCCTGGAAGGCAGATGGCAGCGATGTGGGCTGTTTTTTGTGTAAGTAATTATCTGAGTACTCTTCTGTTACCTGCAGAGCTGATAAACCTCGTGGCCCCAAACATTTCATGAGCATCAACCCACCCTGGGAGGCAGCAGAAGCAGTGGGCTCCAGCACACCTTGGGGGAGAAGTTGGCCAACGGGATGGATGCTACGCATGGGGAGATCTGGTCAGGGGTGTGCAAAGGCCTTTATGGATTCATCTGATCAGGATGGAGAAAGACCAAACGGGTGGAGAGGGGAAGGAAGAAAGGAAAAAAAAAAAAAAAAAGGAAGAAAATATTGAAGGCAAATGCTGAGGGTCCTGGGTGGTCTGTAAACGAGATTGAAACAGTGGGAATGCGTAATGAAGAGATGAAACCCAAATAGTTGTACAGGAAGCTTTCACCAGGCTTAAAACAAATCCTTAAGAAAAACAGAAAAGAATCCAGGAAGAGGAATTGTATTACTGCTGAAAACAGTATTGGCATATCCCCAATGCATTCACCGTGCGTGACTGACAGCTCCGCGCCAGTCCCAGCGGGCAGGGGGTGATGTCTTCCTACGCCTCAAAACCCTCCAACGGCTCCCAGCAGAATTGCCCAGGGGGCATTTCCACCAAACTTTCACTCTTTTCTCCAATTTTGCTTTAATGCTGCTGGAAATTGGCTGAAAGCTGTGGCAGCAGTGGGTGACCGCAGTGACAGGTGCCACTGACCTGCTTCGCTCACGCTGAACCAGAAAGCTGCTGACTTCATCTTTGGTTGTTTTAGTGCAGTTATTGTTGGTGAAGAAACATGCACAGAAAAAATAATGTTTTCAAACTGCACTGAAAAGGTAAGGAAAATGTGCTGTGCTGCCCACAGTAGCAGGGCTCTGCCTGGGGCCACTGCTGTGTGCTCAGTCCAGCCCTAACATTCCTGCCATTCGAATCACAGTTGAAGTTTGATGGGATCTCTAAAGGCCGTCTGGTCCCACTCCCTGCACTGAGCAGGGACACCCACAGCTCCGTCAGTGCTCAGAGCCCCATCCAGCCTGACCGTGGGTGTCTGCAGGGATGGGGCACTGCCACCTCTCTGGGCACCCTGTGCCATTCCTCACCATCCTTAGCAACTTTTTCCTTACATCCAATCTAAATCTCCCCTCTTTCAATTTGAAACCATTTCCCCTTGTCCTATTAGATTCCTCTCAAAGCTCCTCTGAACGCTTCTCTCTCAGCACCTGCTTACGTCCCATTTCCATCAGCACTGTGTGGTTTCCTGAGCGCAGGCTGAGAGCACAGGGCTGCAGCTCTGCCTTTTGTTTTGACAGCTCACTGAGCAGACACTCATCTGCACCTCTCCTAAACTAACTGCGGGGATCTTGGTCCCGATGGAGAGCTGAGCTGACGCTGACTTTCAGGGAGTTGAGAATCCACTAGCCATCCATCTTTCATGTTGGCTGCTGGGGATAACACAAGGCAGAGTGCTGGTGTGGTGTGAGGCTCTGGAAGGCACTCCATGCCTGGAATAAAGCACAGCTTGCAGGTTTCCCCTACCAGCAGGGACAGCACTTTTGTTCTGCGTTAACTCCCACACCATTAATTACGTCGGTTCTCCTGCAGCATCCTCAGACTGCAACAGACCTGTATGCCTTTTCACTTTCCAAAATACAGCACAACTGGGAATACATGTCACTATTTATCAACATGTCTTCTCAATTTACAGTTCTACGAGGAAGGCTTCACTTCTGTAAGCTCACCACTGCTTTGCAGTGTCCCCAAGCTCTGCTGCACTTCCAGAAGTGATCATCTGCAGCACAGCCCACAGCCAGTGCTGAAGCTGGGCCCTCTCCCAAAGAGCTCAGCTCTACCTTGCAGCCCCTGCACCTCCCACCAGCAACCCTGAGCAGTGCAAAGCAAGCAAAACCCATCCTCCCTGGTGCTTCCACCCCGATGTTTGCCCCAGTGCTCCACCCTAAAAGCCGTCGATCCCTCTCTTTTTAAGCAACCTCTATGTTTAACAGTTATCAGAACAACAGAGCTCAGCCCAAAGGTGGGGAGAACAAACATTTCCAGCAAACTACGTTCAAACATAGCTTACAGAGAGAGCACCTGGGATTCATCTGAAAACCTCTCTCAGATAGAGACCTTCCCTCAGAGCCTGATACGAAATCCAGATACACTGTAATAAGCTTTTGATGTCGTGTTGACATTCATCTGCCAATACTATTGCTTCATGCACTTACCTTATGATGGATCTTGTTACTTAATTGATCGCAGGCAAGGTCAAGAATTAGCCCTTCTTCCACTGACATCATGCAAATCACCAAAACCCAGAAGAAAGCACCTAATCCTCAGCGTCAGACCCACGCTAAGTGGCCCTTCAATACGTGTGAAGAGGCACAACTGGTTTTTCAATTATGCCTCAGAAAAGGTCATTTTTCAAAACTTATGACCAAATGGAACAAAAACAAGAAAAAAAAGCTGCACAGAAGTGTGCTTTTCCTTCTGGTATCGCCGCTTCACTGCAGAGAACAGTTTGTTTTTGCAACTGGAGATGAACACAACCTGCACTGTAATCCTCCCCGGGCAGAGCCTCGTGTCCCTCTCTCTGCTGAAGACTCAACAGCGGCTTTGGCTTCTACAGGACAATGGCTTTCTCTCCTTATTTCACATAAACCCATCTGCTGGAGCACAGGTTTTACCATTTCAAGCAATGATGGGCTGCTTTCAGCCCCAGAACCCACTGCACACCCACCTTCTCCACTCCAGCCCTCCCCTTCAGAACCCTCCGTGTTTGGGCCAATTCTGCAGCAGCCTCGTTTGATAACACGCGGCTTCTCCAAGAAGGCTCATTTTGGATTAGAAAAAGGTTAAAACAAACAAAAAAAGCACTATAACTTTTGGGTGGGGTGCACATGCTTAGGGCCGGTGTGGAAAAGCAGCGCCCACGCAGCGATGCGGAGCTGCCTTGCAGCACACTGTGTGTGTCAGCGCTTTACTGCCAGTGCCCAGGATTTCATAAGGCAGAATTCTCATTACTGAAAGATGGAGAAATCACAACTGGCAGCAGAGAGGTCACGCAGAGCCCGTACTGCTCAGCTCCAGCCTCCAATGTACGCATAGCCAGGATCCCCCATCTGCATTTGCACCGGTGTTGAACACCGAGATAACTCCTGTTTACACTCACACCCTCGTGCTGCCTTCTGCTTTAAAACCCAGAGTCACATAGAATCACTAAACATCCCAAGCTGGAAGGAACCCCTAAGGATCACCGAGTCCAACTCCTGCCCAAATAGCTGCACCTATTTTGCTCCGTGTCACAGCAGCTGATAGCTGCTATTCTGATTATAGACCCATTTTATTTCAAGTTGCTAATTCGACAATAAATTTCAGTTCAAAGCAAGTATTCATAAATCCAAACCAAAACTGATTTCAAAAAGACTTTGTATTCTTAAGGTACAGAGCATACAGCACTTACATGCAGTCCTCCAGGCTGTGAAGTGAGGATTTGCTGTCAGGGGCATTACTGGATCTGCTTTCCTCGTGGCATTTCTACTGAGTAAACTGGGAAATAGTTCATATCATAGAACCCACGATTCTATGAGCTTACATCTCTACCAGCCTATGATTCTAAGACACAAGCTATTTTCTTGTTGATAGTAATTTGTTGACAGTGTTTCCTCTTTGCTTCACAATAGCTGGAAAAAAAAGCTAGATTAAAGTCTAACGAGGTCCAATACACTGAAGAGAAGGGAGCAAAGAAATCAGTAGGCGGTTAAAGAGCAGCTCCAGCCTCCTTGCTCCTCACCCTTATCAGCACAGCTATCAGTCAGCAGCCCTGTAATTAGGCACAAAAGACGCTGTGCTCCAGAGAGCTTCTCTAGGAACTGGAGAGCTGCTGGGAGCTGCAGCCCTGACTGACAGCCTCCATTTAAGAAAAACAGTTCCAGAATAATTAGCAATAATTTGTACAGATCAGAAGAAGTGACCTTTGTGTTCGCAGTGCCTTACACAAAGAACAAAGCTCTACTGCAGCAGCACTTACAGAGTCAGGAGAGCTGAAGCGCACCTTCGGTTGGTATTGAGCAGCTCAGCACAGTCCTTGGGAGGGTTCTGCATGGGGGTACCCTGAGCACTCTGAGAGCGGGAAGGAAATCCTGGATCTCACTCCCAGTGCTGGCAAAGACTTTCCTGATTTAGGGGTGTTTTACTTATTTTATTCTTTATCCATCCGTCTCACCTTGAGGACCCTTCCAACCCACACCACCCTATGATCTCTGTCTCAGTGGAAGGTCTGCTTGCTTGCGTGATGCTAAGAAACTCTTTGATAAAAGGTGCTCCCTTCAAAACTCCGCTTAAAACAAATTCTTTGCATTAAAAGAAATAAAATACAAGTTGCTCCAGCTGGGCACAGAGAGGTTCCCTGCCCGGTGTGTACCAGGGCTGGCACCTGCTCAGAGAGAGTGACCCTGGGACACACGTAAGCACCCCATGGGGTTATGGCACAGAGCAGAAAGGAGGAGGTGATGAAGGCGGCTGCCCAGCAGGGCTTCCTGCTCCCTGTGCAGCTGCTGCAGCAGCTGTTCTCACCAGTTGGTGGCTGGGTTTTACGAGATATCTGTCTGTAATTAAAAAGCAACAATACTTTGGCAGCCTCCATAAAAGGCATCTCAGGTCGCATCCTGCAGCACGTAGTTCTATGCTGGGTATGGGGAGATGTGATGGATGCAACCATGTAGGACTTCACCGTTTCTAAAGCCCAAAGATTTTCTCCTTCGCCACTCTGCCAAGACTACCACCAGCATCCCAAACCACGGCTCCATTTGGTTGCAAGTCAGAAACGCTCATCTCCTGCCTCTGCCACTCAAACCTCCCTGTGCCAAGACATGTGGCTGCAAGGTGCTCGGTGTTGCGAGCGTGTTGGGGAGCTGCGGGTCTGGGAGGAGGCTCTAAACGCAGGGCTTGCACTGAGGGTTTTCTCCATTTGGAGTACGTTAAGGCATTGTGCTTGTGCCAGCAAGGCAGCACATCCAGAATGAGGGCGGGGAGGGCCAGAGAAAGCCTGATGGGGAGGGAGGGATGAGAAGCTCCGAGAGCAGGTCGGTGCTCCCCTTCCTGGTACCTACCCAGGCTGGAAGCTGCTCCAGCCCATGCCCAGACAATACCCTGCAAGCTGCAGAAGCACCTGCAGCAGCCCGAAGCCTCCTGTAGCTGCAGGCTGGGCTCCTTTGCTGAAGGTTCCTCCATGGTGGATCTGTGCCACGTGCTCCCGTGGAAGCAGAAATTGAGCTGCATTCTGCAGACTGCTGCACATGCATTTGTAAACCATTGTGTACACAGCAGAGAAACTCTTAATGATGACAAACAGACCTACAAACCAGAGGCAGCTTCCCTCTGTGTTAACTGCAGCATGAGCAGGTACCACTGTGCTAAAGCCTCCTGCAACCAGGACTTCTTATAGGATAAACAGCTCTCTAACCACAGCCAGCAGTGGAACGGCTGCAAAGCCAAGAAACGAGAAACAGAACCCAATGAATGTCAGAGCCCAGGCTCCTCCAGCACCTCCCAGCCCTGCACGCATCTGCAGGCAGCAAGGCAGCACCACCTGAACTTCTCTCTATCAGAGACTGTCTCCATGCTGCAGCACACGGGAGTCCTCAGGTATCCAAGGGGTGTTTCATTGGTAGGAAAATACCTTTCCTATGTAAACCATGCGTTCTGCCATTTCCCTCTCCAAACTCCACAGCTTCACAGATCGTAAGCCCTCAACACAGAGAGGCTTCAGTTGGGGAACAGATCTCCATAAAGGTTTGGATTAAGGCCTCACACATCAGAAAGGAAAAAGGGAGGAAAATTACGCTCTGTTTAATTACCCAAGCCGTAACAAGTTTTTACTCTTTTACACACGACTCCTGACACAAGTGGAAATGTTATTTTCCACAAGCATGGCTGCTGGTCCTACTACAAATAAATAGTGCGGGGTGCACTCAGCACGCGGGAGATGGAGGCCATGTGTTCTCATTAATTCTCTTGGCAGAGTAGCACATGTAGGTTTTGGACTGCAATTCCAGGCTGGAACACGAGAGCTGGGGTGGCCAGCATACATCACAGCAGACTCCTTTTGGCCCAGCTCCGCTACGGGCTGGTCCAATACCCGGTTTTATCATCCTAATGATGAGCAGATTTCCAGCTGCCTACTCCTCTTGCAGAGGTATCTTCAGCCTCACCCTCTACTTCCTCCCAATGACTGGTTGGATTTTGGGGATCCACACTGTAACACATCCCTGTGAACAGCTTACTCCCTGCCACACATCCACTCTTGTCCTTCTCAACAGGATTCATGTGGCTGCACTTAGGGAGATGGGTGAAGGTCAGGCTATTGCAAACCACCAGCTACAGGGAAACTTTACCAGGACCAGGGACAGATTATGTGGACTTCTGAGGACTTCAGCAAGCCCCAAATTATTGGGACTTCCTCCTCCACCTCTCACTGAGCCTGGGGTCCCCAAAGCATTTCCACCCTGCACTGTGAGAACAGGGCATGCAGAGGACTCAGCTCAGCAGGTGAATCAGCACCATCCCTGTGAGCACTGGTAGAAGAATGCTGGCCTCTTTCAATTTCCCTTTATTACAGCTTCTTTGGTGTGGATTAAAATAATTGATATTGATAATGTGATCTGCACCCTGCCCCTGTTCGCAATTACTTCAGTGGGGATCCTGCCTTATGGGTAGGATGGGAATGGTCTTCATTAGCCTTTTGGGTTACAGAACTTGTTCTGGTTTTCATTTGAAGTCTTGGGGATTACAAGGCTCGCTGCTGTGGGATGGGGTACTGGTACCTGGTAAAATGACAGAATTTTTCCTGTTCTGGAAAGAGGAATCCTGATCCTGTAACAGGATTGGTAACTCGCTCCCCAGCACTCACACGCAATTCTTATCACACAACTGTGGAAAGGGAGATGCTGTACGAGCGTCCCCATGGCTGCTGCTCAGTGCCCCCCCTGCAAAAAGCCATCCATAGGCAACACCTTGGAACATGTTCTGCAGGTCAGGGAAGTCAGGATCCATTAGGTTTAATTGGAAAGGGAAAATGGTTTCCAGACGTGATGACGGTCCATTGAGGACGTCACCCCAAAGTTCCATCCCTGGGGACAAACACAGCCACACCAGAGATCAGGGCTGATCACTGCAGCTCTGTGCACACAGATGTGGAACACTCCCTGCTCCTCATATGGGCACAAAGCACAGATCCCCAGCACTGGGACTCAGTGGCTCCAACGATAACCTGCAGAAGGCACTGCTGCTCACAGCACTGCTTATTTCGTAGGGAGCCAGGACTGCCTCAGGAGAGTGCCCCCATACACAGCAATTTCATCCTTTTTATCTCTGTTTATACAAAATGCAAATGCAAAACTATAGGTAAAAGCAGAGAGGAAGCTGAGCTCCCTCTCCCTAAAATCAAAGAACAGAGCCAGAATACAAACCGCAGTTTACAATCAGAACGTAACGCAATCACTGGAACAGATGTCAGAAAGATAAAGCTGCATAATTCTGAATTGCCAACGATCAGTGCTCGGCATCTTGGATAGCACTGAGATGCTCTATTTCTGTCTGCATATGTCTGAGTTTTGGAATAAAGTAAAATGTTGGCAGGAAACACACAGCACAATGCTATGGGAAAGTCCTTTCTGTTCCTGCCTTTCTCTGCTTTTACAAAGGGAGTTCTCTGTGCAGTTCACATTTATCCCTGAGAGTCCATGGCAGTGGGGGAGGACAGAAACGGCTCTCTGAGGACTGTGGTTGTGAAAAGCAGCATCACTGAGCTGGCACATGGATGCTGACAGCATGGCTATAGGCTGAAGGCAACGATAAAGGAAGACCAACATGGAGAACTGCCTGGTAGCAGAGAAAAGGCTACAGAAAAATCCACCAAAGCAAAGCAGGCAAGAAAAAACAGTTTTAAAGTGCAGACTGCTCACCTCGTAGTGATAATTCATGCAAGTTAAGTCTCTCCAGCAGTGATCCCCTCGAATTTTAATCAGCCCCTGGAAAAACACACAAAAAAAAACAGCGTTAGGAATATTTTATTTGATCTTGCATGCCAAAGTATTATCTCTAGATGTCAGCACCTCTGGTTACAGCACAGGGACAGCAATACCAGTACCAGTGGGAAGTGCAGGGCTGGAACAGGCATCACCCTGGAAATTCATGGCACATCTGTACCCAGAGCCCAGATGGTGCCCCTCAGAGGACAACACAGGAGAGGGCTCTGAGCAAACACTCCTTCTGCTGCCACATCACTTCCGATGGTACCTGCACAGCAGGAGGGCTGCTCGGTGCACAGCTTGCTGGGGAAATGGAAAGCTTTCATTTCCAAACTCACCCCGAGGAGCGGACCCTGCAAAGCAGGAGGTGCTCAGGAGCTCACTGATGGATGACAACAGGGTTGGGCAGTGGGGCTGGAGGAGCACCCCGAGAGCTGGCCTCAGTCCTGAGAGCGTGTGGCGGAGCGAGGAGCCCATTCCCAAACACTGCTGTTACCAACCTCCAGCCACTTGCCAGCTCCAGTGTGAAACCTTTAGGATAGGGAAGAATTGAGGTGCCAGGAAAGGTCTGAGAACTGGGCTCTGGAACTGCTCTGAAACAGAGTGGAAAGTCACCTGCAAACCTACATATGGCTGCTTTTGTGACTTTAAAATCCAGACCCAATTCTCTCCCTCTTTAAAGCACCCCTACAGGAGAGGGGATGCTGGCAGAGGACCACGCAGCTTCAGCAGCCACCCGAGCCCTGAGCTGGATGCAGAGATGCAATCAAAGTAATTATAGAAACAAAAGAGGAGAAGGGGAAGGAAGCTGACAGATCTAAACACAGATGAATGCGCTAATGACAGGTCTGCTCTACCTCGGGTTAGAGGTTGGCAGTGAAATTAGCAGGTAGCAGAGGCTGCACGCACTGATATTTCAAGGCAACAAGAGGGTGACATTTCCAAACCAGTGGGTTCATTCCAGGGCTGGCAGCAATATTGGGATTAAATTTCTTTGCCTCGGTGATGAGGACTAAAAAGGAATCAGTCGGCCACGGCAGGAAGGACACCTGGGCAGGGATGAGCAGGAAGCCCCGCAATCAGCCCGTGCCAGCCCCGAGCTATGCGGGCTTTGATGTACAGCTGAAGGTCTCTGATTAGGATCTCAATATCCCAAATTGAGGAAAGCTTCGCTAGTCAAAAGGCTGAACCAGCTCTATCATCTGCATACAATCAGGGGCTATTTGCCTACCTCTGACATTGCCCCTAATTGTAATGTTCCTGCCTTCTTTAGCAGAAAAATCTGTGGAGTTTCTGCAAGGACCCAATGCTACCCTTCTTCCTTTTTCTTTTTTACTCCTTTTCCTGACAGCCCGGAGGAGGAGGAGGTCACAGTGCTGTGGTACACCCTGGCTGAGCAGATCCATCCAAATTCCATAAAACTCTTCACTCGCAGCACTGAACAGTTCAGCAGAGCTCAACAAAATCCCAGTGTTCAGGGAGCTAAAGACCCCCAACAACTGCCCCGAGCCCTTCAGTAAACATCCACAAATACCCCCAAATCCTCAAGTGAGACACTGAGAAATCTTCCTGAGCTTCCATAGGCTCTGCCACGAGCAGATCACTTTGTTTTGCATTCTGTCCCAGACACGTGCCATCAGATGATGTAAATTAGTTGGACCTCGGGCTTAACCCAGCGCTGACTTTCTGAACCAAACAAGATGCACAGGAATAGCTACAAGATTATTGGACGCAAACTAACAGGAAATCTGCACCTCTCCTGGTCTGAGCCTCACAGCAGATGATGCTTCAACACGTGTCTCTGTGAATGAGGTGACCCCACTGCTTTCAGCAGGGCTACTCACAGACTGAAGTTGTATCTGGTGCTCGGATTGAGCAGATTTTGCCCATCTGCTGCTGCACAATTTTATTTTATTTTTTCCCCCATTTCCTCCCTATTTCCAAAAATGAAATATTTTTCACGTTGATGTTAATTGCAGAGGACAGTAAACAGGAACCATTAAACTCTTTCAAAAATCATGGACTTCTATCCTGTCATTTTTAACCAGGAATGGGCATTGGGAACCCAGCAGATGCCTCAGCTGCAGGCAGCATGCCTTGTGGAGCAGGACTACAGCCCCAAGGCCAACTGCACTCAGGGCAGCCCTGCAAGACCCAGGAAATGTAAGCTAGATGCACCATCCCTAAGAGCTCTCACAACAGGGTGGTGGAGGGGTCACCATCTCTGGAGGTGTTTGAGAACCGTGGAGATGTGGCACTGAGGGCCATGGCTGATGGGCACAGTGGGATGGGTTGGACTTATTTGAGAAGTCTCTTCCAACCTGAAAGACTCTGTGAGTCTACGAAACCATCAGTGGCAAGAAAAACACCTCCTGAGAGGTAACTGCTGCCGTTGCTACAGAGCAAAGCATCGTGTCTGCAACCAGAGAGAAGGAACAGAGGGTATAACAGTGAGTGATACAGCAATGGGACAGCCCCTCCAGCACCACCACCAAAAAGCCAAGTGGGGCCGGTCCAAAAGGCACAGCTGAAAGCATGGTAAGTCATATCAGAGGGGAGCTGCAGGCTGGGGGCTGCCCTGGTAGCGAGGGCTGCATTTCCCCTCGTTCCTGCTCCAGGGCAGGACAGGCTCCAGGCTGCAGCAGCTGCTCCAGCCCCCCCGACCTGCTGTGCTCAGTCGGCCCCTGGGAGTGTTTCTAGAGTTACAGGATGCAGCGATAGCATCGGGCAGGATGCGCCGCAGCCGACAGCGCTGTCAGGGCAGAAAGGACGCAAAGAAAGGCTCTGTGCAGGACTAAAGGACAGCCATCTCAATGACCTTCCCCTGCCTTGTGCGAGCTCTTACCACGCTCTGTTATTCCGCTGAGATAATTAAAGCAAGGATACAATCGAAAAAGGCTGTAATAAAACTCAAAATCTCTCCTGCAATGAGTCACGAAGGGAATTAATCACGTTCTGTTTACTACAAAGCTATCAAACAGGAAAATCACTTCAAGCTCTTAATATCAAACTGCTTTCAGCACAGAACGCTCCCGCTTCTGTGATTATGGGGGACTTCAGGTCCTTCCCACGCCACTGCTGTTCCCAGATCCCACTCCCACTCTGAGTTCCCCAGTGGCTGAAGGAACCCAGACCACTGAACAGAGTGCACTGCTGGGTACGGATGCCGGAGCTCAGACATCCCCCACTCATGCTCAGCTGGAACCCAGTGCTTCACACCCTGCCCTAATGATGTGGCTTCTGCTGATGCTTTTTTGACATTTGTTCACGTTCTTCTGAAGATACGAACAACCTACGAAATGCCATCTTGTAAACAACCCGAGGTTCAGCCTCACATCACACAGAGATGGTACACGTGCAGAAATGCTGCACAGCCTGAGATCTCACTGCAAGGCAGGTGGAGTGATGTGAAATAAAGGGAACGGGCCCTTGAAAATAGAAAACACGATGGGGTTTGTCTTCTAATTAAACGCCAACAAAGCAGGTAGGTGAAAACACACAGGAGCTGGTGAGTGGGTGCACTGGGTCAAGGGAAGCTCACGTTCTGCATCCACTGTGCAGGAGAGGGTGCTGGCACTGGCAGCACTTCAGCCTATGGGGCAAATAGAGCACGGACACCAAAAGGGCCTCAGGATGGAACCATTCGCTGGCCACAGCCTCTTTCAAAACACACCAAGAGCTCAAACTGTCTAATTCCTTCTTTACAAAAACTGCCAGGTTATTAGATAAGAACACAACACCAAGTGAGGCAATGTCTGCAGGGGTGGGAGTTATTTATTTAATACTCTATTTGATGCAGCAAGAATAAATAAGTGGCCCTGGGGCGTGCAGGCAGCACAGAGCCACTGCACACCCATCAGCCCACAAAGCTGCTGCACCTGCCTGTGTCCTGCAACACACCGGGGCACAGCAAGCAGGGGGGACTGCACACAGCCCAACAGCACAGCCACTGCCAACACACCGGTAACTGCTTTGGCCTCAGACAGCAGCATCTAGAGAAGCATCAGGAGAAAAGTGGAATAAGGGGATGCTTGCAGTCCTGCTAGCTCAGGCGGCGGAGGAGGAGGGAGAAGCAGAGGGGATCCTCACATCTGCCGGCATCTCCCAGCCGCTGGATTGCTTTCAGCCTGCTAACAATTTTCCCAACCCATTCTCAAGATTTCCCTGTGCACATGAACCAGCCTAAACTGCACAGCTGCAGCAGATTATGCTGCCATAACGCAGATCAAAGCATGGAGAAAAAGCCCTGTCCCTTGCTCACAGACAGGCAGGGGCTCGCGCATCTCTGATGTACCTGAACTGTCCTGTGTTAGGGCAGGGACCAGGAGGAAAAGGAGCCTGAGGGCGCGGGACAGCATCAGGGTGCATCAGCACTGGGAGAGCCCCCTACCATTTGGACCCAGGCTGAAAGCATCACATTTTGGGATCCCATTGCAGACCCCACCCCTTCGGCTGCCCCTTGTAAGCAAAAGAAAAGAAAAAAGGTTAGTGGCCCTTCCTCAGCTCAGTGCAGCTTTTAAGCCCGTGATTGAGATTGAGCCCCACGGACCAGCCAGATTTGGGTGGGAGCTGAGTTAGGAACAAGCCCTGTGTCTCAATGCATTAAGGCCACGTTGGAGGCAATGCCTGTGACAAAGACCAGGACTTTAACAAAGGGCTTCTCTGGCACCTTGGGGCCATTTTTTGAGATCAGAATCTGTCCAACACCCTCGAAGTACAAGAAGAGTTATTTAGACAGCTCAGTAGCCTCAAACCCTTCTTGGCTGTATCTATCCTGTAAAGCTGAGAGCATTCTCTAACCTTGTTTTTTGTTTGTTTGTTTTTCTTCAATATAAAAATGAGGAAAAACTCTTATGGCATATCAGCCCCACCAAAGCCAAATTCAGCATCATGTCCCCTTCCATCCTCCCATCTTTAATTTTCCCCCATGGTGTTCCAGCATCCCCAGGCACTACGTACTTTTTGGTACAGCACAAGCATTGACCCATTAGCTCTGCACTAATTACTCGTGGCTGGAGCCGTCCACGCTCACAGGCAGGCACTAAGCAGAGTATTTCCTTGCACAGCCTCTGTTAACCCCTGACAAGCCAGCCCTGTGTGTGGGCTGAATCATTCTGAAATCAATAGAGAAGATTTTCCTTTCAAGCTGACACACTTAGAATTTCCCACATTTTGCTAGCAGAGCTTCATCTAAAAACTTGAATTTCTGCACCTATTTTGACATGTGATGGGAGCTTGGTGGGGAAAAGTAATGACTTCCAAAACATTTGAGTTTTGCCATCAGATCAAATAAAAAGGGGTACGTTGTGCTGGGAGGGCAGGACACAGCGTGCGAAGTCGACTTGCTTTCCCCGGTGCTGGAGGTGAATGCATGCTCACAAACAGCCCCAGCACAGGAGGACACCCGCAGAAGCACTGCTCTGTTTGCACGCTGGGGGTGGGTGCAGGCACTTTCAAAGCCCTCTGTATCAGAAGAGAAAGGTATTCAGCGATACAAATTAAATAGAAGCCAAAGGGAAGGAAACAGGTGGTGAACTGAACCAGCAATTGCCCTTTCAGCCCTGTGGCCTTGCTTTGAATCCAGCTCTAACCAGAATTATTAAATTCATACCAACTGGACGGGGCTGCACAGCCCCCCTGAGCAGCAGCAAGGCCCAAGGAAGGGGAAGCTGAGTTCCCACTGCTGATTTACTGCACGGCCGCAGCACCTGCCCCTACCACAGCCCTGGGTGTGCAATTCTGGTGCACCGCATCCGCCAGCATTCTTCATCTTAAAGGAAAACTACATTTAAGACTTATCATTACTACTTATTTTAATAGTATCAAATGAAATGCCTGTTTTTTTCTTATGGTCTTAATCACCAGAACCATCCTGCTGTCCTGTCCCATCCCTGCAGGCACCCATGGCTCTGCTGGTCAAACTGCAGAGCTTTCAGAAGGAGCAGAACACCGCACAGATAGAGGAGCGATCCCTCCTGCCCTTCTCTTCCCCCACTTGCAGACACAATCGACACAAACTCCACATTACCACCAACACGGGACGTGCACAGAACCGTGCAGTGCAACTCTCAGCAGCATGTGGCTCCCAGTTCCCTCCTGCATTCACTCTTACAATCCTCCTCCTAACGAGCTGATCCTCTCCTAATTAATCGCACCATGCAATGGGTGCTTTGCACAGCTCCGTGCTGCATGGCTGGCTTTGAGCACTGGGCTCTTCAGCAGTGCCAGGTCAGACAGCAACAACAGGCAGCCCCTTCCACCCCAAACCCCCCCCCACAGACAGCTCTGCCCCGCTGCACCCCTCTCCGACTGCTGCACTTTGGTGATTCAAAGTGAAAAAAAGCCAAAATAATTAAAATGTCATTCAAGCACTAAGCCGATATGAGTCACTGTTACAAAAAATATTTTAAACATTCTTTCAGGAGTGGGGGATAATTATATTCCTCCCTATCTATTGATTTTTCTCTACAATGCAGATGTCAGATTTTCCACGGTTTTTTTCCTTTTTTTCCCCCCTTTTTCCCTGGAGTGAAGTGTCAGTGAGGAACAAAGCGCTCTTTGAGACTTTTTCAGCCCAAAATTAATTCTGAAAAGAAAAAAAAAAATGGTACAGACAGACCAATAGCACGGCAAGAGAGAGAGCCTGGTGACTGCAGCGACGTCTGCAACCCCTGCATTGATGCGGCGGGGAGCGGGGCACCAGAGTTATAAACTGAGAGTCCACCCAAAGACCTCCGTTCTGCGACTTCATGATTCAAACGACAGCTGAAAAAGGAGAAGGAAAATATCCCAGAGGACGACCCTCAGTTCTGGGATTTAGGTTTTCCTTGTAATATTAAGTGCTCCCAGAGAAAATCCAGAAGAGCACCTCATACTTCGCACACAACTGCCCACCAACCCATGCTCCATCCTACCCACAGGTAACGTGGCTTCCACTTCTTTGAAATCCAAATCTACACAAACCCACTTTGAAGACAAACAGACGTAATTTAGACCCCAAACTCACGGAAGAAGAAGGGACATTCCAAAGTCAATGCCTCAGAGCAACCCTGCTCCATGGCAGACACAGCCCTCCAACCCGTGACCCAACACGAGCCAGACACAGAGCGCTGCACGCCTGCTGAGATTTTGCACTGCACACAGAGCCCCTTCTTTGCTTTTAGAAGTGCCACACAGTGAGGATGTGACACAGGCATTAGGCTTTTGGGAAACCTTCTTCTACAACCCCGACAGCGGCAAGCTAAAGCTCTGAAAAGAGCTGGTAGCTGGTGCTCCTACCAACTTCACCTTAAATTAGCAGCTGGTCATTTGAATCCCTCCTGTTTCTTCCATGCAAAGAGAGAAATAACGGGCTGCAACAGCACTTCCTTAGCCAGAGAATGACAAGCATATGCTCCTCAGCTGGCACTGCTGTTTACAGCTTTGCTCTGTCAGCACCTCTGAAGTTCAAGGTGACGGGCTTCCCACCATCAGCAGGCTACAGGACAGGGCTCCACATTTAGAATCACAGAACCATTAAGGTTGGAAAAGCTCTGTCAGATCACAAAGTCCAACCCCAATCCATTCTACCAACCACGTCCCCGAGTGCCACATCTCCACGTTCTCATGGACAGAAACCCCACCACCTCCCTGGGCTGCCTGTTCCAATGCCCCACAGCCAACTGTACAGCCCACCTGTGAGTGAGCACAGGAGGGACACAGGGCCAGTCTCAGGTGTGGGGCAGCTCCATGCAGACTGGGAGACCCGAGAGCACAACTGTGCTGAGTGGGAACTCAATTTCTGTACAAAGTGAGCAGAGTGCATGCGAGCAAATGGACAGTGCAACAAGATAAACGGATGATGCAGTGAGACAAGTGAAGATGCAACAAGATAAATGGACCGTCCTCCGCTCATGGAGGTTTTGATGCATTGTGAGCCTGCCACAGCTAAACTGGAGTCACTGCGATGGCACAGCGCAGCATCCCAATGGACTGGTGTGTTTCTGGAAGAGAAGTCACCCGCGTGGGCTCCTGCTCTATTTGCTGTTGCTTTTTCCCCTCCGCTATCAGAAAGACCCTTTGAGAAAGCAGCACGGCTGCAGCAGCGTTTGATTGACTTTGAAGACGAGCTGTAAGCAGTGGGTGAAAGGGGTTCTGAAAAGTCCTTGGCATTAACGGCTCCATGCCTTTTAGAGGCACTGAAGGAACAACACGTCTTCCTGCCAAGGGCTATTACTAGACAAATGGAGAGAGATCAGAGGCACAAAGGAGGTTGCTAAGGAGTCAAGTGTGGGATCCCTGCAGAGAGGAGGAGGCTGCAGCTGGGACGGCAAAGGTCAGAACATTGCAGACATCATTTTCCAAAAATTCCCATGAAGCCCCAGCGCCCGAGTCAGGAGTCTGGCCCTTCCTCTGAATAACGAGAAAGCCATAAAAGAAAGCTCCCTTTCTTCCCTCCTACCCACGCTAATGTAATAAAACAAATTAGAATAATTATTCTCAATTTCAGAGCCATAATGCCCAGGATCAGGGCACGCTTGTCACTGAGATGACAACTACATCCGTTTGATTCTTCTTTTTTTTTCCTGTATTTACAAAGATCTCCCAAATTCCAACTTTTATTTCATTACATCTAATGCAATTTTACCACAGGCATCCAGATTCTGTTTTCTTCAAAGTCTTCATTACTTCTGCCAAAGTTCATCTCCCTTATTAGCTAATCACATCCCCACCCTTTCCAGTAACCTTTAAAATGCCACCCACTTCATGACACTTTTCGAGGAATCCAGGCAAAAACAAGAGAAATGCAACGAGATCAACACAAACCACTTCGTTTCTGCAATGATCTGCTGTAGTGGTTTAAAGAATCACTCTAACTGTGCAAAATGAAATGAAACGTAGAAGATGCAGTGGCGAATGGTGTACTCATAATGCGGAGATAACGGGTCCCTCTCCTCTGAGAGCACATCTCAGTGTGAAGGACGGGCAACGCTCAGCAGGAAACAGATGAGAATTTAGGGGAAGAATTCATTGCTAATTATTATAAACCTTTTGGCACTATTTCTTCCCCAATACTCCCTGCCTTAAACGATCTTTCTTCCCTCCTCTGTACATGTCACAGGGAAAACACCTTTTGCGTGCACTTGAAACACCAAAGGATTTATGTTATTTTGTGCCAGGAAATCCTCAGGACGGCTCTGCTCTGCAGCCCGGGGAGACATGCTCTGATGAGCAGAGAGCAACACTGGACCTTCCTGGTTGTTCCGGTGCAGGCTGATCACACCACGGCTCTGGGGAAGGATGTGCATCAGCCCAGCAGGCAGCAGCAAGGACAGGAACCCCCCAAATGACATATTTCTGCCTGTGCTCACATGTCTGTAACAGGGCATGGTGGCAACAGCGCCCTGTGAAGGGCTCTCAAATACAAGGCGAGAGAAGAAAAGAAGCCCTTCCCCGTGTCACCCCATCCCTGGGCACCTGGGATGCTCCTGGAGATGGAGAAGCGCGGTGCTTTCGGCCAGGAGCATCCCCAGAATGGCACGAGGGATGCTGAGGAGGGCATCGAGGACATGGGACACGGCAGCTTCAGTGACAAAGGGATGGGGCTTTGCTGGGTTGTGCATTCACCGCACTTTCAAGTCCTAGGGCAAAGCTGAGACTTTTCCTCAAACTGCCCCAAAGGTTCTGCCCCACTCTGGGGGGCTGAGCCTTGCACGGCCCCGACCCATCTGCACACAGACCCCAGCTCCAACACCTGCGTGCACCAGTGATGGATTGGCAGCTTTAAATCTGAATTTCCTTGCTTTGGGCACTTTTAAATTAAAGTGGTAATGTGCTTTAAATCCTGTTTCCCTGCTTTTCCACTACACTCTTCAATCCCTTCCTCCAGAAACTAATCAAGATGTCTCAGACTCACTTATGCTCTGCTCCAGCCACCTTCCCCGGTAACTTATTCCATATGTCTGTGATCCTTTGCAAGACGCAGCCCCACCTTAATTCCCCATTTACTCCCAGTTTCCCAACATGCTGTTACACCTCACCACATTTCCAGTGCTGATAATCATTCGCACAGAACATCACCAAGCTCTGCAAACAGTACCCAATTAGTCCTAACGCGAGCATCTCGGCAGCGCTGTGTGCTCTCTGACATTGAGCACTGCAGGCTGATGCTGATGGAAAATGAAATGCATATTAGAAAGCCCTGTGAATGGGCCATTAGCAGTGCAACGAGGCTGCTGCACGTGCATGGGCTCACCTTGCTTTGTGCCTATGAAGGGCCACTGCTCGCAGAGTGCCCGCATCTCCTGACTGCAGCAATGGGAAAACAGCACTGAGATCGCACCGGCTCTGCTCCACAGCTGCCCAAGGACTGGGATCTGGCAGCAGACCCAAGCCCAGTGCAATCCGTCGGGGCTGGGGTTGCCATGGAAGAGCAGGAAGAAGCAGTGAGGATCTTGGGGCATTGGGCACTGTTCTGCCATATCCACACTGACACTTGCTCAGAGCACACATCTGGATGGGATGGATCAGTGCTAACGCCACAGCAGTCACAAGCTTGGCTGTACATAACACAGGGGTCTGCACATTCCACATTGGTGTCCCACAGACAAAAAGACTGGGAGGGAAGAGACGCAGGAGTCACTTCAGTTGGAGACAATGAAAATCCACCTAAATTCAGGCACACTGCCTCTGACGGCAGCAAACCTCTGCTGTGAGGCTTGAGGAGTGATGTGTAGTGAGCAGAGACAACTCTTGGGAATAACCAGGCTGGACATCACTGAAGCACACCAGCCTCCACTACAGATCTGAACGGCCCACGGTCCATCACCTCCATCCCTCCGCATGTGTTTCTGCAGTTACCAGCATGTATCAGTGTTACTATAGCTACGCACACAGGTGCTGCCAAAAATCAAGTTCTCACATTTCTGAGCAAGCATGCACACATGCAGCCTTTCCCTGACACTCCGACTAATGAAGAAACAATTTTACAGCTTACTGATTAAATCCCTGATGGCTTTCCTGGCCCAAGGAGCCACATGATATCCTGGCAGCGCTGTGCTGGTGGGCATGCATCCACTCAGGGCTGTGCAGGTCCCTATCTCCCCCGGTGCAATTCTTGCTGCACAGCGTGCTAAAACCAGACAGCTGTCACCTGCTGTCAGACCTTTTGCAAAACAAGAATGAGAGAAGCATGGATGAATGCAGCATTAGCTACAAGTTGCGCTTTTGAGTAAGAGGACAGCTCACGAGCAATTCTGCTGCCTGCAAGAGAGAAAAACAAAAACAAATGAAACTTGCTCATCACAAAGCCCACAGCCTCACAGTGCCTTGGCCTTGAAATGCTGGAAGGCCAGGAGAGGGGCGATGCTGCCCTGTTCTGCTTGCCTGCCTCGAGCCATCAGAGCACAGCCACACCAAGACGAGGATCTCGAGTCACACAGCACTTCTGAGACAAATCAGCAGCACGAATCTGTTTGCACCACTTATTTCCTACCACGCTGCTCGCTCGCACAAAGGGACCGCTATTCTTTTGCCTCTGCACGTTCCTAAGCAGCATCTGTCTTTACATCCTGCACTAATGGATTATTAGGAAAATCAAACATATAGATTGAATCACGTAATTATGCCTTTTAAAAAGCCAGCAATATTTGAGATCAGCCCCGCACTTGCTGCCAATCAAACTCCAGCAGCAGAGCCTGAACCCCCTCCTTGCCTTGCACAGGAAGGCAGAAGGGATGATTTTACCTCTCACGTGCAGCATCTCTCTTAATGAAGCCCAGCTGGAAGTCAGGCATGGTGCAGCAAGACCTGCCCCAAAGGCTTCTCCAGAGAACTCAGGGCTGCTCCCACCTTCGATTGCTTTAATGCAACAGAACAGCTCCATGAGGCTCCCACCAGCTCTGTGGGTTCCTGTGGTCAGAAGTATAAATGCAGACTTCTGCTGCAGTGGCTCTCAACTAGCAGACTGTAAACAAGGGTGCGGGGCGGTAGGATATGGGAAGGTTTCAGGGGGATGATGGCTGTTCCCTGGGGGCACTGATGACAATAGTCATGTCAGTTTGGGTTGGGTGAAAGTCTTTCAGATCCAGCCTGTGTCCTTACAGTTAGATTTTGCATCCAGCAGCTACTGGGCTTGGTCTCTTCCTTTGCATGGGCTGAAATAAGCGTAGGCACATTGGCATTTACTCTGGTAGAAATCCCAAGTGTTTTAATGCTCTGGTTGCTAGAATTCTGAATGGAAAGAGTTCCTTAAATGTGATGCACTGAGTGGGAAAAAAAAAAAAAGGAAAGAAAGGGGGGTGGGAGGAGGCTGAAATGTGAAATCCACACTCCTCTCCTGTTCCCGATACAGGAGCTGACTTCAGAAAAAAAGGAGAGTGATGAGAAGGGAAACTGAAGTCCTTTCCTGGGGTCCATCACACTGCCAAAGCCAGACAGGGCAGCACGTTTCAGACAAGCTTCAGAACTGCACACAGCATTGCTCACCCACCCACCAGCACAGGGCAGGAGGAACAAAGCCAGCCCAAGGGGGGACCGTGAGCTGGAAGGTGGCATTTTGCAGGGAAAGCCGTACCCAGCCCGCCCAGCAGCCCCCAGGGAACCGTGCAGGGAAAGCCAAACTTTCTGCGTGAGACACGATCCCCGCCAATCCCACCCCTGGGAGCCCTCCCTTCAGGCTGCATTTGTGCACATGTTTCAACCTCTGCCCAGATTAGTGAAGAAATCAAAGACTGCCTTGGAGCAGGTGCACCTGCACTGCAGGAGGATGCTTGGGTTTCACGCATTAAACTCTCGTCCCAGTGCCTGCAAGCGTCATTACACTGGCCGAAAAGGAAACGTACACGTGTTTGGGCCCTGATACATTAAAGATACCATCAATCACTGATTTCCACTTGCTTGTTTAGATCCCCCTTTAATGACCTTTCCATGTTTTCCTCTCCCATGCCTGTTAGTGCCATACCAGCAACCAGCACACACAAAGGACTCGAGGGGCGGCACTGACTGCAGAGTGCCCTCTCCAAAATAACTGCAGATTTATTACCGGGGAGCAGCACAGAAGTAAAGATAGCACAGAGCCCGATTTTCCTTTACAACAAGCCTGTCCCGTAATTCAGAATATATATTACAGCAGGAGAGAGCAAAGCGCAGTCTCATTTTACAAGGAAAGCAGGATACAAACTTGGTAACAACACAGCGTAAGTCAGCTGCATTTCCTTACGCTCAGAGCATCGATTCCTTCTGCAGTCAGTGCCACAGCTGAGGAGCACTGGGGCCACATGAGCCAGACACCCCCTGAGATGGAAACTTCTGCAACCCTCGTATTTTCACCAAACATCGCTGCTGACAAACAGACCAAATATTACACCCACAGTGAAGTTCTTGTAGGAAAAAACCTGCATTCTGAGTAACTTGCACTCAGGACTTCAACATTTCAGAGGAGTAATAGGTCTCCTTAAGGGATCTTACCTTGCAGGATGGGGACCCCTCAGCCCCACTCAAAGCACTGCAGAGGGTCCCATCAGGGTGGGGACTCCCCCCAACACGAGTCCCCAGGAACCTCACTAAGGGCAGCCATCCTGTTGGTGTGCTTTGGGTCTGCAATAACAACTGCAACAACTTTTGTGCCCTCAAAAACACAATGAAGACACCACAGCACCCAGCTACCAAAAGCTCCCATCATTCTCTGCACAAAGGAGAGGACCAGAAATCTGTTATGAAACACGGATGCATATGCTGCCTGCAGACCATACGCTGTGCTCCCCTTGGCTATCACTGTTCCTTTCAAACATCCTTTGTTCTTATTATTAAAGAGAGAGGGAAAATTAAGAGCTTATTGAATTCAACTGTAGATTCAAGCAATTCAAGAGCTGGGGTGAGAGAAGGGCTTTAGAGAAAAGAGACCCAGGGATGTCCCACTGCCTGAAACATTTCTACAATGATCCTAAATGAAAATCCGGGGATGTTTTAAAGCATCCACCACTCAGCTCCAGATCACAGGGTAATGCTCTGCCACACCTCGATCTTAACAACCATGTGTCAGTTCCTGATGGTTTCTTTTACAAGTGACTTGGGAATTTCCACTGGCACTTGGACAGTAAGGCAGCAATTGTTCTCTTTGAAATCACGGAGCAAAGAATAACATTTCAGTAAAGCACACACAAAGAAAAAAATAACTCAGCATAAAGCTCCCGGGAATTACCCGCTGCATTCCCAAGCATCTTATCAAAGAGCCACAATGGCCAAGTCTTCAGCTTCACTTCAACCCCTTTGAAAGTGCCAATCCCAAGAGCAGCACCAACATATCCACGCACAGAAGTAAGCACATGTTTGTCTTCCTTTGAACAAACACGAACAATAACGACTCCGCGAAACAGAGCAAGCAGCATTTCCTGCTCCGGGCTCCTTCCTTCTAACTAGAGAAGTCCTGAACTGGAGGACTGCTCTGCCCAGGGACAGCTTCCTGCTGGGATCAGACATCCCCATTGCTGCCACCTCAACAAAAAAAGCCCAAAGACAAAACCAGAGAGCCCCACTCACCGCTCCCAGCATGATCCTGAAGATCAGCCAGCGGAAGCCCCAGATGACGATGCGGGATGGAGGCGTGGAACGGGGCAGCCGGGACAGGGTCCAGAGGGGGCAGAGGAACATCCCCAGGAACCCGGTCTCCAGGAGCTGCGACTCCCATCCTGCAGAGAAATGGAGAATATTTGTTGTAGAAGCCCTGTAAGTTACCCTGCCACCAATTTTAAATTCACAAGTGGAAAAAAACGTAACCCAAGGGAAGGTGGCTCCCAGCTCCACTCGTGTGCACGTCACACACTGACCTGCCTGCACGAAATCAAGGTGCTTTACACAAGAGCGTGAGCTTCAGAAAAATACACCCCTGTAAATGCATTTCCCAGCAGCTCTATCTCTAGTACCCAACACTGTGTTATCTACGTGTGCTGCTGCAGGTTCTGTTGCATATGCCAACACTTGTGTTGTTTACATGGTTACTTCACTCAGAATGAAGCAAATGCATGGGCTGTTATGAAGCAAAGAGCAATGCAACGTGCAAAGTGACCCAGGAAAATGACACGCTTTTGTCCCACAAGCAAAACTATGCTGAGCTTACTTTAAAATATCAGAAGCAGCAGTAGTGGAATCTCAATTAATATACACAAGGTTCCTTCCACGAAAATGTAATTAAAAAGAAAATACCATCCTTCCTCCATCCACCCTGCGCTTCCTCAAACGGACCCTCCAGGTGCCAAAGCCAGCACTGCTGGGAGAAGCGACGTGCATTGTTAAAAGCAGCTGCACCAGGAAAGCAATGGCTGACACATGACGTGAAAGGTTAATTGTTACCCAACCCGGCTGCAGACAGCAGTTATGGGTCGAACTGGCACCGCAGCTCCGCACTTCTGCCCGCACAAGAACCCACTGTTGGCTGTGCTTTCATATGTTAATGCCGCGCTCCTCGCAGACACCACTGTGTGTGCAGGACACTGAGGATGGCATCTCCATCAGCCTCAGACCTGCACACAAACGCAGTTTTCTCAGTTTGATTTTTCATCACAGCTCCCAGGAAGGTGTTTGCAGGCACGGAGAAGCGCATCAAACGACAGAGCAGCGCACAATGTGGGTTACACCCTAAACTCAGGGACTCACGCATGCAAAGCAAAGCCACAGCCCTCCTGCTATGCGGCAGCGTCCAGGCACTTCGGAGCTCAGCCTACACTTGTGCTTTGTGCCCCAAAGCAACAAGCTGGGGGCCTGGCACTGCCACACGGCACAGTGCAGCACCGTGGGCACAGCGCTGTGCTGCAGTGCCAGCAGGGAGGTGAGCACTGCAGGCCTGCAGCGAGCCCGGATCCAGCTGCTGGTGGGGGCTGCAGACCCCCCTGCTGGCAATGCAGGCTGGCAGTGGGCACAGCTGAGCTGGCACCGAGTGGGGTTTTGCTGCAATTGCAGCCAAAGGCAAACCACGGTCACAGCACCACTGCTGCAGACACCTCCATCTAAACCTCCTCCACTTGCAGCTCAATCCCATTCATCTTCAGCTTCTCTGTGCCCATCAACAGCAATGGGCAGATTTGCTCCTGCAGACGGAGCTTTAGTGCTGTGCTCTGCTTTACTCTGCTGCTGACTGCCATATCAGATCCCACCAAGCTCCTGCTAAGAAACAAGATTGGGACGCAGATAGGCACGAAGAGTCTCTGATTTATTAACAATCCTCTTCCTGATGCACTCAGATCCACTGCTGGCAATGTGGTCACGGGGATCGATTTCCCATGCTAGCACACACCGAGCAGCCACACGCCTGCCTTGGCTCCTCCACAGCCTCCATACCTCCCCTCCCAGTCTGCAGACCCTCACCCCCTGTGTTCCAGCTTTGCAGCCACCCACCCACTGCTGCTGCTCACCCCTTTTGCAGCTTCCCCACTTCCATCATTGCCTCTGGATATTACATTTTCCCTTCCTGCTTCGCTTCGCACACTGGGAACAAGCTGGCCCCCATCTCTCCCCAGTCTGCATCCTCAATCCTGGCTGCATCCTCCTGCACCATTTCTCCCACTCTCCCCTGAAGTCTCTCTTCTACTTCTGTTGGTGTTTTAGCTTAGAACCACCAACTGCTCTAAGCCTTCAGCTCAGACAAAGGAAAACATTCAACAAATGCGAGCTGTTTTTAGCAGAGACTCAGGAATGGCTGCAGTTTGTTATTCTTATAGCCATAAACGCGTGCAAATAAAACACCGTTTGATGCCACTCCATGAGCAATACACGTCCTTGTGATGGCAGGATTATCCCAGCAGCTACGTGCACTTTGTTTTCTACTAAAACTTACAGTTAAGCCATGAAGACCTCCAAGGGCACCCAAGCGTGCTGCTCACCATCACTGCATGCACAGCTGCTGCTGCGTGCTGCTGCTGCGTGCTGCTGCAGTTTGCACATTGCCACCTTTTAACTCCACTTCTGAGGCCCAATCACAGCAGAACCTCCAAGGAACCTTCAGGTTTTCACAGGGAAGTCCTCAGGAGAAGTCCAACCCCACCCCATCCCACCATGCCCACTGACCACGTCCCTCAGTGCCACCTCTCCACTTGAACACCTCCAGGGACAGTGACCCCCCTCCCCCACCTCCCCAGGCAGCCTGTGCTTCATTCTTTGTTCCTAATGTCCAATCTCTCTTAACACAACTTTAGACCATTATCCCTCATTCTATAAAGGAATTCATTTCTGTAACCTGTGAAGACCTATATGGTGAAATAATAATAATAATCATCATCAACAAATCCAAATAATGCCATGCTTTGGGGAGCAGAGGGCACACACTGGGCACTTCAATGGAGCAGCATAAACCAGACACTGGCACAGCATGGGAACCGGGCACCAGCACTGGAGAGGCACCAGTGCACCACGCACAGTGCCGAGCAGACTGAAACAAACCGCAGCAAAGCCCACAGCACTCGCAGGCACTGAAGCAGTCTCAGTAAGGCAACAAGGCAGCTCACACCCAAAGCCCCAACCAATGCCCCACTGATGCTGGGCTGAAATCAGGGCTCACCTCGGCCCCGTCCCGCCGGCCCTGGCGCACACTGATACTGCTGGGAACGAAGGGGTCACGTTGTTGACCCACCTGCTCCTGTTTTCTTCAGTTGGATCTAGTCAAATTTCAGCAGCTGCGGCGCGGCACAATGCGCCATTGTTATCTCCCGCACAGCAGGAGAGGGAGCCAATTTTTTTTTTTTCTTTAGGGAAAAAAAAGAAACAAACTGAACTGCCAATGGTGGCTGCATTTGCCTCACATGCGTTTCGAATGTTTGTTCCATGCTCCTAACTTGATGCAGCAAAATCCATCCTCTGGCATTTTCGGAGGGCTGCGCTGGGGAGGGGAGACGGGGACAGGAGGACAGCAGGGAGGAGAGGGGAGCGAAAAGCAAAACACACTCTCCCATTTTCTTTTTAAGGGCTTTTGAAGAGTTTTTCTTCATAAGGAAGTCAAACCATTCCTCCAAATTTTCAGCTAGGAAATTTAGCTGAACGTCAAGAGATCTCTGGAGTCAGAAACCATCTGCTGCTGCTTGGAAGAGGAACCACGAGAGCGGCCTCGCCACGTTCCCCAGAACAGCAAACACTCTGGCAGGAGCACGTCATGCACTGTAGAAAACATTACTGGTACTTAACATGTAAAAATACAAGGCAATCTGGTATGAATGGGCTCCGGAAAAGTCCAAAGCAGCACCGTTATCTCCCTATAGAGAGTATTATTTCTAATGGAACACAGATTATACAGCATTATATCATTAGGGTTTCCAATTGTCATCTTTATTATTTACCATCAAATGCATGATGACAAAAAACACCCGTAACAGCAAACTGCCTCTCTTTGCGTGTACATATCTGCACACAATTTATAGAGGTCGTGCCTGCACAGCACAGCCAAATGCTCCTGCCATGTACACACATTTTATGGCTCTCTTTGCAGCCAGCACACAGCGGAGCCGTGCAGCGCGCAGCGCAGCTGTCCCCAATGAATATTGGGTGTCACACTCACTGGCAGTCAAAGCAAGGAAGATACCCAATACTGACCGACTTACGCTGGAATTAGATTAACTGCTCCTGAGCCTCTCCTCCCTACCTCCCTGAAATTTAGTATGATATAATTCACCCTGCAGCATTAAAACACCTGTTGAACACGGCATGGGTTTGGCTGACGGCTTCAGGATATTCTGATTAAGGATGGCATGTGCAACAACCACTAGCAGCTCAACCAAGAGGGGCAGAGCTGTGCCCAGCACTGAGCAGTGCACCCACGGGCTGCTCCCACACCGCTCATCCCTGGGATCCTCCTCATCGGTGCCTCTCCTGCCCCCTATCCGCTCCCAACCTCCTGCTTGCAGAGAGCCAAGGAAGCACAGAGCCAAGGAAGGAACGCAAAAAAATTAGGCTGACAAATACTACCTAACTTTGAAAAGCTGCATCATTTCAAATTGCTTCACCAATAGGCCCTCTAACAAGTTAAAGTGCTAATTACAAATGTCAGCCAAATGCAAATGCCATTTTAACCTCCATCTTGCAACACCCATCAATACTAAAACCCATCACACCATTATCACCAGTTCCAGCTGGGTTTGGCTGTCACACAGGGCTCCCTCCACATGGCTTGACTCCCGCCTGCTGAACGTGCCATTCTCTTCTTAGGACACAGAGCAGAACAACACCAATAGAGCCCTGGACAGGACAGACCAGAAAGCCACAGGAGCAGTGTTATATAAGGCAGAGCACTCACAGTTCAATGCCAAGAGCTTGGGCAGCAAGAAGGAAGCCCTGGAGATGCAGCGGATGCTCAGAGAATCCGACTTTCTGTGCAGAAGTTCACACTACCGCTGTTCATGCTGCGCGTGGCACTGCGAGCTGCTGTCCTCCAATTTGCCTTCTCTGTGGTCATTTCTCTTTCTCCAGGACTACAAACCTACCAAAGGAGTGCAGACTCAGTCCCCTCGCTCTCTGGCTTTCCAAACACCACTGGAAAACTGAGTCACAAAAAGCGCACAGAAGAAATGCTCAAGTTTGTGTCAGGCTTCGAAGGTTTCCCAGGGCTCCCTATGAAAAAGTCCACTGGCAACGTCTAATAGATACACCACATCTCTCCACAGTTACAAAGCCATGCTATAAACATGGAAAACCTGCTAGTAATGTCACAGAGCAGCCCTGGATCTCCTCCATCAGCAGCAGAGCATACACACAAGGCTCAGCTTTAACTTAATTTAGGTCTTCCAGCTACCCAGGAAAAGCCACATTCGTGGCGTCAGCACTGCGTGCACATTCATACACAGGCACTTTCCAAAATCACAGCTTGCAACTCAGAGCTCTGAAAAGCCAGCTCATTACCAACCTAAAGCACTGTGTTTTTCTTTAAAATTCACTGAAATCCCATGCACATGAATGTCTCCCAGGCAGTGAAACTCCAGCTCCAGGCAGCCATAGCACCCTGCATCCCCTTCACTACAACACAACACTGCAGAGCAATGAGAACCCCCTCATCCTGTAGTCGCTCTCCTGCCCCCAAAAAATCCCAAGTGCAGAAGATGCTGACCTCAGAAGCCCATCTTAACCAGGATGGAGAAAGGAGGAAAGATGATTAAAAAAGGAAGAAATCAGTCCACCACAGTTCTGAAGAAAAGACACTGAGGAAAGAAAATGATTTATTGCTTCTCAGTCTGGTGGTGCCTTTTACTTAAAGACCCCAGAACAAAGAGCGAGCTCTCCCAGCCGCCCATCCCCTGGGGTCTCTTTTCAGAGCCGTGACAGCCCTTGGGCATCTCATCCTGGGTGAGGGCAGACAGCCCTGTTCCTGCCCTAGGACACGCTGCAAACACCCCAACCCCAAGGTATGCACCAGCATCCCACAGCCGAACTCTGCCCCATTCATTTCGGAGAACATCACCCTGTGTATGAAGTGTTTCGGAAGTCTTGCTTGCCAGAGATCACAGACTGGAGATGCTTCACGTTTCTGCAGGCAACAGAACAGTTTTTAATGTTGCTGGAAGATTTGGAAAAATGTTATCAATAACTTTTGTTCTTAAAAGTATAAACCACACGGAAAAAAAAATTTAGCATAAAAACTTTTAAAAGCTTCCAAGTGCTCTCCAGGGTAGTCATTAGAAACTACTTAGGTAACAGGAGGGTGATAACAGTGAGTTAATGCAGCGTTAAATTAGCCCTCCTTCCATGCAGAACTTTAAGTGACAGAGGAATCAGTTGGGAAGATTTTTATTTTATTTTTTAAATAATGAAGTTAATGGATTTCCTGTTTTTAGCTCTGTGGGCGGCTGTCATTTTGAGGGATCTGTACATACCGTATTTAATTACTCTGTCTTAAAGTAACAAAAATACTTTCATGTGTTCCTACGAACCCACCAGCACGTCCCAGGCACGGCCACCAAGGCAAGGAGAACACCCAGCACTGCCCAGCAGCGAGGGGGACTTCTCTCCTGCTCTTGGCCTTCCCAGCATCAAACCATCCTCCAAATCCTTCTGTGGCCAGCTGCCACAAGGCTGGGGCCACACAGTCTCATGAACTGAGGGCACTGAGCATCAGGAGGGGCTCAAAGGGACTTCTCAGGGCTTCCCACCATCCTGCTGCAGGCACGGCTGAGGTTGGTGCTGGGCCACACAACAGCAGCTTTGCCAGCTCCCCAGGACTCACCTCCTGCAGGGGATTCTCCTCACTTCCCCCATCACACTATTTATTATTAGGGGCAACGATGGCCAGCAATAAATCTGAGCAAAGATCACAGTGACTTAAGCTGAGCACAAAGATGGAGGGAGAAGGAAAGCTGAGCATCCTGCAGTGGTCCAGAAAGCATGAGCCACACAGAGAACTTTGTAAATGAATTGGGAAGGGACTGAAAGGAGATGCCAAAGAACAGAGCTGGAACAGCAGCACAACAAAAGGAGAGGTCAGGAACAGTCAGTAGTTACTATACGTTCCAGCTCTGTGACTGGAAAAGCCTAAAATCCATCATGCAGTGGATACTGAAACCCAGGAAACGAGGGGGCTCATCTCTAGTGCTCATCTCCTTCAGAGTAAGCTCATTCTTACTGTGCTTTTCCTTCTTACTTTGCATCAAGAAAGTCTTAATAGGAATAGAAAGCCAGCAATTTCCACTCTCAAGCAACCTGTTGAACACATTTTATTTGTTCTTTATACAGACAGGACCCCTGCAGGACTGTGCCATGTGCCTGCGGAGCTGAACTGCTAAAAACAGGTGTCTGTTGGGTGTTAAATCTATCTTCAGGCTGCTTTGGCAGCTTAAGAAACCATTAGCAGCTGTTAACATGGTTAGCATGGCAACATAGGAGCCTAACAGCTCAACCAGCCTGCTTTCTTCACCATTTCAAAACTATCATTTCCCGCTTGTACACTTCAAGCTAGAGCAAATTAAAACCAATACCATGAAAGCACCTGGCAACCACTTTTGCTAGCAGACATAAAGCAAGTCTTGAAATAAAAGTGTATTAGACAAACTTTTCCTTTTGTATCATGTGAGGTTCCTGCTGCCCTTAAAAGCTCACATCTTAGCCTCGTGTGAGCACGAGTTCTAACACTAGCATTTGCAGGAGATGACAAGTAACCCACCAAGGGACGACTCTTTCATCCAGCTTCCCTGTCAGCTTGAATTAGATCTCTCATTTAAGACTTAAGCGAGCATACCGCCTTTAAAATACAAGTAGGAAAAATAACCTCAGCATCGAGCCCACTAACCTCAAACCAGAGCCACCCACCTCAACGTACGTCTTCTCAATGGGGAAAAGTGAGAAGGTCATGGGTAGGTCATTGCCAGCTTTCAGGCTGAACTGGGCAGCATGGTCTAGTGTTAAATGTGGAGGTTGGTGGCCCTGCCTGTGGCTGGGGGGTTGGAGGTTCATGATCCTCGAGGCCCCTTCCAACCTGGGCCATTCTGTGATTCTGTGAAATGCAATCCTGGAAAGCCAAGTCCTGCTGATAAGGGAGAGTCAGAGAGGAACACAATGGCACTGCACACTGGTTTACTATGTGCTGTTCTTACCACTGCACAGGCCCGGCAGTGGTAAGAACAGCAATTGCCATGGTTGAGGTACCACACCACCAGCACAACCAGCTCTTTTCCACCCAGCCCACCACCAGATGCCTACAGACCTCAGGGTTTGCTGCTCACACAGCCCTCCTCCTACTGACAATGAGCACCTAACCCAGCAGAGGCAGTGCTTGAGCCTCCAGGAGAGGAAGGACAGAAGGGCTCATCCCCTTTGGCAGCAATGAAGTCCAGGAACTACTTAAACCCATATATGGGGCTTTGTTACGTTCCTCCAGCATCTTTTACACTTGTGACCTTTAAAGGCCAAACAAAAAAAACCAAAAACAACACTGGACACTATTTATACAAGACAGCATGACAAAAATCACTGCAATATCTCTAATACGAATTTTCTGATTCTAATTGGGGATATGCTTTGCCCACAGCTAAGCCTATTCCGAGGGATTACAGTTAGATAAGAAAACTGATACTGCTGCATCCTTTAAGACACCCCCTCAGCCCCAGCAAAAGAAATGGGACTCTCCATTCAGCAACATTACTCTGAAGTAACTCAACTAACGAAACCCCAGTGATGTAAAGCTGCTGTAATTCAGGAATGGTTTGATCCAGGCATTTTTCAACATGAAGAGCTCAGAAGCAGCCAAAATGACTAATGGGACCTCAACACCCACAGCTTTAACCTCGAAGAACAAAGGAAGAAAGAGGGAGCAGGAGGAAGGAAGACCGAACGCGGACCTCAGGAAATCAAAAAGCTGCTTTCAAAACCCATCTGACTTTAAAAAGATCTGATGGATACGTAGGAGGAAGCAGCAGTTTTTTAACAATTACTGGACAAGTGCCAAAAAGTCAACGGTGTTAGGAAGTTGTTCTCTCCCTGCACAGTACAAAGGGATGAGCAAATACATAAACAAAGAGAATTGCTGATGTCCAGAGGCCTGAACTACGCGCCAAGCCTTCTGAGTGCCGAAATCCCACTGCTGACACAAAGAAAGGGTTGAACTAGATCAGCAATCACTGAACCCAGTGCTGGAACAACTAAGCTGACGTACAGGACATTGAAAATTATAAACAATAAAAGAAATCAGAAATACTTCAACATCATTCTTTCCAGCCACAGCGACACTTGCACTGCAGATCCTAAGGGGCCGAGCGGAGCTGCCTCAGCCCCAAAGCCGCCATTTTCAGCTTCAGCAGAGAAAAGGAAATCAAAACACTACAGGTCTGCAGCCAAGATTTCACATGGTGACCCCTCCTCCATCCTGCAGAAAGAGTCACAGGAATTCTCTGCCTCAATCAAATGGTCCACCAGTCTTCATCAGGACGCACTGTGTGGAAATAAATAACTGCAGGAGTCTGAGGATCTCAGGTCATTTCTTTGGGCTCTTTTCTCAGCCTGTCGATATCTGACTTTGGCCCTGAGATGTGGGTGCACAGCATTCACCCAGAGATGCTTCCATGGTGTCAAACATTGGCATGAAGAAGCCTGGCTCGCTACTAACAAAATAACAGGAATCAGTGCCCAATTATAACATGCATTTAAAACACAAGTTCTGACATCAGCTGATAAAAATGGTAAGACAGGTTTCTGTTGATTAACAACCAGATGCGGCATTCATTAAGGGTTGCTCTTAATAACAAGCCATTATATTCCCTTGCAACACGTACCAACATTGTTAAACTTAGAGATCTCAGATGCTGGAAGGAGCTGGGACAGACACCCTCATTAACAGAGCCAGCAGCTGCTAGCATCGCTGTGGATTCCATTTTTAGGAATAAGCAACTTCCAGCACCATAAGAAAACAAAAAGACAAAGCAACACAGAGCACGATTATTTATTTTGACAGCTGCGGTTTCGCTGTTTTAACTGTTTAGGATGGTTCTAAAGGAAACCCCAAAACGTACTTGGTAAAAGTAATGAAGCTTCGCTGAGCACAGCCCAGCTCTGAGCAGGGGCTTGGGAGGCCCTGGATACAGGTTGTGGGGCTGGGGACACAGTGTGACCCCTGGGGCCAGTGGGGAGGTGACACAGAACCCCTGGCTTGGTGGGGGGGGGAGGTCAGCACTGGGTAACCATGGCAACAGACATCCCACTGCCACCACACAGGTGCCACCAGCCTGGCTGGAGCAATGCAGCACAGCAATGGCTTCATCATTTTTTTTTGTTTTGTTTAACTAAATACAAGATCCTATGACAAAGGCTTGCTGCAGGCCCAGGAGGGAGACAGAGCCTGTGCGGGCCCACCATGGCCACCGTTCTGTCACCACCAGGGAAGGGAGCAGGGGGGCAGAGGCAGAGCATGGAGGAACTCAGTGCGGGAAGAGGAGGAGAAAAGCTTTGAAAAGTGTAGGCTGCCCCAGGCCCCTGCAGCTCTGCCAGCCTTCCCTCGCATGCCCCTCCAAGCAGCTGGTGAGCCCACATTCACCTGGGACTGCAGCAGGTGCACTCAAGACCTGAGCCGTCACGCTCAACTGTCAGGAGAATAATTTGATGGGAGAAGTATCAAGGGAGTGATCAAGAAAACCTTGGAAAGGAAATTAAAACACATATGTTCTCACAATTACAATCTCACAATTACAATCCACTTCAAACTTGCGCTAGCTGAAATCTGTATTTACCCAAGGCAAAGTAACTGCATAATTGCACTCCTCAGAAATGTCTGCAAGACTAAACATGTGCTACGTGCACTGCGGGAACTGCTGGTCCTCCACTGCCGCTTCAGGACATCCTTTGCCTCAGCTCATCACTCCTCCTCTGTCCTTCCATCAGTGCAGTGTGTGGCTTTGCACCCTTCCAGCTTTCCATTATCACGAGTGAGAATCCAGTCCCCTGGCTGGCACAGCTGGTTGTGATCCCAGCACGCAGCCTTGGACCTGAAGGACCACACCTGACCCCACTTCTCCCACTGCCACAGACTTTCCCTCAGCTGCAGCATCTCAGCAGCCATCACCATCCCAGCAACGCCTGAAATCCAGCCAAAGTGCCTAGGTCCTCTCCAATGCAATGCCCACAGCTACATGCAACAAATGCACTTTGAGAATGCCTCTGCACAGCTTTACTGAGATGACCAAGGGGCACAGAGAGTGCCCGGAAGCCCTGCGTATCTGAGTTCAAAAGGAAGAAGAGCAATTATCTGCAAAGTCTTAACTACATTATCTACAAAGTCTTAACTTCCAGGAGTACAGCAATAGACTTTCCTTGCCTCTGTCTTCCACAAGACACAGGAGGTAAAGCTAACTAACTACTCACAGGTGCAGCGTCTGTTATATTAGCAATCAGATGTGCCAGCCAGTGCTGGAATACTGCAGCAGCAAAGCCTCATCACCTGCCCACCAGTCACACACAGTGGCAGCACCAGCAGGTTCAGAACTGCAGGGCTCTTGGTTCTGTTTTCTGCCCCATCCATCAAATCAATTTCCCTTGGCAGGGAATTAAGCACACTAATTATTTCTGTCCCTGGGTATTCCACCCCCTCCAGCTACAGCGTCTGGACAACTGTTGCCATTACATCTGCAGAGCAGGAGAGAGCTATGGAGGAATCCTGAAACTCCTGACACAGTAATGTGATGAAGCAACAGCTAATGCTTTAAGCTTTACTGTTCTATTTTTAATCACGTTTACATCCCATAGTCAGTAACAAAACAGCAATAAAAGACAACCCTAAATCCAGCCCCGTCTCCCATCTCCCCTAGCCAAAAGATCATAAAAAAACCCACAACAAAAACAAACAGAAACCAACCACCACCACCACGCTCACAGGATGCAATCTTACATTTCAAACTTTCTAACAATTCAGCTGGCAAGGCTTCCTCCCCCCAGGAATGCATTGTTCAAGTCATTAGCCCCTTCCCCACTTCATACAGCTCTCAGCAATCATTTACTCCTCATCCTCTCAGTTACAAACACAATGGATTGCACAGTAAGTTCCTGGAGGTTTTCAGACCACAGATTTTGCTCCAGTTGTAATCACAAACTAAAACTGTAGGAGCATGAAAGCAGCTCACCCAAACTGACAGCTATGGTTTAACCAACACTTGTTTGGTGCAAAAACCGAGCAGTGCTATGAGCAAGGGGTTTGCATGGACAATGCAATAACAAAGACGTCCCAGTGCCCACACAACTTCTGATCATGGTTATCCCAGCAAAACAACATCCCTGCCCCTCTAACAGTGCACCTTGGCCATCTAACGAAGCACACGGGGCTGGGCATTCCTGCACACATCCACCTACTGCCAACTGTAGACCAAGGCCCTTCTCTGGCCCAGCTGCACGCATCACAAAGCCTTCCTGTTAAAGGAGAGGAGAACAGTAACATGTTTTGCTGCAAATATCACCATTCGTCAAGTTCTGCTGAGAAGCTGCCAGCTGGAAGGACTCCGGGGTTGAATGATAACTTAACACTGCAGCAACATTTTCCCTTCTCCCCTTGCCACCCCAGCACAGCGAGCCGTGATGGTGCTGCCTGCAGCCTGGGTGGTGAATTTCCCATGCGGGTGACATCAGATTCACTCATGAGGATATTCTGTAGCATGTAATTAGAATTTTTGCTTCTAATTTGAAAAAAGGGCTTTTTTTTTCTTTTAATTTTTATATAAACCACTGAAATCAACCACATTAAAAAAAAAAAATCACACAGGATAGTGACAACTGATATTAAACAGCTATTCACATATGTCCCAATACCACAAGACTCATACACCCGCTCAGCTCTCCCCGCTGTAGGAAATCCAAATGACTTCAGTGCATAAAATGAAACATATGAATTAATCACTGCTTTTTCTGCCCTCAATCCACAACGTTATTAATTCAGGCTGAAAATACACGTGCTCCAGAACAAAGAGTTACCCATCAAGGGACTGTGCAGCTCGTAAGCATTCAGCAACGCAAAGCCAACCTGGAAATGCAGAATGGCAGGTCCTGCTTGGAGGGTTACCACTGAAATGGTTATCAGTGCTCCAGCAAAGCAGGGCAAAATATCCTGCTTAAATGCTGACATTACAACTGAATGGAAACACCTCTGAAAGAGATTCTCGAAGAATGCATTTCCTTTATGAACAGAAGTCATTACCCACTCTTTGATGTGAACCTTCAATAATTAAGGAGGGACTCGTCAGTAAAGCTGAGGGCTGGAGCTTCCTAAGTGGAAACATGTGGGAAGGTAGCCCGAGCACAGGGAAGGCTTACTGCAGTGATTTATCACACACCTGAGGCTCTGGTGCGCTCACACCAATAAGTCCCTGGATGTAAGGGAGGGGGGGGAAAAAAAGCTTTATTTAAAAATCATTTCAAACACAGTAAGCGGACCAAGAGCAATTCTAAGGCATCTCATATTTGTCAGAATAATGACGCCATAAAATAGCCAATGCTACATGTGGTAGTGTTTAAAAAAAGATGGTTTACACACAAAGTTATTTTGCTCTAATAGATGCAGCACTGCTCAGCGGACTAGAAAGCCCTTTAAAGAGATCAATAGCTTTCTAGCATGACACAGTGTTTCACTGCACACAACTACCAGAGAGGATACCTACAGAGAGTAAAGATGAAACTTCTCAAAACCTCTGCAGATGTGGAAAATAGTCCTGCAGCTCTTTGATCCGGATTTACACCTATGGAAAGCGAAACGTTTTGCATTCAGCATGATACAGTGAGTTATTTCTATAGTAAAAAAAAACAACCAACAATAAAATCCAATCTCTTGTGAGGTGGTAGGGTTTCCATTCCTGGGGTTTGCTTGCTTCCCAGGACGAGTGCTCCCACCTGGCACAGAGCTCAGATGGGCACCGCTTTGCAGGATGGATGCAGGTGGGAATGGGAGCACCCGTGGCTGATGCCAGGAGGGGCTGAGCACAGCCAGCACCAGCTCCAGGTCTGCACTACACCCGTCTGGAGTTCAAGGGGCTGCAGAGCCCTCCTGCAGCATCAGCCAGAATCTCCTCTAATAGATGCATGCTCAAAGCACAGATCCTTTGGCAGTTATCCTTGGTTGGTGGGGGTCATCTCCAAAGCAGGGTGTGACTAAACCATGCCATCGCACACAGCTCCCACAGGCAGCAGCAGCAGCCCGGGAGGCACTGCCATATCCCAGCAGCTTTATACCTGCTGCTGCTGTCCTGGGGCCCCAGCAGCAAGCTGGCTATTCTGGCTTCCTTGTGTGCACCGCCAAGGACAAAAAACTGAAAACCCCACGATTTCCAAGCACAGCTCCAGCAATAAAAGAAGCTGCTGGTAACTGAGGATTTAGAAGCGAAATAAAACACTCAAGAAAGATATCCGTGTACGGGCTAATTTTCAAACCAGAAAGTGCTGACCCTTAGAGAGTGACATGTGTCGTGAGTCTAATTTCATTTGACTTGAAAGTCACCAAGGAGAAGTTCAAAATGCTGTCTGTAACCGTAAGTTAGAGTTAAAAGCTATTTAAAAAAATAAAATACGTACACTGATTTCTTCTGGATATAAATCCAAAAGGTAAGATTGCGCAACATCAGTACTCCATACTTAATAATAACAAACAGATGGGAAAATATCATAATAAATTACTATTACTGTCCGAGTTGTGTGCCAGAATGTCTTGGCCAAATTCCCCTGCTTAACTATCTATATGCCATGCACACATCTCCATATTCCTGCAGACTGAAATATATGCATCAAGCCACTTTCTTTAAAACAATAATAATAAAATCAGTTCGAGCTCCACTACAGGGCTGACAACACTGCAAAATGCAAGCAAGGATTTAGCAGAGCTGTGCCACATCACAGCACACAGGCAGCTGCAGGGCAGATCACAAGCCCAGCACCCTGTGAGAAACTCCCAGAAACGTGGATTTATCTCTGCTCTGAGGTTTGGTTCACTCCTATGTCAGGGGAATGTTTCAAAGCCCAAATGATGCTTCAGATGGGACCTCACCCGCTGTGCGTTACGGACACAGGCAAGAGAGCTCTTCATGTTGAAAACCCTCCAACCTCCTTCCCAAGGGCTCAACAACCACCACAGCTGTGAATCCTAGAGCCTTCTAGGACAAAGAGCTCTGCGACATGCCTGCAGACATGCACCAGTGTGGAAATCAGCGTGGAACAATGCTGGGCAGAGCTGAGAATCACAGACACAGAGAGATACAGAAGAACCCCCCTCCACCAACGCCTTGGGATGCAGCCCCACACATTCCTATGTGAACATCGCTTACTACTTTTTTCTGAAACCTGAATTTAAAGCCTTGCATCCCAAATTTAAAGCCTTCTTCTCTCCCTCAGCTGTCAGCTGTTTGAAAAGCTGAATAAGCCATAGGAGCCGGAGCAGGTCACACTAAGAGCCACACAAAGAAAGACACAATGCATTCACTGGTCCAACAGCAAGCGGCATGACTCCTCCAATGGGTGCCCCATCCCTGGAAGTGCCCAAGGCCAGGATGGATGGGCCCTGGGCAGCCTGAGCTGAGCCCACAGCAGGTGGTGGGGCTGGTGGTTAAGGTCCCTTCCAACCCAACTGTTCCGTGTTCTATGCCTTCACAGCTTAGCAAAGGGCACAGCCCCAGCTCCGTGCTGTCCCCTTGGGTTAATCCTGCACCTCCCCAGGTTGGACACTCAGCACAGATGGGCAGAACCAACTGCACTGAGGCTCTTCCAGATTTACACCTGGAATCTGGCCCTCACGCTTACCAAACTGTAGAGAACACCCCATCAGTGTGCACTCAGGTGACAACAGGCAGCAACAAATAGCAGCTGGGCAGCTCCCAGCCTCACACAGGAGAAGCTATCTGTGCCATGTGCTCCAAAATACCAGGATTGCTTCAGCCAGCAGTGACAAGGGACAGGAACTGCTCCCCCTCGGTCTTCAGCCTTCATCTCTTACCTTGCTCATCGTGCCTTTCCTCAACAGAGCCATCCTGACATTCCTATCCTGCATCAAGATTGCTCATTGCTTATTATTGCACAGATCATCTTTCACCCCCTCTTTTGTGAATTCGAACTCCTCCCTGAGAAACATTTGTAATAAATGGTAAATCAAGAAGTAACCTCAAACCTCTCCACCTCAGCTACCTGTCCCTCTGTAACCCAGAGCTGCTCAGTCCAGTTTTAATGGTGATTGCTATCACCCAAAAGCGCCAAAGCACAGGACAGAAGTCCAAACCCCAGAACTAAAGCGTTCTAGGCACTGTACCTTACCCAAACAGTAACCGCTTGCTCTTCAGTAGCAGCTTTACATGTGGATCTGGAAGCACCTTGGGGAAAGCCCTGTCCCCATTTTATATAGAGTAAAATGATGCAGAAGATGAGGTCAGCACACGACGCAGAGCACACACCAGGTGCCACTGGCAGTGGGGTGCTAAAGCACAGCATCTCCATCCACTGCCCTTCTCAGCACCCCGGCAGCATGCCTGCGGCTTCAGGGCCAGCACCTACCTGGGTTTTGCTACCAGTTTCCCCAACATGTGAGGTTTTTCACTGAGGGATTATGACTCAGACAACTTTGGCACGCATGCAGGAACTCCACCACAAATGGAGATGAAAATACAAGAGAGCTGCAATAGAAGCGCCAGCTGTTCCAAGCCGAGGTGAAAGAGCCAAGGTACTGCCAACACTGCAGAGCTGGAAGCTGTGAGGTGGAGCTGACTTTGAAATCCTGACACTTATCTCTTCTGACTAACATAAAATATGTACCTTGGCTCGTGCTCGCTTCCTATATACGACTGGGAAGAGGATGGCTTCACACTGCGGTTTCACCCAGTTTAGAAACGGAAGAGAAACCCATGAGAAAATCATTTCGCTAGACTAAAAATAAATAAATCTTTTTTCTTTTCCTCTTCTGAAGAGTTTAAAGGAATATGGTGGATGTGAGCAGGAGGCGGCCAAAGGCGTTCAGCTAGGTGGCATTCTACTTAAAAAAAAAAAACTTAATCCCACAAATTGTACAGAGATTTAAGTTCATAACTACGCATGGTCGTTATTATGTTTTCTTCCCACAGATCAGTTTGCTCAACAAGGGACAAGGTAAGGAAATGCTAATAACCCCAGGGATAAGATCTCAGTTTGGTTGAGATGCTGCAGTTCCATTTTTTCTTGCATGCACAAGCACACGTTTGGCCCTACATGGAACTGACTTCTATATTTCTACATTTAATTAAAAGACAAAAATATTAACTTAATTTTCCCGATCCAGAAATCTCTCCAAACCACTGCATTCCCACAGAAAATTTCCATCTCAAGGAAACAGCATCTCAGACAAAGGAGCCTTAACAAGAAATCCCTGGGCAGCTCCTTTCATGTGGTCACTTACTTTTGCATCAGTTTCTGCAAAGACAGCGAGGAGTGACAGTCTGTTCCTGCCACGGGGAGATGAAGGGCTCCAGCACTTCAGGAGGACATCAAACTCGACCTCTGTCTCTCATTTCATTACCCAATGCCAGCACTTCCAATAGTCTTTATAAGCAGAGTGAACATAGGAAACGCAATAAACATCAAAACAGTTTTGCAAAGAAACACACAGCACAGATACGTACCATTGAGCAGCCAAACAAATACCCTTAAAAGAAATAAAGAACACAGTCCTCCTCCTCCTCCCAGTGAGAAAATGGAGACAAAAGGAACAGAGCAGAGCACACGAGGACGCGTGTCCTGAAACCAGCCCTTTGTTCTACTGGTCAGGTCGCTGGATTTAACTGGGTTTTCATGCTTGGCCAAGAAAAGTTCCTGCCAGCTACAAATGGATAGGAATACTAAAGCGCTCTTCCTCCTTCAGAAATGCCATTTCCATTTCAGTGCTGTTAACTGTCCCTCTACATCTGTGGTTGTGCACTTGGGATCCTGCAGAGACACTCAGGGGATGTTGCAGTTTTCTCAAGAGTGAGTTTTTTTAGAGCCTGTGCCAATTAAAAAAGACAAAAGATCTACATTGCTTAATCCAACCCCAACTTCAGCGCATTTCTGGCCAAATATTCCTAATAGAAATCAACCAAAATCTATGGAATTCAAATAAAAGCACCAAACTCCAATATCAAATCCAGAATAAAGGATCGAGAAGAACCCAACAGAGTCGGGCTCCTTACAAAGGGTCCAAGAGGGCCCTGCTCTCACTGACCCTTCTCACAGGTCCTCACACAGCCTCATTCCCAGCTCTGAGATACCGAGTCCCAAGGCCTCAATCCTTCAATGTGCAGTTCTGCCGTATACCTGGGGAACAGCCGCCCAGGGCCAAACCATCCCCAGTGAGAACGGCTCTCAAAAACTTTCATTCAGAGCTATAATCATCCTCTATAAATTACTGCCATAAAACTTTCAGGTGGTGTAGATCAGGTCACAGAAGGGGCATTTGAATGGTTAACCAGACACAGATAAATCAGGTGCATGTTAGAAATGACAGCGTGATTAATGAAAAAATAAAAACGCCAGCAGTCCCTTGGATGTCCTTCAGTTTATTATTATTATTATTACTCAGGGATTATTCTGAACATCAAGGTTTATTTAACTTCAGAAAAAGATAGAAAAATAAAAACAAAGCTTGTCCTGCCCTGCCAGGCTCAAACTTCTGATGAAGGCATGCCTTGAAGACAGCTCTGCCCATCTCCGCCATCAAAAGCTTGGCAATACTGCAATGAGTTTAAGTAGCCCCTTGCTGAGAGGTGTCAGCTGCTGAAGCCAACGGTGTCATGGAGCTAACCCGTTGTTTTCCCTGGATTCTCCCCAGCTTGTCCTTCTTGCTAAAAACTTCACCATCTCCCACGTTTCAGGTGCATAATACCTTAAGTTGGCCATTTGGCTTGCAGCACAATCACAGCAGACCTGACTTCTTTCTAACAAGTAAAACCAAGAAGATGGACAACGCTTGGGGCTATCCCAACTCTTAGCATTTGTGACAACAGGCAAATATTGCAGGGAAAACAAGACTGCCATTAGTCCAGGTCGGCAGCAGGGAACAGAGCAGCTCGGACACGGTAACACAGTGAGTGCTACAGCCAGAAGGATGGCACCGCTCAGGAGCAGAAAAAGCACCAGGAACCCATAACGAGGCAAAGACAAGACAAAGCTGAGGTCCTCTGCCGTCACCTAAGCTCTTAAAGAAACCCCATTTCAAACAGCTGTCAGAGCTTCGTTATTTTAAAAACAGAGCAAAAGGAAAAGCAATCCCACAGCGGAGTATTTACAAGCACAATTTTTGTGGCTGTGGTGTGAGGTTAGCCTTGCCGGAATACTTTGCTCCAGTTCTGCAGAAGGAAAATCCACAATTTTGTTCAATTAAACAGAAGCAGCCAAATGAGGGAGAAGGGAGGCCTCCTGGCAGCAGGTGCAACTGCTGCAGCCTATCACTAACCCGCAGCTTGAGCAAAGTCAGGGTTGCTCCCTCCTGCCCCGTTACCTTTCCCAGACCCATCTGTGCTGCAGCCCTGCACCACACGTCCCCAGTTGGTGCTGGGTCAGTCCTGAAGGCGAGCAGAGCGGTGCAGCGGCCAGGCCGGGCCAGCGAAGCTCTGCTGAGCCACGCGCAGAGCTGAGGAGCTGAGATCGTTAGCATTCCCAGGGGCTTTTCCAAGGGAGCAGGGAATTAATCACACTTGCCCGGCCACACTCCAACTGGGTAATTACATTTGACCTCCCTAAGCCCCCCAAACAAGTGGATATTGTGTTCAGGTTGCCCTGTTTAATGCGCTGCCCGTGTGCATTATGAGGCCATGCTAACCTCACCCGAGCGGTGGGAGGCTGTCAGCGGTGGGCAGCACTTCCCTCACCTGTTGTGAACTTGGAACAGGCTTGGGATCCTTTGGCAAAGGAAATGCCTTCCTATTACACAAATAAGTAGCAATCAGTCTGAGCTGGAATGCTTGGACATCAGTCAAATCCTCCTCAAAAATGCTGAGCAGGATCAGAGCCAGAGCTACTGTTCAGTTGCACCTCTCTGAACAGGATACTAAAAATAGGTATACCTATATATAAGGAACTGACATATTCATCCCAGTCTTGGTTTTGCTTCTGCACAGGGAGCTGTAACTGAGAATACTGCACCAAGTCACAGGTTAACAGAAAGGCTGATAAAGGGGATGCTGCCATGAGATAAGGAGAACCATCAGCTTCATGACACACACACAAAGTCAACTCCAGTACTGAGCTCAGGTGTGTTTGAGGAGATGCATTCTTAAATACAGGGAACCAAACTGCATTTTCCTTCTCCTATCACTGAGATGCCCAGATTTAAAATAAAGACACACAGACATTTTCTTCAGCCAGCCTTGTTAGAAGGATAAAGATCTAAGGAGACATTAATGCCATTGCAATAAGCACATTAAATCCTTTCCCTCATATGGAAGAAAAGACTCCAAAATGGGAGAATACATTTCAGAAGAAAAGGCAGAGGTTATGATGCTTTGAATACAATACGCCAGCTACTTGCACACACATTTGCAAAAGCAAATGCTATGGTTATAACTGCCAAGCATTACACCTGCTCCAGCCAGGCCGGGCACTGCCATGGATCCAAGACAGATCTGTGCATGGGTCATGGCTGCTACGTCACTGGACCCTCACCAGCTAAAAGCTACACTGAAGCTAAACACAAGCAGCACAGACTCCAAAGCAGGACGCAGGTCTCTCAGCAACACCACAACACAGTCGTTAAGTACAGACAATGTTTTCCCAAACCATGGTGGACAAAGATCCGACTTCCCCGCTTTAAAACTAGTATGGGAGAAAGTTTGACTTAGCTCAACCTCAGCAACGCACTAAGGCAAGAGCCTGACTTAAGGAGAGCCCCGCTCCTGCTCGGCACCCAAACCCAGCTTCACTTTTTCTAAGGAAAACCTCTGCCTGCAGAAAGCATTTTTGTTTGTTTCCTTTTCATTAAAGCTGGGACAAAAGTCAGCCACAAGAGCTGCGGAGAAACAATCTGCTTAGGGAAAGGGCTTCCCAGTTTCTGCAAGACCAGCGTTCCCATTCCACCCACTTACATTCCTGGATCAAGAGAAAATACAATCACATCCGCGGGCCGGCACTGCTTACACAGGTCGGCATCCAGGCAACATGGCAAACTGCTGGGAGAGAATTACTTGTGCATGGAATCGTGCTTGGAGAAGTCACACACTCGTTCCAGCATCGCCATTTCCATCAGTCCTTGTTAGGGAGTGTTTTATCCCTTAAAATCATTTGCATAATTGCCGCAATCAAAGGCAGTACTTTACAGTAATGACTTTAATGGCAGATTTTTCCTTAAACATTCTTTTAAAGAGGTGCCTCCCCAGGCTGGTGCACCCACATGTGGAGAAGTAAAGGCAGGAGGTGATGCTCGGGGAACGGAGGACGGCTGAGCAGCTTTCTGGTTTGTGCTTTGTTTACAGATCACTTTTTGATGCTCAAAATGGATCTCACACAAAATCTGTCATTTAAACAGCATATATGGGAAACACTTTTTTTTTGCTCATTTTGACCGTATGTAATCATACTATGGGGGAATCTAGCCCCCTTCCAGGCTAAAAGGCTAAAATAAGGTCTTCTAAGTGCATCCATGTCTCACCCTCTATGACTTCCCTGACTATAGGTTAACAATAAAAAGTTACAGAAATATAAAGCCTGTTGAGCTTCATTGAATGCATACAGCAGTGGCTCCTGGGCACTGGGATGTGCCGTGAACACCAGCACAGCCACTGCAGCAGCCAGGCAACACAAACCCAGCAGTAAAACATTAATTGCAGATTACAAATTGTGCACTATTTCATGCTGTTGGATCAGCTGCTGCTGACATCCACGAACAGACAAGATACCAAAAAGATATCTATGAAAAGAATTGGAGGTCCTTTCTCCAAGATACTGTGTTTTCTGGGGGGAGGCACTGCAGGAACCCGGATGAGTAGAGCAGCACAGGGGTGCAAAGGAACATGCACAAAGGCGACAGCTGCACTGCATTTCTACAGTATGGGACTTGCTGCAGCAACTTTAATGAGCTGTTTCAGCTGAAGCAAGAGCCCTGCCTGCTATTCTCAGCTGCACAGACACATCTACCCAAGAACACTCAGACAATAGCTGCAGAGCTTCAGTAGCATTGTAAATGTCTATTTAAAACAGGCAAGCACCACTGGCCCAGCTTGGAAAATGAAGCCAGACTTGGAGCTTGTGTGATGGCTCCAAGGGGAAACCAGCAGCAGAAGCCAGCAGGGTTCTGCTCCTGCTCCCGTGTGCCATCCCAAGGTGTGCGCCTTCTGCATTACCCACTGCAATCCCCAGCACCACCGATGGATGCTCTGCCCGTGAAGCTCTCCCAGGTCCCAGAGCATCCCAGCTCCAACCCTCACGCACAGAGCTGGGGGGAGGACTCCTGCTTAATTGAGGCTCCCAAACAAGAGAGGCCTGGATGAAGGCACACTGCCCTTTAATGCAGGTCTAATTACATTAAAACAAAACGCTCTCGTGATCATGGAGAAAGGCTGGGGAGAGAATCAGACAAGCTATAAATTAAAGCAGAGGATATGAATACCATGCAGGCTGCAGTGTTAGGGTTAACGTGGGTCTGGAAACAGTTTAGGGAAAACCTGGTGTGACTAGGGGCCAGCTCCGAGTTTAGTTGCTTTGGGCTAATCGTTTCCTTCAGGCAGGCTACTCCAGCACACTAATAGGTTTTAATAAAAACTTCCAATTGGGCCAGTAAACCCCTCATTAAGCTGTTTTTAAAGCATGAATTTAAGAGCGGCGAGGGTAAAAGGTCACGAGGAGTATTTAATTCACAACGGCTGGCAAAAGGTGCTGTTGTGATTGAAAACACCAGAGTTCAAGTGTCCAGGGCCACATAAACATCCGACTCTGTCACTAGACCTGGTTAAGTGACAGCTTGAAAAATAGATTTAATAAGACAGAGAGAAAAGTTTCCCACTCTTACACGAGAAATAGGAACAGCAGATCACGGTAATGGCCAGGAACAGGAACAGTCACTAAGCCAGCCCGGCCCTCACCTCGCAGCAGGGAAGGATGAGGAACAGCACTGCAGCTATCTGGGTGCCCGACCCACTGCTCCTCCCCAGGACTCAGTGAGGCCTCGTGCTGCCATCAAGCCAAGTTCCCCAGGAATACCACAGACCAGGGGGTGTTTTGCATCCCTTTGAATTTGCTCACCGTGATGCTTGGGTCATCTCAGCCCCATCAGCAGGCAGTGCAGATAGGTCCGCAGGCACAAGCAGCTTCACTTAGGGCACAGCTCAGCCCACACTTGCCCACCTTCATGCCCTGTAAACTAAGTTTTAGCCCTGCACAAGCGAGGTTTGACCCAAGTGCTCCCAACTCTCATTTTCCTCCGCAGCCACTGCTCTGCTCACAACGCAGTGCAACTCACAGGAAAACTTCACCCCTTCCTTGGAAAAGCACACTCACAAAGGAGAACATCTCAATCTCACGCTGCGAGAGCCAGAACCCCAGCTGTGCACTCTAACATTTCATTTTATGTCAATGCACATCTAAAATTCAAGATCCCTGAAGACCTTTTAAAAGAAAATTCTCTTCGGAACAATTTGCATTGAAGTACAGAGTGAGGATTTAACAAGTAATGGAGAATTACATACACTCCGCTCTCAACTTTTTATTCTACCTCTAATCAAAACACACTTCAGCTTAAATTCTGAGATAATAGATGCCACAGAAAATTTGGGAGCAGGCAGAGATAGGGACTAAATTATTTGCTTATTCCATGTTTAGAGATGATAGAAAAAATTTGGAGTTTAATTCGATGTTCAGAGAACCTCTAACTGCCTTCCCTCCACACCAAAATTAACAAGATATTTCACTGCAAGAGGAAAAAAGCTCTTATTTTTAAAATAATTCCAATTCTGGCCATACAGTTGGCCTGCACTGAGTGTAGAAATGAGGCTCTCTGGAACCATCCCCAAGGAAACATTTGCTTTGGCTCCGAATAGGACACTTTTGTGCATCAAGAGTCAAATAAGATCAGCTGTTTCCCAATCCTTTCTGTTTAATGAGCCCACTGATAGCCCAAAGGTAAACAGGCACGTTTCTGAATTTTTTGCATGTTCCTTACTGGGAATTCAGACTGCTGCTCTGAGAGGTATCTGATGACCACAGACACGGTGGTGTGGAGTCAGAATCTCCCCAAATGGTTGCATCACTTTCCCATACTACACCTGGATTTCTGCTCTACAGGGGGATGTGGCAGCCTGCAACAAACTGAGATCTTAACAGCCCTTCTGCAGCTCTGCTTGGCTCTCTGCTGGCATCTCACAGCACCGCAGCACTGCTGCAGCACCTCAGACCATGCATCACACTGTCAAGCTGTCTTCTGAATATTTGGAGCTACTTAACTTAATAAGAAGCAGAATAAAAGAAAGAGGGCAAGAAACCCTGTACAGGAGCACCACCTTCTTCAAAGCCTCTGTGAGAGCAGAGATGATAAATCACTGCACAAACCTGGCCTGCGTGTTCAAAAACCTCAGGGTATCTCAGACAGAAGCACCACCAGGAACTCTTGCTCCAGAATAACACACCCTTGCTCAGAAAGGGCCAGAAGTAGCCATGCTGCCAGCACCACAGATCTGCTGAAGCAGCTGTAGTCTCGTTCTACACCAGAAGAAAAGACGCCCTTAATTTTAAGGAGGAGAGCAAATACTTTAAAAAGGATAACAAGCTGGCCTTGCTGGTTGTAACACAATGGAAAATGCAGCAATGGCAGCAAAGCAACAAGGTCCTAGCCTGCAGCAAGTGAAAATTTGCTCAAATGCAACAGCTTACGGGCACAGATATAAAGGGAAGAAGCTGCTTGCCTTCAGAAGGCCTCAGGTAGGCAGGAATCTCCAACAAGATACCCTTGCCTCCTGCCAACTCTTAAATGAGGCCTAGGAAGGGGTGGAGCTGGTCACCCAGCTACATTGCATACACCTGAGCTCCCCTAGGTTGGCCCTGCCTTCCTACCAGGCGCTCAATCACTGTTTCACTGTTCCAAGCTATGACTTAGCATTTCTGCTATGCTGGTTCTCTGTCATGTCTCTAGGTTCTGCAGCCTTCAGCCAGAGCCTGGCTCTGAGGATGAGATTCAGGCTGAGGATGGCGCTGCCATAGGAGCCCAGCTCCCCCACAGCAGCCTGCAGGCGTGCTGTATTGGGGGCAGGCAGCACCTCCACCCGTTCTCGAGGCTCTGGCAGCCCCAGTTCAGCGAGGAAGGACCAAGGCATCTGTGAGCACTGCAGCCAGCAAGCAGTTTGTGCTCAACCTCCAGAGCACTGCATTACAGAGAACAGTATGAGAAGGGGCCAGGAGCATCACACAGTTGAGCAGCATTGGCCCATTGGGACAGATCTGGTGCAGAACCAGCATGTGCTCATGAAACATGCTGTGCTGCACCTAAAGTGAAATGTAGAACAACAACAACAAATAAAGCCAAAAAATCACTGCAGCTCAGCTAATTTCAGACCAGCTCTAACCCTCAGGCTGGAGCCCACTCCAGGCTCCCAGCACAGAGCACCTCTCAGAAGCAAACAGCCCAACATGGCTGGTGCTCTGCGCTGCAAAACCTCCAGCACGGCGCCTTGCAGCCCGCTCCCCAAGCGAGGTGTGTTTCTAATAACTGTTACCTGACAGCAGTAAGAGCAAAGAGCAGAACCTGTGGCAATACCAGTTGATCCCATTTGGCCTAACAGCTTGTTGTTATTTCCAGACTCCGGAGTTCTTTAAAATTCATAGGGACAGCCTGCAGTTTTAATAGAGGCTACCAAAATCCATCCTAAGATGTATCAAAAAAAAAGTATGCTTCCTGGAGGGGAATAGGAAACAGTCAGCATTTACAAAGATCTCTCCAGGAATTTTTATTTATTTATTTATTTATTTTAAGATCCCGCTTTGAAGTAGATGCTACCAAAGAAGAAGGCTTCCAGAGCTCAGCAATATTTAATGTACTTCCACAGCAATGGATGGCAGTGTTGTTGTTTCAGCTATATTATAACAAAAATATTGTGGTTTTCCTGTATTCTAACAAAAGTAGCTCGAGATTTACATCTCATTCATCTCACTCAGAAATAGTCCTTAAGCCAAAAACAAGGAAGGGAGAAACCCTACTGCGTACAAAGGGCTTCAGAAACCCTCATAGGGTGGCTCTCCAGTCAGCACACAAAGAAGGAACAAAAACACAGAACGCCACTCGGGAAAGGCAGCTTTTGTACAACCATCGGTGAAAGCAGGAAACATACAGCAGATAAATAACTTGGGTTAAAACTACAACGGGTGCCCTCGCTAACACAATAGAAGTATAGATTCATATGGCAAAGTCCAGCTAGTTAAAATATCCACACCAATTTGGAGTGACAAGCTAAAACACACAGAGGGGAGTGCAGTTCTCCATACTCCTCTGCTTCTCTGTTTGGTGAAGCATCACCTCGCTGGTACACACAGATGGTAACTGCACTTGAAACTTGTTAACGTGACCATTCTGAACAAGGAGAAGGATGCAAATCCCTGGAGGGGATACAAGAAGGAAAAAAAAATAAAAGGCAGAGAGTAAAAACAGTCTTAAATGTACACATGTGACAGAGGGAGAAAGTTTAAGTAAAAACTACGTACCCACAAATGCACCAATAAATTACTACTGCAGATTTTTTTCTTGTTTAATTCACTTACCAAAGGAATACCTGCAAAACAAAACGGAGAAAAAAGCAAAAATAATTAAAACCTCAGTTAATTGCTCATAGGGACTTACGCCTCAGTTTACTTTGAGTCCAAACTTTACACAGCTTTTGGATTTCAAACCATCTGCCAAGGAGGATGGCTGCACGCCTGCCTCATGTAACGCACAGCCCGGGGCACCACGTGGCCAACTGCTGCTCCTGGTGCCCTGCGGCCTGAAACACCAGAGCAAATTCAACTCCTTTTTTGGGGGGGAGGGAAATTAAGCTGTTATGGAGCAGCCCCTCACCTTTGCTTTGGCGTGATGAGCTGCTCGGTGTGCTGCAGGGCACAGAGCACCTCATGCTGCAAGGCACAGAGCACACCAGGTGCTTCCCAGCAGGAGGCAACCCAGCTGCACCCACACTGTGAACACCACAAAGCTCAATGCATCGCTGTTGGCAGAAAGATTTTCTTGTTGCAAATGTCCTATTCAGGTGTGCAAACTTTATACCTACATACGCCTACTTTGAACAGTCCCAAAATTCATTAAGCAGCTCACTACGTATTTAACAACAGTTTCACGTGGGTCTACCAACATCTACAGAGCCGTAACTTTAAAATGCAGCAAGTTTTCACTTCGTTAACAAACACAGCTCTTTATAAAGATCTCTGTCATTAAGGGCAACCCAGCTTCACTGCTCTCCACCACAGTTGTGGTGCACCGAAACAAACTCGCACAAACCATTCTTACTTCTTGGCAGAGGGAAGGAACCCCCTGAGGCTCATTTAAAACACACACAGAGACACCAAAGGAGGAATTAATAAAATATTGTATTCTTCCCAACCACATTCAGTTTTCTGACGTGTGTCTGTTGCCGATTACATCAGTCCGGGCTCTGGGACTTGTCATGTGATGACAGGCAAACACTTGTGAATTTACTCCTCTGAAGATGTTTGTGATGTAAATGCCAAGGAGCCCAAACCAAACGGCCAGCTCTGAACACTAACAGCAGCACAGCTTCTTGCAGGGCTTTTTTATAGGTATAAGCAAGCAGGTACCTAAATCCCCCAGACTTTAGATTGTGGCTTGGAACTGAATGACTGTTTTTCCTTCTCTTCCTTGCTTACACAGAATAAACAGAAGTGTTTCTTACATAAAATATATGTCTATCTCATTACCCTGTGCCCTGAAGTCTGAAACATTACCCAGAGATAATAACAAGTGAAAATACGGATTTGATTGAGAGTTTGGGCAGGTGTCCATGCAGTGACTTTGGATCTGTGCATTGTCAATGCCCAAAGTTCTGCAAATTCAAAGTATGCTCCATTCATATTTTCTAAACCAAAGAAAAGTGTGATGCCACTCCTGTTCCTTGGTGGGAGAAACACTGTTAATGAGCCACAATTCGTCATTAGAGACAAATCTCATGTCACACTTGGAGAGACTGTAAATATCAGCTGGGAATCATAAACACTATCAAATACTTGGGTTAAGTTGTTTTCATCACATTGTCACGCTGATTCATTCTAGCTCTAGTGCAGATCTGTAGCGTATTCCTGGAAAGCAAAACCTCACAGCAAAGTGTGGTTTGAACTACAGGAAGCTGCATCCCTCCCCACCAACACATCCTCCTGCACGGAGCCTACTAATAAATAGTATTAAAACAGACAGAAAATTCACATTCCCCAATGCTTGCTAGGAAAATGCATCTGTATTTACAAGCAAAAAGCCATCCTACCCACCACTCATATCCTGGCACTGCCCAGCCCCACAGGGCCCCTCCAACCAAAGGGATTTCCACAGGCAGGATAATTCACGGCTGCATCCCCAGCCTGCAGCTGGTGTTAACAGCTTCTCTCACTGCTCTCCACAGAGAACATCCTCTGCAGAAAGTGAACCCAGATGTCAACTTTCATCTCCATTATGAATCTCTTATTCTCTGGACTGTGCGGCTTAGGATGGGGAAGAAGGATTTTTGGGTAGTGCAGAGGCAGCTTCTATTCTCCTCCAGGATACAGCTCTGAAACCTGCAGGCATGATGCTGCCAAAGCAGCCTCTCTGCACAAGAGAAGCCAGGGAGAGCCTACAGATGTGGTGCTGCTTCCCTGTGAGGGATGGAAGGCGACACTGCTGTCCCCATGTCCCCGGTGTTGCCCAGGCATGGGAGATGGCAGCAGTGACAACACAGTTCTGACAGAGCTCAGAGCTTCCTTCCAAAGTTTCAGCAAAAGGGAACACAGGAGGAGCTCCTGAGAAGTCCATACATTGCATTAGGGGAGAAAAAAGGGCAAAGTTATAGAACTCACCGCTGCTATCCCACACGTGGCACTCCTAAAAGTGATGGGCTTATGTGCCTGAAAGTGCATTAGGTGATCGCAATGCACCCGGCAAAACGAGGCCATAAACACTTCAGGACAAAACCCCATCTCTTCTCTATATGTTTTTATATACATACACACACACACACACACACACAGTGCCTTGCACTTGGGAATCCACTTCTCCAGCGCACTGCCTCCAAACAAAGCCAGTTGGCACACATCACTTCCAAGAGACCAACTGTCCATCAAAACGAGATGACGGAATTAACCCAGCGCACCATTAATTTCAGAACATCATTAACTTAAAAGTGTGGGGGTAGGAAACCTTATTGACAGCTGGTTTCAGTTGCTGCCAAGCCTTCAGCATTGCACAGCGGTTGTGGGGGGAGGAAATAAGCTAGAATGGCAGTAAATGAAACCACTCTTCTGGTTTCTGGATTCACTTTATTGTGGTTGCAGATCTCTAAAAACTGGGATCCTGCGCCCTGTAATTACAACATCCACATTTAAATGGAAGGAATGGGGAAAACATTATAAAAGAGGGCTCGAAGGGGAGGATTACGCCTGGGTGTGCGCCTGGAGCTGGGAAAGGTGCCCGAGCAGAGCTGGGGAGGAGCAGTGGATGAGAAGCCAAGGGTGCCACGATCTGTCCCTCACAAGGCAGGGAGCGGGGCTGGTTCCATGACCACACGCACATTACCCAAGCCCTGGCCTTCACCAAGTTCACAGCCTGTGCTCATTTCCAAAGTTGAAGTCATTATGCATCCTTGCCTTGCATGATGGCAGAATTGGCCAAATTCAAGCAATATTTGCTTTGGTTAAATCCTTCCAGCGCCAAAAGCAGATGCTGAAGCAGCAGCCTCGAGAAGCCCACTCTGAGCTGCTCCTTCCACCAGCATCGAAGCGGAAAACATAAGAACAGGAGCAGGAAACAGCACTGCACCCAACCACTGCACACCCTGAGCAGAGCCAGCTCAAAGTGCAGAGCCAGCACACACAGGCACTGATGGAAAATAGGAGCGTCAGCATCAGCTTGGTGCATTCACACCCTGCAACACCATGCAGCCGTGCTGATGCACAGGAGCGACACAAAGCTGCAGGCCTGCTTTTCTGGGACGTTGCAGCAGAAAGGTTTTATTTTTAAGCTGGCAGCACACTGGTAGGTAAAATCTGAGAACTGCACTTCAGTAGCTCCGTTCCTTGAGGAAATAAATCGTTTCATTGCATTAATCTCTAAAGGTTGCCCCCCCAAATCTCCTCCTGCCAGCCATTCTGCAACTGAGTAAGATTCTCCATTAAAAGCAGTTTGCAGGAAGGTTATGGGTTTCAGTGAAAGCAGGGTACCAAGTTCACAAAGACTTGAGATATTTCAATTCAAGTTTCCATCTCCTTCCTACCACAGAGTCTTCCCCCAGGAGAGCTTTGTTTTTGCAGCCACTTCCCTCCCATTCCCCAGGACAGCACCACTGTTTATCCTGACAGATCTGGAAGCTCCCTCCAGCAGCACAGCTCAGCCCTGCACCTTTCCGGTGCTTTGGGTAACCCCAGCCCAGCAAAGAGCCTGCACCACCGACAGCAAGCATTCTCAAGAGTAAATGTCTGGGTGAAGACCCTCAGGGAAGTCAGCAAACAGCTTCCGCCAGGCCTGGACCCCTCCCTAACCCTTGGTCTCTTTTCGGCTGCACCAACCTCTATATTCACATTCTTTCCAACCACAGCTGTTGGGGAACTTAGATGAGTGAAGCAACACAAACGTGTGCTGGACCAGGCTGTGTGCATGAAGCTATGTGGCAAGTTACAGCTTAAAAAAAAAAAAGTCATGCAAAAACATTATTCATTCTTTTCCTAAATCTTTCAGCTGTGGAATCAATACCCGAGCCTGCATACTGGGTACAGCTGGCAACCGAATGTGCCAGATAATAAGCAATTAAAAAAATATTTGTCTCAGTCTCTGGCAAAACCCCGCTGTACATCCGACACCACGCAGCCATGGCAGCCATGCCACCAGCCACAGCACGGTGATAGCTCTGGGCTCTCGTTTTCTCATCGGCTGTGATTTGCAGAAGTGATTGCAAGCTAGAGGCAGCTCTTGCAAAGAAAACAGTGCGATGTCATTAACTGCCCATACACATGGCTCCCTGCACAGCTGCCCTACTCCGTATCCCATTCCGATCATTTCTGAAGTTTTACTTTTCTCAGGAAATCAAGTTCAGGGCACGCTCAGACAGAAGCAACGGCTGCGACTCACTGAGGAGGCTGAAGGTCACAGCCAGATGCTGAGGCTGCTGAACACGGAGCACTCTGCACAGGGACACAGCACTGCAGCTGCACACATGCCTGCATGGGACCCTCAGCACAACACCTGAGTGCACGGTGAACTAATAGTGCTGTAAGACAGCCAAAGGTTTATTAAAAATACAATAATAAACAACCCAGAGGTGCTCTTACTGAGCAAAGTAAAGCCAGTAATTACAGCAAATCAAAACACTGTATACAACCGATTCCAGGGATTTAAATTCCTCTTTGATTTCCTTCTTTTTAAACTTATTTGAATTCCTACAAGCATTCACGTTATTTAAATAAGACTCACTGCAGAGACGCTGCTTGCTACAGAAACGCAGTCCCAGTCAATGCTGCAATCTCCCATGCTGCAGTTGCTCAAGAAACCCTGGCACGTCATTCCACCAAAACCACTTCTCTCATTTTCCATTGCGTCCCAATGGCAAGCTGCACTTGCCACGGCTCAGTTCTCCTCCAAGAACCTACCCATGGAAGCAGACAGCAAGCAGAGCTGGTGTGGCCCGAAACTCCACTGAAGCATCTCATGACAGCCCGTGCTGCATTTGGCAGTGCTGCTCACATGGAGCTTCTCGTATTCATGCCATTGCTGGACCTGGCTTCTTGATCTCTGCCTGCCTTTGCAGTCCTTTCTCAGAGACCAACACACGGGTTTGGGAGAAGACAAGGGCAGGGATGCTCTCAAGCCTCCTGGGAAATCCTGCAGCACCTGTGCTCCTTGCTCCAACCCAGGCACCCACCCTACGGCAACTAATCCTACCACTCCAAGCAAGGCAAGCAGCAGCCTCACCCCAGAACACCCATTTATGGTCTCACGGATGGAGAAAGGAGAACAGCAAGTGCCAGGTGATTGAGCCAGCCCCTCGGGTGGCTGCTGAGCAAACGCCAGCCCAGGGCAGGGAGGGGAGACCTTAACGCGCTGGGGGGGGATGCTAAATGATTCATTTCTGACATCAGCCGTGATTAAATTTTAATCTCTCAAACAAAAATATGGTTCTCATTAGCCTCATTAGTTCCCAGTTGTACTGCAAGGCAACAGTGTCACATGGTATTAATCTTTGTTTTCATTAATATGTCATATCAACTGCCCGCGTCTGCTCACAGCATTCTTTGAAACTGATCCGCTCCCTCTCTTCTCTAGGATTAGGAAGTGCCAAAAAGCAGCTTCCTTGACAGGAAGGATGACCCCCTGAGATCCTCCAGCTTCGGGTTTACGTTTCTAGAGATAATCTTTTCTTTCTGGGGAAAGAGGGAGGGAAGTTTGGAATGAAGGGATGCTAGGCTGGGAGCCACAATAACAAAGAAATTCCTGAGGTTTATGGCCAAGGCAAGGGCCGGATAAAGGAATGAGATATTCCGCATTTCCTTGTTGTTGTTGTTGTCATCGGGATGCTTGGGAGAGCTAGAAAAATAAAGCCAGGTTGCAGACTGGGTTACTTGCAGAGCCCTAAGCGAAGTCCAAACAGCTCCAACTTAGCACACACGTCAAGGTGATATTTGTAACGTGATTTATCTGAAAACTTAGAGGCCTTTTTAAATACACAAAATGGCACACCGCATTCAGGCACAATATTAATTTTTGCCTGCACTTCAAAGTTTAAAATCTGAAAAGCTGATGTTAATAAGCCTTAGACCCTCAGTACAAGCCTTGTATTACTTCCAGACAGGCAGATAAAGCAGGATAGAGACCAAGGTCACACCGTTAAGTACAGCCCAACACGTCCATCGCTGCCTATAGGAGAGGCCTCAGCAAACTCCCCGGCTGAACCAGGCACATCAGTGAAACCCAGGACACACAAGTCCCAGTCCCTGCTGGCACACCTTGTGATCTTCAGCACTTGCTTGCTCAGGGGTAGCCAAGAAAGCGTTAGTTAGCTACTCATGCTGCTGAATATGCATCAGCCCAAACGCACCAAGTCCGAGCACTTACCTCCACTCACGCACGAGGTGGCTCTGGTTTGCTGGACACTCAGTGGATGATTCTCCATCTGAATTCTGCATAACTGGTCTCTTCTTGTCATAAAACAACCATCCCTGCAAGCACTGTGCCCTCATCACTAGGGTCACAAACCAGCACTCATAAAGAGGCAAACCAAGTTTGCTAAATCCAGTCCATAATTCACACAATGGTTGATTGACACGCTGGAATAAGAAATCTGTTTCTAACTTCTACTGCCAGACAAAAACATAAGTGCTTTAGATTATTAAAAAATAAGCTATAGAATATAAGAGGAAAGAAAAGGAGAAGTCCATCTGATGGTACTAAAACCCTCCTGGAGAGGGAACACTGCAGCCCTGAGCATCTCATCAGCCCCCCAGCATTTAATGGAGTTCAACCTGAACCATTCGCCAGTTCATCTGCTTGCAGACAGAAGACTGTGATTAAAGTCCTGCATAGGTCAAGTGGTTTTTAATGAGACCTATAAAACACAAAACCTCCACGACATACAAGTCTTTCTTCTTTCTTTATTGTAAGTGAACTTCTGAGGATGGTAATTTAATTGCAATTAAATTACATGCCTCACACACACGCTTTCCTGACCTGCAGTATACCTGTCCCTTCATTAAGTATTTAACATTAGAAGACAAAAGCTATTAATATCATGCTCAGTCAGCTAGACATGAAGAAAAACAGGCATCTGGGGCCAGAAGACAGATGCCTGTCCTCTCCTCTGTGCTCCAGGAAAGCGGGGAAGCATCTGCAACTTCTTAGAACCCACCATGGCACACGGGCTTCAAAGGGCATCTGCACACAGCTCCAGCTGACTTGCCACCATGCTCTGGCTTTGTACAGTGGTGAAGCACTGCTCAGATTTATTTTCACTGCAGCAAAAAATAAAAGGAGCTTGTAGAGCATTAATTTATCCAAGATATCTGTTGGCAGTAGCTCCACCAACGTATTCCACAAGGGAAGAAGGCACTGAAAAGAACGCTGTAGCCACCTCAAGCTACTACATGTTATTTATTGGCTTGTTTAACATATTCCCTTGAGCTCCTGTAGCTCTACTAGAATCTCAGCTATGAAGGGAAAAAAAGGTAATAGGATTTAAAAACCCACAATTCTAGCTTTTGTATCAAGTGCCTTCCACGCTGTACTGCTGAACGCTCCCTAACAGTGGACGATGTTCTGTACAGTGAAGCAAGGCAATGGCAGTGGGAAAGGAAAGGGTTTTCAGACATCTGAATGTCAGTTCGAGGGGTGGTTTGCAGAGGAAACAACAGAAGAAGAAACAGGAGATCAGTGGCAGAGTAGTTTAAGAGTTTGTTTACATAAGAAAATGTAATAGCTCTCTGGAGACACCTTAGTGTGGGATAAAAGTGATTTTATTCCAGAATTATGAATTCACTTTGGAAGTGCATTAGTTTTTCTGGTACAAAAATGATTCAGCTCCTGCTAGAACACCTCTTCCCGAGAGCCCATCCTGACAAAGGACCTGTTCTGCAGAGCCCATCCCTGCAGGCAGCGGCTGCAGCAGAAGCCATGGGGAAGAAAACCACAAACAGAGGCTTTGTGAGGTCACCTGCAACACACACTTCGGCTTTTAAGAAGGAACAGCCTTTCCCATTCCTGTTCAAATCTACTACAATCCATTACATTCACATTAAGGAGGGACAACAACTGCAAGAAAACCAACGCAGTGATCAAGCACTTCATCCAACCTGTGGGTCAGGCTTCAAGTGTTCTTTTGTGCTATTTCACTGTTTAGAAATCCTGATGGCCCCTTCCTACCTCAAAAGCAAAAGTTCTGAATTTCAGAGGGGGAAATAAATCCAGTATCTTAAAACAGACACACTGAGCTTGTGATACACATGTGGCACTATTACACAGACAGAGAATATGTCCAGATTTAGTCTGAGAAGACTCTGAATGTCACATCTGGCTTGGGAACAGAGTGCTTGGAATTACAAAAGCTTCCCTGTGCACTTCACTTTAAGATTTGGCAATCTTGGTCCTGCATTTCACAGGTCCCAAATTAACATGCTTTTCTCTGGAAGTTGGCCTAGTTTTCAGCACAAAGTACATCTTAATTCATACAATTCACCTGTGCTTTGGTGGAGACAACTGTGAACTGGCCAAGTCAAGAGTTTAGGGCCAGGACAGAGTCTTGGCTCCAGTTCTCAGCATTTTCAGCTTCCCAAAGTAATCCTTATCATGGGAAATCTACCACAAACATCTCACACCAACCTGCTGCAGGAGCAGCTTCCTTCCCTGCATAAACACTACCTTCTAAAACCCATCCTGCACCGAAAGTACCAGGCACCACCCAGAGGGGCAGCTCCATCCCCCAGCAATTGGACATGACCCTGCCATTGTCTCCAAGGATGTGACCCCCAGTGCTGGGGCACAAGGAGCCACATTCTCCCCCCAGACACCTCATTTCCCACAGCCATCAACTAACCTCCTTTGCCATCCACGCAGGCATCTTTCTCCTCCTGGACCTTAAATCCTGATTTTTCTGTCTTTTTTTGGTTGGTTGGCTTTTTTTGTTTATTTTTTAAATCAATAGGTATTATAACACACCCGAAGGCCCAAGCTGGCCCCTTGCAGTGCAGTTGCAGCAGGCACCGCTCCCCCCAGCTCGGAGGCAGCAGCACCAGGAGGCAGGCGACGTGCCCGGCCTTCCAAAGGGGACGGTTTGCTCTTCTAAAGCTTCCTCTGACTCTGAGCCCAAGCCAGCTGGGCAGCAGTTGAAAGACTCACTCCTTCAGCAGCGCCCGGCATCTGGAGCCTCCAGCCCAAAACAAATAGAAACATTTAAAATTAAAACAGAAAAAAAGAAAAGGCGATAAAAAGAATAAATTGTTCCTCGCTGGCCTAAAGAGAACTCTTCCTCCCCGTCCCCCCGTATCTCCTTGAACTGCTTTCCCAGTGTTTGCTGGACAGGAGCAGCTCGCAGCCCGTGCCCAGCAGTGCCGGCTCGCAGCACCCACACCTGCAGAGCAGCACTACGGCCAGCTGTGCAATAATGGGGCCATGAGAGAAGCTTCTTCCTCATTTCAGACACCTTCACAGAGCTGTCTCATAATTGCTACCGGGAAATTCTGGCAATGTTATCCCTTCACCTTCTTTAAGAAGTCGCTGTGGTCTTCAATAGACCACAGAATCACTGAGGCTGGAAAAGATGTCTAAGATCGCAAGTCCAGCCTCAACCCCATCCCACCATACCCACTACCATGTCCCTCAGTGCCACATCTCCATGGCTCTGGAACATCTTCAAGGATGGTGACCCCACCACTCTACTGGCAAAGCAATTTTTCCACATGATTCAGGGAAGAATCACACCTCATCAAAACCTCTCAACCTGTCCAAATCTGTAAGACAAAGTTAGCAGGCCACGTAATACCATCTAAACATTGACATACGGAGTTTCGAGGCTACTTTAATACCAAGGTCAACACTGTCACTCACAACCCCATAGCCCGTGAGACTTCAGGCACTGCCAGGCCACACCAAGTGCCACCAAACCCTCTGCAGGGTGCCGAGGACAGACTTAATCCACCCCTTTCCCTCTCCCCACCTTCACTTGCATTGTAAGCACCCAGCCGCCAGCATCCCTTCTCCAGGGAGCTGAATGTCACACTACATGCACAACAATAATGTGGTTTACACCACCCAGTGACCCATTTCAGAGGATCTAATGAAAAATTGTAACCACAAAAGAATGGACTGTACTGCTGGGTTGCTTTGATTCCTTTCTCCCACCCCTTTACATGAACCTAATTTCCTGTTTAATACATTCAATGCCACAACTAAGAGAAATTGAGGCAGCACTTCCCTTCCCCCCCACCTTTCTCCCTCTCACCCCTTCCCCCAGAAGAACACGGCCCCTTCCCACACTACATTATTGCTGGGTACCAGGAGTAACCCCCTCATGACATTGTCACTTCTAAATTCCAAATCTGAAGTAGGGAATGAGGCAAACAAAGAAAAATAATAAAAAAAGCCTTATCTCAAAAATCAACAGGCAATTCTTTTCAACCACAGCATCCATAGAATGCAAACTCTGGGCTCTCTTGCATTCCTGTTGGTCAACCCATTGTCTTCAGAGCTGCAGTGAGACCTAAAGCTGGGTCGTGAGCTTTGAAACCCCCCAGGAGGAGGCATTTGGACACGGTCTGCTGGTTACTGGTGGTTCAGCTCTCCATGAAAGAGGCTCCCCTCATCCCCGTGCTCTTCACTGCACAGGCTTGGAAGACAACAGAATGGCCACTTAGAATTAGACAGGCATAACTGGATTGCTTTTGGCCAAGCCTTGGGAGTTCCTCAGGACTGCCATCCCTCCAGCTCCTGCAGAGAGGAGGTCCACACCTCTGCCTCCAGCAGGGAGAGCCACAGGGAGCAGAGGAGCAGCGCAGAACATGCCTGCCCAACAGGAGGCTGAGAACACACTCCAACTAGGGTGTTTGTTTTTTTAATTAAAGCTATAATGAAGTTACACCACTGCTACAGCCATGACACCGGAACACTGAGCGCCCCAGAGCGCCTGAAGAGCACTAAGAAAGCTAAGTTCTTAGCTAGCCTGCTCCTGAAGGGTAAGATCAAACCTTCAGCCTCCTACAGCACTGCAGGTCCACCTTCCAGCTGCACACCTTGCCACTTGAATAACATTGGCAATAGGCAGGTATTAGTCCCACCCAGAATCTGTATCTGTGGAAATGAGCGGGATGATGCTTGAATCCTCACCCTGTAGGGCATCTAGCAAAATAGGCAAGCAATTTTGGAGTAACTTGGAAACAAGCAACAGAAAACTGTCTCCAAACTATTTGTCAAATTGTGGCTTTCTTTCACAGTCTTAAGTTCATGCTGAGTTAAGAGCTCAGAAAATAGAGCTTTTCAGAAAACTGAAGCTGTTATCGTTCACCCACTTACATACCATTGGGAGTAGGATAGGAATGAACGGGATGGGACAAGACGCCGGGCTGCTCAACCACATACAAATCCCTAAAATTAAATTCATTGATCCCATCTATAATGAGGGTGTCCAGTCACATGCTGTGGAGCCAGAACATCCCAGTGACACAGCTGGATCACATCCAACAGTACAGGCACTCTTCATGGCAGAGCCTTCCAGCTCCAAGTTAGCCTATTGCCTCTGCTCTGGCAGAGGCGGAGGTACTTAGAGAGGTGAACTAATGAAGTTTGGTTTCCCAAGACCCCCTTATTTTAGCCAGCAACTCTAAGGCCTTAAAAAAGCATGAAGATCAGCTGAAACGCTTCCTCTGGCTGGAGTATGCTTTTCTTTAAGCCAAAATCTGCACCATAGCTCTTCTCTGCAGCTAGGCAACGTGCACTCCTTCTTCTTTCCTTTTTCCTTCCCACAGGCTTTGTATATTTATTTTGAGTGCTCCAGCTCTCGGGATAAAACTGAACATTGATAAACCATCTCAAGGGAATTCCCTTGCAAAAGACAACATGCAGCATGGTATTTTGTGCAGCCACTTCTCTCACAGAGAACAGTGGCAATCAGGACTGATTTTCTGGGTGAAAGAGAGCAGGAACATGCCCATAATTCATTTCTGCTCAATGTCTTCCTTCTCTCGCGTGCATACATCATTCCTTACCAGATGACTAACCTCAAATAGTAATAGGAAGTCAATGGGTACAATAAACAGCAAGGAATTACAGAGAAAAGCAAAGCAGAGAGATTGTTAACCTACCAGATCTGTCCAACATTGACCAATGAGAGGTAGAGGATCCACAGGACAGCCATGAGGACCATGTTTGCACATCCAGTGATCAATACAAAGGCTGAAATCACCAGACCAAGCATGGAGATGTAGTCCAAGATGCTGTCCATATCTGACCAGTCCAGAAACCAGATGATTGTTGGGGCATAGCTGAGGGCATCCAGGTTTATCTTCCCTTTGAAATACTTTTTGACATTCTGCAGGTATAGTTTACACGGGAGCAGCCCCTTTTCTCCTATCAGCTGCTTGTTTTGATGGTACGCCACCAGGAAGGCCACAACTAGAGAGAAAACAAGGAGAAAAAAGTAGTATTAGAAATCAGATCTACAGAAGTTTATTCATGTCTTGGGAAGGAATCTTTTCACATGTCCTCATCTCCACTAAAACACAACACAGCCATTTCTATTCACCATGACGTAAAAGGCAGAGGAATTCCATCTACGCTTCACACCAGGAAATGGCACAGCATCTGTTTTGAGATAATTCTCTCCCCAAGTGCTGTAAGGGATGTGCCATTTGCTTCAGGCAAACTCAGAGACACACTTTGGGAAAAGCTGCCTGCAGCCAAGCGACCTGACCCACCAAACAGGAGGCTCAGCCCAACTGCTGGACTCAGCGTGACCCCCGGTTACTCACATATGCTATTCATCTCCTAATGCAGATGAGGAAAACAGCTTAATTGCATTGCAGACGCAGAGTGTAAGTAATGCATTAATTTCAAGACTTGCAGATGGAATTAGCTTTCCACAGAACAGTGTTTGTACGGGATACACCAGGAAGCCCTCAGCACAGATACTGGGGAGCACAATGTAAGCTGCCAGACGAATGCACACAGTTCCTTTGCAGCAGCAAAGAGACAGCTGTACCTTCTGACCCTTCTTATTTCAGTTTCACCACGTACGCTGCAGTGTCACAGCTCCACCATGGATGCTGGCTGTGCTGATTTACTCCACATGCCCTGTCCAGTACACACAGCCCATGGCAGAAGCAGATTTTATCTGCAGTGTTATTTTTTGATTTCAGTGGCCAGTCTACTTCCCACTTTTATGAAGCATTATCTGTGCACCTATGAAGCACTGGAATTTGTCCTCGTACTGATTACACTCAATAATTCACAATATTGTTAGTGAGACCAAAACACACCATCATTCATCCTGCAGCACCACGGTTAAGCACTGCAACTGCAGAAGATAGCAGTTATGATACGGGCTGACCTCCTGGATCTGGTAGGCTGGAAATACAAAGACTTAATATTTTCCCATCCTCTAAATTGCTACTTTTTTTACAAGTTGCTGCAGCTCTCCCATGTTTCATATCTACACTCTCGCAGTGGACAATCTTAGAACAGCCAGATGCCGTTTTTAACAGCACACAAGCAATTTAATTACAGATTGTAGACCTAGAATTTGATGTTCTACAGAGAAAGTTGGTCAGCTTCTAGGGATTATCTCATATTTTAGGAATCTCCTCCAGTTACCAATTTGCAGTTCACAAATGCAGTAATCTCCATTTCTCAGAAAAAAAAAAAAAGAAAATGAAGGCCAACATTTCCTGATTAAGCTCCACGCGTTTTGCTCCCAGCAGCTCACTCACCCTTGTCACAAACACTGTCCAAACAGCAGCCACGTCACACGCAGCCATAGCTGAGGTCTTGCAAAATGCCAGTTGGTCCCCCCTTCCCCCCCCGCCCCGCTCCCCTTTCGTTAATGATCAAATCCATTTCCTTCCTTATCTGAATACTGGCATTCTGCAAACAAGGATTTGGGTGCTCGTCTGGTTGCTCTCTCTGGGAACGCCGGCGGAAATTTTGTGTGAAGCTGTATCCCAAGTTCAGGCCTGGATCCCCATTTCCCAAAGTCAGACCTGCAACCCCAGGGAGCAAAGACAAACGTCCCACTCCCCCCACACACAGCACGGTCTCCAGTTCAGTTACCCCATCTCACGCTTGCTCCATCTCTCTGCACACAGCGTGTTTTTTGTCCTCATTTTAAAGCCTCCACTAAGACACGACCCAACACCCCTGAGGTCCCTGGGAAGGTTCCCACTGATGCCAGCAGGTCCTGAACCCAAGTGTGAATGAGGTCATGTTGGGGTAGCATTGGTTGGGTCTCCTGCCCACCTTTTAGAAGGACCTCACAAGTGGATAAAGACTCACAGAATATTTTACTCTGTTACTGACAGGGAAAATAAAAAAGCCTGCAACATTAAAGAATCAGTTTAGGACAACAAAGCACATATTTTATATGTTAGAGCACTCATTTTTCCTACCAGTACTTCTTCCTGATTACTGCATAATCATAGAGCCTATCACACCAAACCAGAGGGAACATAAAGCTTTTGAGCCTCAAACGACTTCATCTTCCATCTTGAGTTAGAAAACAAAGAAATAAAAGATTCAGACCAACTACGTCACAAACTCCCCCCACTGAATGCTCCAGGAGCTGCTGCCCCAGCCCAGAACTGCTAAGCAGTTTAAAAAGAAAAATCCAAATTAGACCCCTGTGCAGCATGCAAGATAAACAAGGAAAGGGTAATTTAGGAAAAACAAACTATAGCATTCAAAGTGCACATTGTATGTACAAAATACTACGCAGTCTGAAAGCAGACAAGACTGCATTATAGGTTGGCACGAACTGCACATCTAAAGGCTGCACAGACTGGGCTCCGAAGTGGCTTCCCCTCAGAACACCAATTATTTGCTGCACTGATGACATTTTGCATGTAATGACTTCATAGCTAAATCCCATTGGCAACAGCCCTTTGATTCTGGCTTACTCAGACAAAAAGTCCCTTTTGCCCCCAGAGCCTGTGCTTTTGTTCCTCTTCCTTAGCCCCTGTTCTGAAGCCTCTCCCCTTTGGCCTTGTGTTTGGGGGTTTTCCACTCCCCATCCTCCCACTCCCTCCAGGTAAACATGGTCAAGGGAGTTTGCTTCCACCTGGGGCTCTTGCTGGCGCACCTGCTGCATGGCCAGGGCAAGGGGGCAAGGTTAACTGCTGCCCTGACACAGCCATCCTTCCCCACACCACTGCTGGGAATGACACAAGGCTTTGGGAGGGCTCCCAAGGCAGGGCTGTCTCCTGCAGGCTCCTCGCACAGCTGAACATCCCACACTCTCCAAAGCCAGAATAAAGCTCCATCACCTTTCCCATCAATGTTGCAGCTGCTCACTACATGGACTTACTTTTCTTTCCCCCCTCACCACCACTGCCTGGATTTGGGCATCTTCATCCCATGCCCATCTCTTCTTTCCCCCAAAGCACTCTGCCTCACTTCTTTGCAGACTGGAGAACCCTCTGCTTCAGTAACTCCCATGCTCCCTCCCACTCAGGAGCCTCTGACAGCTCACATGGGAGCACGCTCCTCTACCTGCTGCCAGCTGATCTTTACATAAGTAATGCATGTAAATTGTCACCAGCTGCTAATAGACCTTCACTACTTATCCTCACCTCAGAAGGTGCCTGACTGTACTTTTCCATTAACTCCCCCTCCACCTTCTCCTTCCCCTCCCATGCTCCTCTCTCCCCCAAATGAAGGCGTTCCTTGTTCAAACCCACATGCTACCAATAAACACAACTGGAGCATGCAGCACAGGAATCACCCATCTGAAATGATTTGGTCTATCCGCATTGCCCTGTCACCTCGGTTCCTTTCCCCCAGTCCAGGCTCAGCCTGTCATGGTAGGAGAATGAGAGAATCCCATTCTTCATGCTCTGTAAAGATTTAAAGATGTGAAACCTAAGACTTTCCGGTCATATGGCTTTCTCTCCCCCCCATTAAAAGAAGTCTCAACTTTTACTTCAAGCCCAAACCACAAGAAGAAATGAACCAAAAGCACTGAGCTTTGCATGAAAACCAAACTACCTTTTGCACACAAGAAAAGCCTGCCTGGAGCCATATATCAAGTGCACCTTTGACCCAACGAGGCATTAAAAAAAAAGCCCTATGCTGGCAAATGGAGGTTATACTGCTGACAAGAAAAAGGAGCAGAATGTTCACGGTTTCCTAATTACTATTAGTTTTCAATTGATAAATTCCCCAGCAAAGTTCTGTAACACAAAAGCAAGAACCCCTAGCAATAAGCAAAGAGCCATAATGAAATTGAGCAGCCCCTTTTCATCCCGCAGCCCTACAGCCACAAGTAAACACAACCAGTCCTTTCTCAACACTTTTTTGTTCCATTGCCATTAGCGGCAAAGCAAAGGACTTCAGGGTGGTGGTGCATGGGGACTTTTTAAGCGCCTATCTCTCCATTGTCTCTCTGTTTGAAATAACGTGAAAGCAAATACAAAAGGCCTTGGCACTGCTAAGAAGTTCCCTCACCAGACCCTCGCTGTTCAGTGCTGTGCAGGCAGCAGTGCGGCCTCCAGCTCTGAGACGATGCATCCGCTCCAGAGCCGCTCATCTCTGCGGATCCTGGGCAGCAGGCTCGCTCCTTCCCACTTCTTGCTATCATTTCCCTCAAGTTATCGCTGCTTGCTGTCCATTCACCTTCCTACAGTGCAAGTGCTTTGTTCAGTACCAAACGCACTTCTCTCACCCGGTCCCTCTGTGCAGAGTCAAACGAGAGGCACAGAGCTCGCTAGCAGACACAGCACTAACACGCTGCCTTTGCTGTGCAGCCTTGCTAATAAGCACCATGCCAAAATAAAACCTTTCTGGGAGAAAAGGCATCAGAAGACGTACCACAGTCCTGAGGAGGCAGTTTGAAAGCTACTGGGAGCCTTTTAAAATAACTGAGGGAAGAGAAGGGGAAAGCAAAGGGGATGGCAGAGAGAGGGGAGGAAGGACACTGGGGAGAGCCAGGAGCCCACAGGAAGCCCAACTCCCCCAGGAAGGCTTTGGATTTCAGAGCCGGGAAGAAGCAGCACGAACCTCCCGTAGCTCTGGCTCTGGGGAAAGAAAATACTACTATAAAACAATACATGAGGAGAAGGAAGATAAACTGCATTTACATACTAGCTTTTACTTCAAAGCACTCCACAAAGCATGGCTGAAATTGGGAAGGGTGGTATCTAATTATTTCAACTTCTACATCTGGAATCGGATGATGGTAATCATCCAAAAAAAGGGCACTTAAAATGATTTAGAAGGAGGGCAAAGGGAGCAAATAACACACGTTTGTTGTCAGAAGCTTTGGGACCAGCTATTTACTTGTAACAGCACTTCCACCAGCACCTCAAAGACTTTATGTACTTATCCCCGCAATAGGGAATGTACACGAAGCACAAGACCATAATGGAAAGATTTCAGGAGTCAAAAGTGCATTTCTCCAAGCCTCTGCACCATGAATTACAGACTGCAATTACCCATAGAAGATAGGTGTTAACAGTAGAAGTCAGAGAGGGCAGCACCAGTGCCATATAAAGATGCCTCTACAGGATCTGGGCAGCATGGCACGGCACAGGACCTACAGAATAGTTCTCCTCAGCATCCCAGGCTGGAACCTGCTTTACTTCCCACTCCTCCTCTAAGTGTTTTACCACTGGGTCTGCCTATATTTACTTGAAGTGGAGAAAGAGCTCCCAGCTATCAACACACCTGTGAGGGCTGTCAGCTGTAAGAGCTTACACATCACCCATACTACAAACACACCCTGTAAGTTACTATTCAAAACAGAACTGCATGGACAGGTGCTTTATTTACCTTAGTGTTCAGCTTGGAGAACCCCGATGGCCTACCCTAATGCAAAGAGCAAGCCTTCAAGCACGTTCAGCTCAGAGCCATCTTCCCCTTCCTTCCCACCCCTGTGAGCAGCAGGTGGGTTTCCTCACCAGCCTTCACGAATCAGATCCTTTCCACCTTCCCACCTCTAACCTGCCTCCCAAGCAGATTCCTTGCCAGGGACTTCCCAGGCCCTGGATGCTTCTGGAAACCCCCTTCAAATAAAAAAAAACGAAGAGGAGAACTGTTATAACCAAAGGGAGCACACACAGGACACTTCACACCTGCCTGGCTCTGCCTGTCCTCCTTCCAGAGGTGAAGATCCAAAGGGAAAGCATCTCCCGGGCTTGCAGCAGGCAACCCAGCAGTCTCAGGAGTGCCCTTGTGCAGCCAAAAGGAGGGAGGACAGAAGCACCAAGGATGATTTGGGGACCTGTCACCTCCACATCACTGTGCACATCAAATCATGCTTCTCTCTACTAATCCTGGGGGTCCTTCACTCTCTCAGCCCTCCCTTTGTGCTCAGCAGGGATAATGAGCTCCCAGCTCCACTAATTAACAGGAGCAGCAATCAACAGGGGTGACCACTTTCCCCAACACTTTACTGCAAAACTCTCCCCTTTCCCCCAAAGGTTTTGCTCCTGAACACAGCAGGAATGAAAGGGTTACATCTAAAAGGTGAAATGAAAGAAGGGGAAAAACATCCCACAAGTGAGGAATGTCAAACTGTCACAACGCCATCAGCCGTTTCCTCAGCAAGTCTGAGTCTCGGTGTGCACAGGATTGCCATGTCTGGGAAAAAATAATCTGTCAGAGTAAATGGTTCCATCTTCAAAAGAGAGATTTGAAGAGGTGCTTGGCACAGGGGCTTAAAATTGTTTTCTGCTGTTTCTAAAGCCAGGCTCACAGAAAAGATCAAAAGGCAACCCACCTTCCCTCGAGAGCATCCCACCACAGCCATGCCACGGCTCTGCAGCCTCTGACAGAGGAATCTGCCTGATGGCAAGCTCTCCATCTCAGACATACCAGTCAGTTTCTGCCCCACAGACGTTTCAGCAGGAGGCTGCACAGCATCTCCCCCACACTGAGATCAGAGCTGGTGTCCCAGCAATGCTGGGGACAACCAGAGTTGGAATTAGACCTTGTCTCAAACCTGCCCACACACCCGACTTTGGGTCAGCTGGCTGTTATTCAACCAGGACAAACAGCAGAACTTACTGTTACCTGACTGCAAACAAACAGAAGTTGCATAACTTGCAGGTAAACTTCTCCTTTCTTGTACCTCTCCCATCATAAAGGACAGACAGACTCCTACCCTGTTCCTTCCAGCCTCCGCTTCTGGCACCTGAAATTCTTTCTCTGACAGCACCTCTCTAAAGGATCTCCACACTCTGCGTTGTGGAAGCATTAGGGGATCATCTCTCACCACCTCCAGGCATTCCTGCTCTTGTCTCCTCCAGAAAAAAAGAAATCCAGTTCTTCTGCCTCTATTTGCTCACTGTGCTTTCAGTGAGCAGCCTTCCATCTCAGCTTCATTCTCTAGCTTTCACTTTTCCCCCCTCCTTTTTTCCATGCTGTAACTCCCATCACCCTGCAACCGATGCTTGCTCCCTACCTCTCACCACTCCAGCTGTCCCAGGTGAGGTCTCCCATTCACCAGAACGCCCCATTCCTTGCCATCCCCTGGCTCTTCACCCCCTGCCTGCTCCCTTCCTACCCAACACACCACCAGCCTACAGGGCAGCATTTGTTCCAGGATGTGATGTATTTATAACCCCAAATCCATGATCTGAAAGCAGCAGCCTCTGCAGAACACACAGCAGAGAACACTGATCAGTTTTTCATAAGGAACTGCAAACTGAGCTATGGGAAACTCAGCAGTCTGGATTTACACACGGGAATATCAGAATCGCTTTCATTTTGACTGAAAGAGTCATAACCCCGCATTTCACCAAGAGCTGAAACCAAACTAGAAACAGAGCACGTGTCAAAACCGTACAAAACTACAACTTCTGCATGGTTTTGATGCAAAATAATCTAAGCAGGCTGGCAGCCTACAAATCCTAACGATTTTGTGGACAAATCTGGGGCAAGTTTAGAATTTGTAACATAGTGTGTTACATGTCAGTTTAGGTTTCACTGCGAATATTTTTTCAGTGGAGCGGTAGCAGGCTCTGAGGACTCGGTATAACTTGCCAAAACAAGAGCCAAATGCGTACAGCTGAGTCGGAAACCAGTTTCACCATTTCAAGTGAATGGCAATTCTTGGACCTGAGGGGTCATCACAGAATCACTGCTGTTGGAATTGATCTTGGGGTACCGTCTAGCCCAACCCTCTGCTAAAGCAGGTGCCCTACTGTAGGTTGCACAGGACCCAGGATGTGGTCTTTCTCTGATCCTACATGCACAAGCTCCTTTGCTTTAAGTTCTTCAGCATCTGATGAGATGAGGAGCTCCTCTTGCACCACTGCCTCACAACATGTCTTGCGGATGGCCAGACCCAGCTGGCTCTGAGGACAGGTGTTGGCTTTAGGGCGCTCCTTCCTCAGTGGGACAGGCGCCCCCAAACCACCCCGTGCCCACCCAGCCACCAGTGCTGCTCACTGGGCATCGAGGCCTTGTCTCACAGTTGGGCACAAGAAGTGGAACTGAAAACAAGCAGCTCTCCCATAACACATCATGGAGTCACAGCATGGTTGGGTTGGAAGGGCCCTCACAGCCACCAGCCCCACTCCTGCCATGGGCTGACTGCCCCCCAGCTCAGGCTGCCCAGGGCCCATCCACGGCCTCAGGCACCTCGAGGAATGGGGCACGCACAGCTCTCCGAGTGAAGGATTTCCCCCCAGCATCCTACGTGCCTCACTCGCCCCTCAGGCCTCGAACACAAGCCCGCACCCCAACGCCCCAGGAACAACCAGCGCTCCGGTGGGGGCTGAGCGCGCTGCCCTCCCAGCGCTGTGCCCGGGCTGCGTGTGAGCTCCGCACCGCACGGCCCCGTCCCGCACTGACCCAGCAGACAGCGATGGGTCCCGAGACCTTCACACCGCCCCCCGCCCGCCCCACCTGACCCCTGGCAGCGCGCAGAACCACGAGAAGCCCCAAACCCTCAGGAATTCCCGCGGTTCTGCTGGCAGCGAGCCGGGCCGCCCGCAGCGCCTGGCCGTCCCCCACCCGCTCCCGGGAGAGAGAACGCGGCACGGCGGCAGCGCCCGGACACTCACGGTACAGCAGCGCTACGGCGCGCAGCAGCACGATGCGGGTGAGCCAGAAGGTACCCGGCGACAGCAGCGGCCCAACCCCGCCGCCCGCCAACTCCGGGCCCTCCGCCCGCCCCGGAGTCTTGGGGGCGCCGCTGCCGGCCGCCGCCGCCGCCCGCCGCTGCCTCAGCGCCGTGCTGGGCGCCGCCATGTCGGGGCCCGCAGCGAGCATGCGTGCGGCCGCCCCCCGCGGGCCGGGCAGAGCGGCGGGCGGGAAGCAACCGCTTCAGCTCGGTTGCCGCCGTCCTGGCTTCGCTGCGGGTCCCCGGAGAGGAGGGCGCAGCTATGCATCACTGGAGGTGCTGCGGGGCCAAGGATACGGGGAAGGGTTTTTGTTGAAAAATGTGTGTTGTGTGCTCCGACTCCGAGGAATGGTCTTGGAAATAAAGGTGTATAAGTTCAAAGAACGGGGATGGTGCAGTCTGGAGAAAAGGAGGCTCAGGGGAGACCTTATGGGTCTCTACAACACCCCGAAAGGCGAGGGGGGCCAGCCTGTTCTCCCAGGTAACAGCGATAGGACGAAAGCAAATGGCCTTAAGTAGTGCCAGGGGAGTTTATGGTGGGTATTGGGAAACATTTGTACTCCAAAAGAGCAGTCGGGCGCTGGCACTGCTGCCCAGGGAGGCGTTGGGTCACAGTGTTCATAGAATCACTCATAAAACCATTAATGTAGGAAAAGCCCTCTCCGATCCCCAAGTCCAACCCCAACCCATCCCACTGTGCCTACTGACCTTGTCCCCAAGTGCCACATCTCCACACTGATTCTATGACTCCATAGCCATCAAGCGCTTGACCCCATGTTCAGCCATGTATATTGTTTTTAACCAAAAACGTTTCAGTAAAGTGCCCCCGGCCGCTGTTTAGATGGTTTTAGAAGCGCATCCCATCCAAGTAAACAGCGCATTGCTGAGCTGTGTTTTGTGCTCTGAGAAAGTATCTGTTATCAGGTGTAACGCTATTCAATGCTTCTCAGACTGTACACCCATCCCTTATAAATGCCTCTTTTGTTTTTCCAGTTTCCCATCTCCGCTGCTTGCATTGTTCTGTTAGAAGAAAAAAAAAAAGAAAAGAACACAAGCATGACATAATGGTGCATTGTATAGGCAAAGAAAAATAAGCTATTTGTTAAGGGCTGCGGGTGGACTGCAGTTTCGTTCTCCCTTTGCATTAGCCACGAGGTTTGGCTAGATAGATGTGAGGAGATGGAAGCTAATGGTTTCCTTTGTGGGGTCTGTATGAAACTTTTCCAGCAAATTCCATGTTAAGTGGCAATGTCTGTAAAACAAACTGGATAATTGAGGAAATTGCTGAGGAAAAGTGGAAGGCTTAGGCTACAGATTTAGCAAAAAGGGAATAATTGGAGCTGGGAAGGGGACGCGGAACTCGATCAGTTTTCATGGCGAGGGATCGCCCTGAGCTCTGCAGCCCGGGCTGAGACAGCCAACGGTGCCTTGCAATGATATGAGCTGCAAGGTTTTAAGTATATTAAATTGTATTAGTGTGTTGTTACTCTAAGGGACTGATCCAGCTCTCATAAAAGGCCGTAGGAGCCTTCCTTTAGCCCTACTGGAAGATGGATCAAGCTATAAAGGAAAACGTGCCATAAAATGGTGGATTAGAATGCTGAATTACCTTCCCTCTGTTCCACGGTTCATGTTGGTGCCCAGCTTTGTGTGCACTGTGGTCTGTGTTTGGTTTTCTGCTCACTTTTTTTGTTGTCAGCTTTCATTTTCACGTTGTAATTTTTGTTGGCTTTCCCTCTTCTCAAACAAAAGTATCAGAAAAGAAAACAATGTAAGAACCCAGCAAGTAACACAAACGAGATATTTAAGAGCCAGGCTCTGCGTCTCAAAGGGAAAGCGATTCATAAATGTCAGGCCCACAGGCAGCGCAGAGGCATCATTGATGCTGATCTTCATTCAACAAAATGCGAGCCGCCACGTCCCCCCGCCCGACCCTATTTTGCTGTGTTCCAAACAGCTGCAAAAGTGTCAGAGAAACAAGCATTTACTGTCACAGCACCCAGCAGCTGTCCCCATCAGCACCTCAGCCCTGCTGTCCCTGGCACCCTAAATTACTCTGTGTTCATTCAGGTCCAGACTTTCCCCCCCTCTGGCTGCCAGGAATTGGGTTTAAATAAAACAGAGCGAGTGAATGTGTGCAGAAATAACTATTTTGTAAAGAAGCATTAACATTTGGGGACTCCTCTAAAGAAAACATACATTCACTTATGTAGAATACCGTAATGGACAATCCCACGGAGCACTCAGCTGCGTCTTCTGAATGGGAGGTGGGATCTCACGAAGAATTTGGGAGCCTCCTTCTACTAGTTAACATTTTTCCAGCGGTAATATTTTTTCCATTAAAATCTCTGATCCTTCCCCGTGGAAATCCGATCCTTAACTCCAGGGTTAGCGGGATTAGGACTGAAAAGGATTTTTGGAGGAAGAATTACTTTTTTCTTACGGTATTTGTATGGCGTCTATAACAAGGGGGGGGAGTGTTGATTCAGAAGTGGGATTCCAAAGCGGTACCAGAGGACAAACAATTAATAATCACAGTAATCATATGTAATAAAACTGTCGTTCTCCATTATTCTGAGAGAATAAAATAAAAATGCCATCCAGCCTGCGTTGTGCAACAGGAAAAAACGCATCTCTCGCCACTGCCTCACCTGGCCTTTGATCTGATTGTGGTGTCATTCATCGCTCTACAGCAAATTTTGCTATGCTAATGGCATCTTATTAAGTTTGGATAGAAATAACGCCTTGACATGTATTTTCCTTTCCCCTAGTTTTGGTCCCTACACACATTTTCTGAGACCGAAAGAGAAATCTGTTCAGGTTTGTAATTGCTCTCAGCTCCGGGTCCTTGGCTGCCAGCACCGCGGCTGCGAGCGCTGCAAGGCAAAAACCCCGAGCGAGCCACGAGTTCACAGCTTCCACGGGGGTATTAAAAATTAATAATCAGAAAGGCGTTTGTTAGTGAGGGCTTTTTGATTTTATTTCAGCAGAAATTCCTCTGCGGGCCAAACGCGGCACGTGAAGATTTTCACGGAGCGCTCTCTGAAGTGAAACCTTCCTAAGAAGAGGTTCGTTTTTTTACTGCTATCTCCTGCCATGATGAACCCTAGAAAAGGATTCGGGAATCCCGTGCACTCCTCTCCATGTGCCTTTTCAGGAGGGGAAGGTCAGCGCGGCCCTGCCTGGTACAGGTGTGCTGAGTTTCTGTATCTCGCCAGGTAAAGGTTCGTGGGTTGGAAAGGAGCTGCAGGGAGACACGTTTCTGCATTACTTTTATCCTGCAGCTGTGCAGAAAAAGAAGGGATGCATGAGCTCAGAGCCCCATTAACGCAGTAAAAACTAATATTAAACTAATATTTAAGCCCCTCTTTCTTCACCCTGCTCTCAGCAAGCTGCAGCAGCTGTGCAATGGGTGCAGGTTTGCTTCCAATCATTGTGATGCAAGCCCCGAGCCCCAGCTCTTCACAGCCCGTGGAAATGTCTCTAATAATGGGCTCTGGATGAGGCTGTAACAATACAGACTTGTTCTTGCTGCGGTGGGAGCAGCGTGTCTGGAACGCAGGAACTCTGATGGGAGCACACGGTTGTTTTTCACTCCTGCTGTGCAGGTGACACTGAGAACTTTGAGAGCACAGCTAAGCCTGGTGCTGGGAGCGCTGGAAATAAATGCTGGGGACTGAATGCTCCAAGCCTTCATTAAAGTTTGCAAAAAACTTCTGTCCATTTTCATCCTCCAAACGGATCCAACTCCTTACATTTCCAAACTGTCCAAAGCAGCAAGGCTCAGCTCATGTGCACGGATGACAAATTTCAGACCACAGCTGATCAAGCAAGCAGCTGAGCGATATAAATCCAGTGTTAGATTTGTATGAGCAGACAGCGGTCTGTGCTGGAGCCTTTGCAAGCACATGCTGTAGGACTGGACCCAATGCTATGGTTCATTCTGAGAGCAAAGCTTTTCCGCTCTTCTGCTGCTGTTTTAATTGAAATTAACCGAAAGCTACAGCGGATCTTTTCCTCCCTGTTAGAAATCAGGAGCTGTACTGAAAACGGCTGAATTCTGTTTCGCAGAGATCTCTGAGCTGCCGCTGAAATGCCGTATCCTCTGGGCAGAGCATTAATCCCGCAGATGTCAGAGGCTTATTTTAACACGATGCATAGGTTACTCTTATCTGATTAGGGACTGTTTTTTCTTCTCCCTGTAATGCTCTTTCTATTTGCTCTTTGAAATTCCCATGTAAAGTCTGCTCACGGTTCAAAGGTAGCCAATTTCTGAAAAATGATAACTTCACTCGATCAGATTAAGGCACAGAGCCCACTTCTGGCTGCAACCCCCCCAGCCAGCGAGGGAGTGCGTGCTGCAGAGCATTTCCCATCGTGTGTTCTCGTATGCTCTGAAAATGACTCTCCTGTTTGATGCCGAGATGAAATGTCCCCTCCCCAGTGTCCATGGGGCACTGATGGCCCTGCAGCCAGGACACTGCTGTGCAGGACCAGGAGATGTGCTGGAGAGGAACCGGGATGGGGGTCAGGGTGCCTCTACCCCATGGTGATTCTGAGGGTTCCCAGAGACAAGTGACAGTGTGACGGAGCCAGGCACGCAGATGTGGGATTTAGTGCTTGATCCCAAGCAACATTGGTGTGAGCTGGCCAGGAACTTTATCAGTGTCAGACTTCACAAAAAATGAAGCAACACTGTCAATATTGGCAGGTGCCTGATGGACTCCTGCTGTACCCACCCTGTCAAGAACAGCTTATTTATCCCTCTGTTCCACTCCAAATCATCCCTAAACCCGCCCTGTTCAGCACACTGTTTAAGCCTCCACTGGGTTATGCAAACCTCGGTGCTCCCCAAAGCAGACTGTGCAGTTTGTTTCTCCTTTGGCCTCTGAGGCTTGGTCTAACGGGCATGGTTGAGGAAGTAACCCCTTTTTTTCTGGTAAAGGCCAAAGGGTATCAACCAGGATATGGCATGAACCAAGCAAACAGAATCACTAAGGAAGAAATACACTCACATATTCTCCTACAGAAGTGGAACCTCAGTGTGGCTGTACCTGCCCCTTGTCTCAGTCCCTCGTGCCCTTCCCTTTCAGATGTCTGTGCTCCTCCCAGCCAGCTGATAGCCCCAGATAAAACAACACATGATGTGGAATCACCGCAGGGCCCGTCCTGCAGCTCCATCCTGCAGCTCCATCCTTTGCCCATCCCTGGGCAAACATCCTCAACTCTTCGTCACACCAAATATGGACCTGAAAGATCCCGAAAGCAGGTGTGAGCAAATGTGTCCTGCCCATCCCTGGCTCTCCCCTTCCCCTACCCATCTCCAGAATAAGAAGCAGCAGTTCCTGATGTTCTCCTCCTGTCTGCTTTTACATGTGGGCCGGGAGGTGCATCTCACTGCCCCGGGCAGCACTGGGGAGCCAGGCAGGACAGCAGGATGTGAATGCAGAGAAATGCAGCATCACTGATCTCACATTCCTCAGGGCTGCAGGATGACCTGAGCCTGAGGGCAGCAATGAGGGGAGCACAGCTCTGGTTGCCATTCCTCACCCCACACAGCCCTTCCAACCCTACAATGACAATGGGATCTTCCCAGGGAGGCACCGCCGGGAGAGGCTGACTGCAATCAGGGACTGAAAGCAGTGACTGTTTCTTTGACTCAGCCACCATTCATTCAATGAATGAAATACAATTTACCTGACTCACAGAAACACCACGCAACAAACTTAGTAAGGAGCCACGAGACCCCACAGTGACCGGCATCATTTGTCAGCAGACATAAAGAGTTCTGCTGAGTGTCCCACAGCGCTGCTAACCCCACAGCACTGCTAACCCCACAGCACTGCTAACCCCACAGCCCCACGGAGCTTTGGACTGGAACAGACGTTCCCTCACACCTCGCTCACATGGTTAACACACAGATGGTGTCGGGAGGCTTCAAGACAGCATTATTTTAAGCGATGCTTCATGAAATTATATTTAAAAAAGAAGGTCTTTGCCCGAAGGTAATTCATTTTGCATCTCTGGAAACAGAAAGCTGAAATCTTGAGAAATGACATTAATAAGGAAATGAGAGCCTTTTTAAATAATACAAATTCCTGCTTTGTGCTTCATTGAAATATCCCCATTTTCCCACAGGACAGATGTGCACACTGTGGCACACACACACGTGAAAGCAGCATTCAGTTTGATTTCAGAGCGCACGCTTTATTTCAAGGTGAGAATACGCTGCAGGAAACAAACGATGCTCACAGCCACGCATTGCTGCTATTTCCAAGCGTTGGAGCACGATTCCTTTCTTTCCCTGTAAATCTTATACTTGACCCTATTTTTCCAGGGGGACAGAGGAGCTGAGGAAGGAATAAAGCCGGAATTCGGGGCACTGCTTTCTTCCAGCCCCAATTACAGGGCTGGATTCCGCGGCTAATTAGAATCAAATGCTCCCAATGAGTTCTGGGGAAGCGGCGCTCGCACTGAACTCGGCCCGGAGGCTGCGGAGGGAGCGGGGCAGCACCGGGCGGCTCGGGACGCACGGAGCACCGCGTTCCTCCCCTGGTAACTACCGACTGAACAGCTAAAACGCAGCGCAGGGAGCAAAAATTCAGTGCTCCCCAACTGCATCGAGACCCCATTACCCCCAGAATAAAAGGACCTTTGCGCACAGCCGGGGCTTAACCGCAGCCCCGCCGCCGGGAATCCCCATCAGCCCCAGCGGTGCCGCACAGCGGAGCGTCCACGTCGCATTACTGCCGCGAAGCGCGGAGAACGGAGCCGCGAACCGAACAGCTCCGGGCGGCAGCGGAGACTCCGGGCGGGAATGCGGCGCGAGAGCAGCTCGGCCCCGCACCGCACGCACCGCCCCGTATGGAAATGAGCCCCGCCCTCTCCGCCAATCGGGAGCGGCGCTGGGGGCGGAGCCTCACTCCCGCGCCTTAAAGGCGCCCGTTGCCGGGGGCCGCGTTTCGCACTGGATGTGGAGCGCGGCGGCGGACGCGGGAGCGGTGCGGGGCGCCGGGACTGCTGAGAGTTTGATTGCCTTTTTTTTTTGGGCCGATTTTGCTACCTTTGTGCCTTTTTCCTTTTCTTGAAATCGTGTTCTGCTCAGTTTTTTTTTTTCTTTTATTTGTATTTTTTTTTTTCCTCGCCTTCTGGGAGCCTGCGGAGGGCTGCACGGCACCGCCGCTCCTCTCGGGGCGGCTCAGCCCCGCGCCCCCTTCTCGCCTCCCCCATCCTTTTCCCCATCCCGCCCCGCCCGCGGCCACCAAATGCTCAACATGACCGAGGAGCACGACAAAGCGCTGGAGGCTCCGTGCAGCCCCGCGGGCACCACCAGCTCCATGTCCCACGTGGACTCGGACTCCGACTCCCCGCTGTCCCCCGCCGGCTCCGAGGGCCTGGGCTGCGCCCCCGCGCCCGCCCCGCGCCCCCCCGGTGGCGCCCCGCTGGGCGCTAAGGTGGATGCGGCCGAGGTGGACGAGCGCTTCCCCGCCTGCATCCGCGACGCCGTCTCGCAGGTGCTGAAGGGCTACGACTGGAGCCTGGTGCCTATGCCCGTGCGCGGCAACGGGTCGCTCAAGGCGAAGCCGCACGTCAAGCGGCCCATGAACGCCTTCATGGTGTGGGCGCAGGCCGCCCGCAGGAAGCTGGCCGACCAATACCCGCACCTGCACAACGCCGAGCTCAGCAAGACGCTGGGCAAACTCTGGCGGTGAGTCCGCACCGCGCATCTCCGCGCTGCCCCGGGACGTTCCGGGGCATCGCTGCCGTTCTCTCAGCTTCGCATCTCTCCCACCGCTTCTTTCATACTGTTTTTTCCCTTTCTCTTTAACCATTTCCCTTACTTTAACTTCTTTTTCCCTGCCCGTCTTTGCCCGCGGAGGGGTTCTCAGAGCACTCCAGGCTCCTCAGCCCGTGCTCGTTCCTGTCCTTTCCAGCGCTTCCCACATCCCCAAGAAACGCCGCTTATTTTCTTGTTGCTTCTTTTACAATGGCTTTTTCTAATGCACTTTTTTTTTCTGGCTGGCTTGCTTGCTGCCTAACAATCTGTAAAACCAAACAAGCCGATTTTTAGCTCTAATTTCGCTCTGCTTTCTTACTTCCCCCGCTTTCAGCAGCGTTATTACTGCTGATGCAAACTTTTCTTGCTGGGCCGTGTGCTGCAGCTGCACCAAACCCGCACCGCTGCTGCCTGCTCGGGCTCCTCAGCAGTGTGCAAAGCAAGGTCGGGGCCGGGGGAAGATTTAAGAGAGAGAATCCCATTGCTTTGCCTTTGGGAGTGCTTTGTGAGCCCCGCACAAAGCTGGACGTGGGCAGTGCTGCGGGTTGTGGCGGCGGGGTGGCATTTGTAGGGTGACTGTGGGAATTATATTTGACAAAGGGATGAAAAGTAGCATTTTAAATGGGATGGGGGGGGATGTTTTGTCCGGTTATCAATATTGGTAAGGATGTGCTTTTTTCTGCCTCTATAACTGATATTTTAACACATTTTTGCAGTAGGCTTTTGTTTTTTTTGGTGCTATGGCAGATTTGTATTGAACTCTTTGGTCAGTGCAGTAGGGATGTGAGTCAGAAAATAAACTGAAAACTTCTATGGAAGAGACATTAATTTTGGATTTTTTTTTCTTCCTTATTTAAAAAAAATCAATCCCAAACCAGTTTGTTAAGCGAAAATGAGAAACGTCCCTTTGTGGAAGAAGCTGAGCGGCTCAGGGTCCAGCACAAAAAGGATCACCCGGATTATAAATACCAGCCCCGGAGGAGGAAAAGCGTGAAAGCTGGGCAGAGCGACTCCGACTCCGGGGCCGAGCTCAGCCATCACGCCGGCACCCAGATCTACAAGGCTGACAGCGGGCTGGGGGGCATGGCTGATGGCCACCACCATGGCGAGCACGCAGGTAAAGGGTCCTGGGGAGCTGAGAACTGCTCATTGTGGGGGTGTTGCTTTGCGACTTGTACCCGCCAGTGGGCACAAGCATGTTTGCGCCCTTGGAGCCTGTGCAGTGTGGGACTGGGGGGCATCCAAAAGCAGAGACATTGCTCTAAGAGCTGAGGTTGTGCATCAGGTTGTGAGCGTGGCCATGCATTTAGTTACTAAATGTAACTAGAAATGCCCGAAGTGCAAAAATGACCCCGATTTTGTGTCTAGAGAGGGGAATTAATTGTGAGCGAGTACGGGTTAATAATGCATTGGTCACCTGAAGGGTGCCTGGGGGAGCAGTGCCCCCTGAAGCTCCCCGTTTCTCACAGTGCTGTGAATTGGCACGGGGTACGTGTTGACAGATTCCAGGAGGATTGCGAACGTCCTGCGGCTGCAGGCATGTCTGCGCTCTTGCCCAGCCTGGCTGGGACCCGGCCCCTTCCCGCGCGGCTGGAACAGCATCTCTGCTCTGGGGGAGCCGCGCTGGCCTCAGGCCATCTGTGTAGAGGGGTCCTTCTACTGTGAGGGTGACCCCACAGGGATGCAGCACTCATTGGGTTGCCCTCCCCACTATGAACCGTTGGCTTTGTGAGCGCTGTACCCCAACTTGAGGACATAATGGAGGGGGAACGTCAGCCACCTTCAGCATGGGGCTCTATTTTAAAATTCCCCCTTCTCCTTTTGCAATATGGAGGGGGAGAAACATGTGGTTCTCGACCTCCTTGAGAGATGTTTTGTGGTTGCTCTCCTTAAAACTTTCCTGTCCCTTTGTCCCCAGGCCAGCCCCATGGGCCGCCCACACCGCCCACGACCCCCAAAACCGACCTGCACCACGGCAGCAAGCAGGAGCTGAAGCACGAGGGCCGCCGCCTCGTGGAGAGCGGCCGCCAGAACATCGACTTCAGCAACGTGGACATTTCAGAGCTGAGCAGCGAGGTCATCAACAACATGGAGACCTTCGATGTGCACGAGTTTGACCAGTACCTGCCGCTCAATGGCCATACTGCCATGCCAGCCGACCATGGCCCCAGTGCTGGCTCCTACAGCACGTCCTACTCCCACTCGGCAGCAGGTGCCGGTGGGGCTGGCCAGGTGTGGACTCACAAAAGCCCGGCCTCGGCATCGCCATCATCGGCTGATTCGGGCCAGCAAAGGCCGCACATCAAAACGGAGCAGCTGAGCCCCAGCCACTACAGCGACCAGTCCCACGGCTCCCCTGCACACTCCGACTACGGCTCCTACAGCACCCAGGCCTGTGCCACCACTGCCTCCACCGCCACAGCTGCCGCCTCCTTCTCCAGCTCCCAGTGCGACTACACGGACCTGCAGAGCTCCAACTACTACAACCCCTATCCCGGTTACCCCTCCAGCATCTACCAGTACCCCTACTTCCACTCCTCACGGCGTCCCTACGCGACGCCCATCCTCAACGGCTTGTCCATCCCGCCGGCCCACAGCCCCACCGCTAACTGGGACCAGCCGGTCTACACAACCCTGACAAGGCCTTAAAAAGGATGCGTGGAGCCCCCCCAGGGCTTCCCCGACGTATGCACTAATGAAGGAACGAAGAGGAAGAACGTGGAGTGCCGCGATCGTTTCCCAAGTGCCTCCTGAGCCGCTGGGAACTCTGCTCGTTGCGACTGGGTGTCCCCTTGCTTTGAAACTCTCCAAAAGGACAGAGCTCTATTTTTCTTTAATTAATAAAATTTAAAAAAGAAGAGTTAAAAAGAAATAATGAAAAGGACCGGTGATTCCTTTTGAATAAATGAAGGACAAAACCATTCGACTCCTCTGTGAGGACTGAACTTGCTCATTGTGGAAGCTGACAAGTGCAAAATGGGGCGGGGGGGAAAGGAAGAGACATTGGAGACTTTCGGGGTCTATTGCAATGTGGGAGACGGACCAACCTTGAGGGCAAGAACTCTCCCGGACCAAGGCGTACGGAAAGCGAAACCCCAGCGATTCTGCATAATAATCTTGTGGGAACAGCGAGTGTGGTGGGACCAACCAATTACATGTCTGAAGTGTTTGTTTTGTAGTCGAGAGTTCTTCTAAGCAAGGTTTGGCTGTAATTAACATTTTGTTTTGGTTTTTGTTTTTTTTTTGAAGCTTAAAGTGTTTTTTTAATCTGTTAAATATGTATTTATGTTCTGTATTATTTTGTCTTTTAATTAATGAAGTAATTTTGTGCAAAAAAAAAAAAAGTAGAATTTTAAAAGATTTTTAAAGACGGGGTGGGGAGGGAGCATAAAAATAGTGGAGATGATACAATAAAACGGCGTTATGAGTCTAGAGATGCTCTTTGGTTTTCGGGTTCTTTTTGTTTTGAACCGCTCGAGGGAGGCTGGAGGCTGCGGCCTCACACAGACCTGGTCATGAGCAGGGAGCTCCCATGGGAGCTGCAGCACAGCGCTGAGGGCTGCTGCAGAAGTTGCTCCCTAAATTCGGAGGCTGACACGGCCGGCCTGCAGCAGACAGCGCCATGTTTTACCTGCTTGCAGGCGCTAACATTGGACTGAAGGCATTGCAAATAGCTGTACACTTTCAGAACCAGGACTACTTTATAGGAAGATGTAATTTAATGAGGAATTATCAACTTCTGCTTTGATTTTGATTTTTTATTTTTTGGCTTCTAGGGACCAGATTCCATCCATCAAGCTGTGAAACTAAAATCTTCTCCACTAAAAAAAATGTTTAGGTACTTAGTTTTAGACTAATATTTCATTGATATATTTCTACTTCTTCCATTGTATGCTGAGCATATAATAACCATCTATTTTATGATAACTTGTGCCTTTAAAAACTTTGTAAATCTAAAAGCACGTTTCAGACGTGGTCATCTTTTTACCTTTTCTACGTTTCCTACTCTTTTTCTAAAAATATTTTTTGCATATTTCCTTTTGGGAACGTGGGGGTGGGGGAAAAATACAGAAAACTCATTTTTATGCAATCTATTTTTCTGTATAAAGTTTGAAAGACTTTGGCTGTTACTTATCTGTTCTCTTCACTAGCTTCTGACTAAGCAATGCTAACTTTTGTACAGATCAATTTGATAAAATTAAAAGTGGCTTTTTATCAAGTCCGTGTTATGTTTTCTTTCTCCTTGAGCCCATTGCTGTGGAACTCGGAATACTTCTGAGAGAGGCAGTTCGGAATAAAACGTTGAGCGAGGCTTTCTGTTCTGCTGTTTCCTTTTTATCTTGTTTTGTTTTCTCCTTGTTGCTCCCTTTCCCTGTACTTAAATTGTGCCTTCCTGTGAGATTGCCTTTATTTTTTTATACTTCCTCGAGGAGTGTATTTCCATGCAAGTAATCCCAAGGATTTCATAGGATTTTGTTGAGACTGCTCACGTGAGGAAGGCTTTGCAAGGTCAGACTGCATGGTTTTAGCCCGAGTTCATTCTGTTCTGCTCAGCACGTAGGAATTTTACAGGAACAGATTCTGTTTTCTGGTTGGTGAACCCATGTAAATACCTCTTAATTATGATAGCAACAAAATTATATGTTGCACATGGTGTGTGTGTGGCTTTTTTTTAATCCAGCCATTAGAACAGTTACGTTTGTGACTTTTTTTGGTTATATAGATGGTGTTGCAGTTTGCTTTCTGCAGTTCAGACAAACGGGTGCGAGGTTCCCAGGCTGAGCCTGAACTGGGAGGAAGGGGCTGGGATGAGGAGCTGCAGAGAAGCACGCGCCAGGCCTGGTTGTGGTGCAGTGCTGTGGAGAATGTCTGAGCACGGAGATAATAAATGTGATGACAATTAATGAAGCTCAAGAACATTAATAAAGTCTGAACAACAGAGTCCCGCAGCAGATCTGCTGCTTGCAGCCTGGCCAAGACCTATCTTGCCAGAGTGTCTGTAACTGGACACCATTTTCTCTGTGCTCGTTTACAAAACTTCTGGCAAAATGACTTTATTACACCGTAAGCCAAAGCTGCAGAGTAACTTTCAGAGCAGACTTTCTTTTCTCCTTTATCCTCCCTCCAGTTGCAATGTAAGCTTCAAGTTTTATTCTAGTTCATACAAGAAAAATTGATGCCTTTTGACTTTGTCTGCTCTGTGCGTTGCTGTGGGACTTCCACTCCGAAGTGCCATGCTTGGGGAAGGAAAAAGGAAGAGTGAGATAGGAATATAAGTGCTTATCTTTACAGTCCCCTTGATGTTTAATAGCAGAGCTCGCAGTGACTTCACTGATGTCTGCATTACTCTTTGAGGCAGAGTCAGAATGTCTGCGTTGGGTGGCAGTGCACATCACCCAAAATACCGACACTGAGAACTGTTGGCTGATACCCACTGCAAACCTATGGAGTAAAACTCAAAGACGTTACCGGATGGATGTTGGCGGAGGTGACAGGCAGGGAAAGCTCCTTGCCCTGGGCAGTCCCAGTGACTCAGACTTCAGAGCGTGCTGGAAATCTCCCGATGTCCATTCTCTATGCTTAGTTTTGCACTAGCAATCTCCCATTTCATTTTCTGAGGAGAATGCTGCTCTGTGGTACAGGTTATATACAGAGAAGAGCATTTTGCTTTGAAATCCTTGCAGTTTGTACAAATGTGTTTCCGTGCGTTGTTCCTTTCTTCCATGTGCTGTGCGGATGCAGCCCGCAGAACGAGACGTGATTTTCCCCGAGCTGAATTCCCGATGTGAATGGCTGCATTGTGTGCTCCCAGCCCGGGCTGGTGGCTCTGTGCTGGCGCGGATCTGGAATGTCTCCACAAGTCAATGAGATCAGGTGAAACCAAGGCTGGCTTTTGACCCCTGGCTGTCAACAAAAAAGGGTTCTCAAGATAATTACAGGAATATACAAGTGATAATAGTTCCTCTTTTATTTTGATGCGGGGAGTTATAGTTGTTGCTATTTATCTGGATTGCTCGGATGGTGCTGTTTAGTAAGGAAGAGGAAATTAATTTTATATCCACATTCCTTCTATATGGTGGAAAAAGTCCCTTCCCATCCTCCTCGTTGTAATTTTTCCTGGAGTGATATCAACTTTTGTTACACTTTTTTTTACAGTTGGTTATTCGGTTTATGGCAAAGAAATTCTTATATGGTGTCCCCACGGCAGTGCTCAGCTTTAATAAACCTCACGTGGGGCCATCGCACTCCTTGCACTCCCCAGCTGCAGCCCACGGCTCTTGCAAGAGCAAGAGGAGCTCTCAGGGGTTTGGTTTTCTCTTTATTTTTTCCCTGTGGAGGGCTGAGCTCAGCTGCAGTGCAAAGCTGGGGAGATTTGGGGAGCAGGAAAGGGATGGAAGAGCCGAGGATGAGGATGAATCAGTTCCTGGGGAAGACGAGAAGGATGCTCCAGCATTTCCCTGCTTTCAGCCTTTGAGAAATTCAGTTTGGCTCCAATTGATAGAGGGCTCTTTTAAGCCTGCAGGCTGATCTGTAAGCAGGAACTCAGCAGCAGAAAGGCTCCAACCCCCCGTTCCCGGGGCTGGGAGTGGAGGCAGGGACGTTTCCCACATACTCCTGACTCTGCTCTTCCTTGGAGGCTCTGCAGAGGCTCCACGAGGTTTTTGGGGGTTCCTCACATGGCACACTAAAGAACGCGACTGGACGATGCTTACAGTGCCGTGTGAGCTGAGGAGAACCAGGCAGCTCCTGGGTCCTGCTGCTGCACCATTGCCAGCCGAGCTGGACTGCCATCCCCTTGAGAACCCTTCATGCCCCTTAGAGGCAGGAATTAGGGACAGCACCAAGCAGCCAAGCACAAGGCTTGGTGAGGGAAAGACATTTCTCAGATGAGTCAGCAGGAGCCGAAAATAATCCCCCAGAGCCCAAACCACAGCAAGCAGTACTGATGACAGCTTGCTTCATCCTCCTGCCGCCCTGCAGCCGGGTTCCCATCCGCTCTGGGTTCCCATCACGGGGCTGAGGAGTGAAGGGTGAGCACAGGTCACATCAGTGGGACTGTGGCCAGAGCTATGGTCTGAATGGAATGTGAATTCATTTTGTTTCAGAGCTGTGCCGCATGAGGAGTGAAATGGAAGGTGATGCTTTCCAACAAAACCATGCAACCTGCTGAAAAAAAGGAGTTCTAACAGGGTTCGAGGAACCCGTATCTTCTGCTGCAGCCTGGGGGTGGCTGGGTCCTGCCCAGGAAGGATTTGGTGCTCGGGTGGCTGCAAGCAGGGCTTGGAAGAGCATCCGGGCGCTGCTGGTGACCTGTCAAGAGGTTCCCATATGGCCGCGGGCGCAGGCAGACACGCCGTGTCACTGGCTTAGCTGGAGTGTTGGTTTTGACCTGATTTAGTGAAGCCCGTGCAAAAAGCCCGTTGGACACACTTATTGAGGTCTAAAAGCCGCCTTCTTTCAGTTTATCTTAAACCAATTAGGAATGAAAAAACAAGCCGCTCCTAATCCAAACTCCGAGCGTGCCCCTCCTGCCTCCCACCACCCGCTGCCGGGGCCGTGTTGGTTTAGGGAAAGCGATGCAAAGCGCGGGTGGCTGCCCGGGCTCCAGCACAGGTTGGGGAGCGCCTGCTCCGCATCTCCCGGCCATGCTGGCACCGGCTCCTTCCCCGTATTTGTTTGTGGATGTGAAGGCAGGCAATATTGTGACTGTCAGAGACGTGATATTAAAACATTTACCCAAAATACCTCCGCCTGCCTTTCTCCTCCCCTCGCTCTTCTCCCTCCTCCTCCTCCTCCTCCTTTTTTTTGTGTGTGTCTGAATTCACGACGTAGTGATGGAGTCCTTCACCCAGGAAAGGGTTAAGTGTTTTGAAAGGTCTTGTTTGAGGTAGAGTGAATTTTAACCACCACACACATAACGAATGCGAAACAGCCTGAATTGCTGGTGAGGAGCCAAGAGCACAAGAGAGGAGCTGCTGAATTTTAATGATTCATTATTGCATGGAAGGCCTTTGTCTTCCTTTATCCGGTGCACAATAAAAGAATTAATTGGACAGAAAATGGCAGGGCAAAGAACTGACAAGTCATTAAGGGGCTCTGAATGGCTGATTAGGTGCACATTGGGGGTGGAATTTCAACTGCACTGTTTCAGCAAGGGCTCCGGAATAATAATGGCATGGCACAGTTTATATTTTGTATGCAGTACCAGAAAGGCCTTTATGTCGGCATTGTGGTGCTATTTATTATGCTGTCTATTTAGCCATTGTTGGCATTGTGTTTGCAATAAGAATGCGCAAACAAAGTTGGGGTTTTTTTTTTTCATTTAACTTCGCAAAGGCAAAATAATTGGGAATCAAAATCTCGCTCCGCGGATCGTCTTATTAATTTTTGTGTGTGTGTGTCCAGAAACGGCAGTAAATATTTAGACTTGAGAGAAGCAGCTCCCTTTGCAGAAAGGAGAGGAAGGAATGGGCTCCTCCTGCTCCTGCTGGCCGGGGCAGCCTCGTGCAGCTGCAGCACCGGGTGCCCATCGCTGGCTGGGAAGGCCACGGAGAACCATCCCACATACGGCTCCTTCGAGCCGGCTTCTGCCAAGGTTTCCTTCTTGTTGTTGATGTTAAGCAGTTGCCTGCGAGTTGTAATAAAAGCCACACACACAGAAGGGAGGGAAAGAATAAAGAAATATTTCCAGGCACACCGGGTAGGTGTGATTTCGATGAGGAATGCGCTGTTTTTTTTAAAAAGAGGTTAGCAAATATTCAGCAGCTGAGTGTCAGCAGTGTTCGCAGCTGGCTGAAGGTCTCAGGGAGAAAAGGAACTTCACCAAAGATACGGCATTGCTTTTCCTGAAAGTGAATTCATGGCAGCCTGATGAAAGTAGAAAGCCGTCAAGTTGACGTACCCTTGACATTTTTACATGCTGAAGATTACTCTTTTAATCTTTCTCAGAAGCTCGCAGAGGATAACTCCACTTCTGGCAAGGTCCTACCTGTCCTCGGGATCTGTCCCGCATTGGTGATGCTTTGATAAAGAGATGCACACCCACCCTGCATCCTGCTCTCAGGCAGCAGGCGCCTCTCGTGCTGGCAATGGGTTGGCATGGATAAACCACTGCTTCCCAAGCACAGAGGAGCAGAATCACTGATGTGCCTCATCCAGCTCAGGGCCTGGCCCTTTCTCATGCTTCTCTCTCTGTTTTTTTTTCTCCTGGGTATGATGGGCTAATAATGGGTTAACAATATATATATATATATTTGAAAACGTGAGAGGGGATTTGGGTGTCAGGGAGATGGATGAGCTGCAATCTGAAACTTTTTAGGTAAGAATAAGTGAAAAGGAAAATGGGCTTATTACAAAAAATGCCATTCTCAGTAGAATACAGCCCTTCTGCAATAATATCCTAAGAGGTAGTTAGCAGCAATCTTCATTTGGGAAAGTAAAGGTGTATGTGTCAAAGAAAACTAAAATTAAAAAAAAAAAAGAGGTGGGAAGGTAGCCTGCTCCACTGGAAACTGTGATGTTCCTCCTGAGGTTTCTGCTTCTTAATGCTGTGAAAGGAGAGGAAAGATCTCTGCCATTTGCACAGTGGCTGGGAGGGAGGCAGAGGGGAAAGCTGCTCTGGGCTGATAGGGGCAGCTCTGCTGCTCACCAGATGGAGACGGGGATAGAGCTGGACCCAAATGGACAAGGTTTGGGCTGGAATCCAGATATCCTCAACATTTGGGAGAAATCAGATCTGCTGAGGAGGAGCTTGGAGCGACGTCTATCAGAATGAAGTCAGGTGAGGGTTTGAGAGCCAGATCCCGACCATCCCTGAAGATCCGTGTGTTCGAGCCCTGGAATAGTTGGCTGAACTCCACATCTGGTTATGGGATACAGAGAGCTTAAAATGTATCTAAAACACTTAACAAAATTCCCAGATCGAAGCAAGTTTGTTTTTTTAGTGAAAATAACTTAGCAAAACATCCGAGTAGTAGATGTTTGTGCTCTATTTCTGGAAATGCAGAGAATATGAACACCCCACCAAAAAATGCTAAAACAATCAGTCCCAAGTAGACGTAGATGTTTGGGTTTGCTTTAGAGTGGGAAGGAAGATAGAAATGTCTGCACTGGAGGAGAGCAAAGACCTGTCTAAAACTGCATCCTCTAAAGGCACGTGCAGGTTTGCCAGGCAGAAGTGAACAACCCCCCACTCAGAACACAGAGAAAAACCGTTTTTACACAGTAGCCCTTCCCCTCTGCCAGCCTCCAGCCATCAACAGAGGATGAGACACTTGTGCTGCCTGAATGTTATGGCCAGAAGTTTAATTGTCTGCACCTGGAGACCTCTTTCTGGAGTGAAAGGAGTCTGTTAAAAGCAGGGAATATAGTTGAGTTCCCAATCCAAAATGTCCTCTTTGGGCACAAGTTTGTCCTGACTTCATGTTGGGGCCCAGTGAGCTCCTGGCGCTGATGTTGGTGACATTTGTCTCATCCCCGTGTGAAAAATGGACTTTAAGCATGCTTTAAAAGTCAGGGTTTCCTGGTTTCTGAGCAATAAATCCTGCTGTTTGGGCTGTGCTTTCCAAGTGATAAATTTCTAGATCTCTGGGAAAATACACTCTGGAGAAAGCAGACAAAGCAGAAAAGCCCACAGCATTGCCCAAAATGACATTTACATCTCGGATGGCAAAGCATCCCAGCCAGGACTGTTGTACAAATGCCTGCAGGGAGGAAGGATCGATGGTGTGGTGCAGGTCAGGCTTCCCTGGGAAAACCAGGCAGAGATGGGGGCTGGGGCCACTGCATCCCAAACCTGGCTATGTTTCCTTTTCCTGCCCAGGCTCAGGGCAACCCAGACACTGGGAACTGCCGTTTCACAAGGCCATGACCTGAGGTTCTGGGGCCACCTAACTCCAGGATGCAGGTCTTGAGCCCTAAAGGGCTCAAATGGCATCTTTTGGATTTTCCCTTTTGCCTAATTACAGGGATTTATTTTTATTACCACTATGGGCTTGTTCCAAAATCCAGTCGGCTCAGCGGAAGCCTTTCATGGGCTTTTGGATCAGACCTATGCACTTGGTGTAGTTTTTGCTATGACAAATTATCAATTATTTGCTGGTTCACATTTAATTATTAACAGAAGCCGCAGATTTGGAGATCCCTGTTGCCCTGGAATCAAGGACAGGCTCCTGCTGCTTTCAGAAGACCTCCAGATTTCATTCCAGCTCCTGATGCAGCGGTGAGTTCACAAAATGAGAGAAGTGGAACCATGTTGTGATGCTACAGGTCCCGCCCGCTGCGTCTGGAGCTGAATAATCACAACATCAGATGTGCCGAGATGGATTTGGGCCAAAATTTCTGCAGTCTGGCTCCAACTGAGAGCTTAGTGCACCTCTGCATCCAACATCTGCTCTACCTGCACAGGAACGGTGCTCACTGTGCCTCTAATCGCTTCAAACATCGCTGCTAAACACAGGGATTAGGAAGGATTTGAGGCATCTGTTCCCTTGTGGGTTGAGCTTCAGCTCTCTCAGGGTGTTTGATGAGGGTGAGAAATGGATGCTTTCAGCTTGTTTGAAATCCTTGAATGTTCTTGAGAAGTGCAGAAAATGAAGATACTGCTTACCCTGTTATTCTGGTGGGGTTTTTCTCGACTGGGGCATGTCCCATGCAAGCAGCTCAGGGGGAGCATGGGAGCACCCCGCAGGGCAGGGCTGCTGAGCAGGCTCCAGGATGCTCTTTGGGGAGCAGAAACATTTTTATTCCTCTCAGACGGGTGAGTTTTGTTGTGGACCTCATTGGAGTCTGCATTGCCTCTGGAAAGGGGTTTTGCTTTTCCTTTAAGCAGGCAAGAAGTTATTCTTAGGACATATCATCCTATGTGTACATCACACCATGAGCTCACCCCAGCCCAGAAATGCTCTTTTCGCCCAAGTCCTGAAGCAGGGCACATAGGGATGATTTCCTCATAGCTTCTTCTTTTACAGCAGAGCACACAGAGAGAAAAATTCCTACAGCTTTGTCCTCACTGTGGGCTGCTGCCTGGTCTCAGGTGGGCTCAGGTCTGATTTAGTCTCAATGGAGCGTAGGGAGGAACACAAAGTGCTGTGCTGCTGCGAGGCTGATGGTCATTGAGCACACCGTGCTTTCTCACGCTGACAATAAGCCATTGAGAAGCAAAGCACTAACTCGCTCTCTGAATGGAATGCCTGAGTATTCTCCTGAGCAGGAAATGTTCGTATACAGGATTTTCAGAAGGGACCAAGCTCTGGAATAAAATCTTCACTCTCGGGACACCTGTCCCTCCCTCAGAAATGTAATTCAGTGCCATTTCTGTAGGTGTAAATCTCCATAGCGGCAGTTAATATATGCATGCTTCTGGGTTCCCTCATTACCATTTCAGTTGGCTCGTTTACATAATAACACAGAACAGAAGATCATTTGCATAAAATTAAAAAAAAATCAAATAACTGAATGTTGCTTTTATTTTGAAAGGCGCAGAGAATGAGCCTGTGAAGTTATTTATATCCCCGCAAGTACCAAGGAGGCTAATCGGCAGGGAACCGTGCTTTCTGCACAAAATGGGACTGGACCACTTCAATTTATTCATGAAATATTAGCTCACTTAGTGGAGGAGTATTTTTAAGCAGCTGGGTTGGAGCTGACGGGAAATCCCCTCCCAGCTGCAGCGGGATCAGTGCGACGCGGAGCCAGACAAAAGTGAACTCCCCCGGCTCGGGTCCCTCACCGCACCTGAAGGGACTGGGGAATGAGGGCTCTCTCCTTGGTTACGGGTGGCAGAGCAGAAATATGCCTTTCTATTCTGCACTTCTGCTTCATGGCCATTTACCTAAGCTGGGAGTTTCCACTCATCCCCTCCCCATGCTGTGATGCTCAAGCACCTTCAACCAGGAGATGGAGCAAAGCTCCTTGTTGACTTCCCAAGCTCTTCGTTGCATCTTTATTTCTTCTCCTTTGCCTAGCTCAAGGGCTGAATATTCCCACGGGAGCATCTGTCCCATCTGATGGGCTGACACTGCTAGTGGTGCAGCAACAGCAACCTGATTTCACAGCAAGCATTCCCCACCCAGGCAGGGGAAGCCGCGTGCCCAGCCAACAGTAAGGCTGCGGGTTACATGCGGGAAGTGTGAGCCTGCCTGAGCAGCATTAGCGTGTGCTAATTTGGTATTCAAGGCGTGTGCAAAATGGCCATATTTGCATGAGAAAAGATTGTTGGGAGAAATCTTAGGCCAAATCCTATTTTCATTTATGAGTCTCCAAACATGCAGTATCTCTAGCGACACCAGGAATGTTACTTAAGTTTTGTACAAGCATGATGACAGTGGATCCTGGCTGAGAGTTCACAGAATCACAGAATCACAGAATCACAGAATCACTAAGGTTGGAAAGGACCTATAAGATCATCTAGTCCAACCATCCACCTATCACCAATGGTTCTCGCTAAACCATATCCCTCATCACAGCATCCAAACGTTCCTTGAACACCTCCAGGGTCGGTGACTCCACCACCTCCCTGGGCAGCCCATTCCAGTGCCTGACCACTCTTTCAGAGAAGTAGTATTTCCTAATATCCAGCCTGAGTTGGTGCTCTCCTGGGCATTTAGTACCCAAATCTCAGTAAGCACTGAGCTCTTTAGTACAGTACTCCTGGAGAAACCATCACCAAAATCGAACTATAACATCCTGTAGCCAGCCCCTACATTTTTAACAATGGTGCAAATCCTTCTGTGGGTTATTGGGGTGAGCAGTGCTGAACTTGTTCCCATAGCGCAGATGGCCTCAGAGTTGGAAACACAACCCCAAAGCACCTCCTCTATCTGCTCTTTGGAGACCAGCTCTGGACTGTGGGAGTGCTGGGGCAGAGGGACAATGGGACAATGTTTGTGTTGGGATGTCCCCATTCCACAGCATGATGTTCTGAAACAAAGTGCTAGCACAGGCATGTGAGTGGCCGCCCTCTGCCCCCTGGTATGCCAAAAAGAATATGCATTGTTGGGTATGGGTGTGGTGGGTTTCAGCACACTGAGACTGGCAGACTTGGACTTCTGCCCACAGTATTCACATAGTCTTAATAATTGAGTTCCCTTTTTCTCATACTTTTCCACGTACTCACCAGGGCTGAGGTAGTTCCTCTGTGTTGCTGGCAGTGCAGGTTTGTCCTGGGGCCTCATGGAGCTCTGTGTGTCCATGCTGGCCAGGTCTGGAGCTGAACTCTCCTTCACAAGGTGCCCCATGCTTATATCCTGCTGACAATCCTGTGTCAAGGTTGAATGGGAAGGGACAACAATCCCACTGCAGGACCTTCACCAGGAGCAGGATCTGGGAGGGCAGGATCTTCTCTGAGTCCTCCCAAAACCACGTCTCCCTGCCAGAGACTTTAGTTCAGAGATCTTCCACCTTTGTGTGAGGTCCAGAGCCCTGGTGGTAGATCACAACCATGGGTGACACTTTGAAATTCTGCTCTAAGATGGCTGTAAGGGCTTGCACTGGGATGGTAACGCATAGCTTTGGGATGGGCATTCCTCTGATGTCCAGTCCAAATTTGGCAGCCTGAGCACAATGTCTGTGGTATGTCTTCTCCCTCTTCCAGGTATCTGCTCCTCCCATGGGACAGCAGAAGACTGCAGAGGTCTCAAAATCAAGGACAATTGGAGGAAACAGCAAACTCACTCTTCCTGGGAAAAGCCACGCATGGAGCAGTGCCCAGCACTGGGATGCTGGAAACTGGGGTATTTGAGGAAAAGGGAGGTAATGCTCCAGAGAGTCCCACAAACATCCTTATTGCAGAGACCGTAAAGTCCAGTTATTTATGATGTTTGTGTCCTGTATTGAATAATCAGGAAGAAAAAGTTGTGGGTTTTTTTTCTTTTTTCACATATTGCACTGGGACCTCTGTGAGAGGCTGCTGTTAGCAACCAGCAAGGATGCCCCTGTGCAGGTTTGTGCTGGATTGGTCTTCTCCAGGTGATGCATCTCAAACACAAATTATGCTGGGGGAAATCCATAGCAGAATTTCACAGCTCACTGTTTTAATAAATGTCTGGAAAATGCAGAGCAAAATTGAGTTAGGACCTTTCCAATACACTAATATTTTGGAACACAGAGATCATGCATGTGGGAATAGTCCTGGCCCAGAAACCATGGGTATGACCCAAATAGCTCCAAGAGACAGCTCTCTGAACACTGCTTGGAAGCTGCATTCAGTAACAGGCGATCCCTCGGAGCTGAGGAAGTGGGACATCCAGCCTGCTGAGACCCCGTCCTTGCTGCGCAGGATTTCAGGGTCATTGGCAAGTGTTGCTCTGTGATACAGGGCAGATGCTCTGCCCACTAATGATGAGAAAAATAGCTATGAACACTGTTAATTGCCAGAATGTAAACTCATTTCTGTGACTTCCAAATCCCTCTTCATCAGAGGCTGCGGATGACAGTAGCTGGTTTTCTTTATACACTCAGCACAGCCATAGAAAGCAAAATGATGTCTGCGAGGCACCTGACACAACCCTGAGGTGATGTGAGGATGTGCCCAACCCAGGGCCAGTGTTTTAGTGCAAAAAGCTGACAGCCCCTTGTGCTGCTCAGGCCCTGCATTGAGGGCAATGCCCAGCCTCAGAGAGACATAGCTGGGCACTTGAGCAACCCCTGCGCTGCTGGTATTGGGAATGTGCAGCTGAATTTGCAAGGGAAATCGTGTGTAAATAATCCTCATTACTCAGGAAGGCTGTCCCCTTACAGATCAAGTTCACTTGTTATTCTGATCAGTTGATAAGCCTCATTTGCATAATTTTTACTTTCTTCCACACTTCAGCTTTGCTATTACAGTTAGAGTGGGGTTTATTACTCTTATTAATGTCATTACTGTGTGCGATCATCCCGGCTGGAGGTTCGTTGAATGCGCTCATTCCTTCTGATGGCTGCGGGTGGTCACGTGTGGGCTCTGGGCTCTGGATGTAGGGCCAAACTCTTCCTTCTCTTGGTGCTGCCTGCAGCCCTTTGCACTCAGTTTTCAGCTCTGTAGCTCTGGAGGTGCCCTGTTCCTTTTCTAGGGTAACAAGAGGTGCGCAGCTGGTTCTGGGGACAGCCCTTGGAGTCTTTCCTCATAGCTTGACTACTCTGAGAGCAAAGGGGCTTTTTCTTCACTGTGAGCATCTGCTTTTTCTTTCCTCTGAGAAGGAATGCTAGAGGCAGCATTCAGTCATGAGCATGGATGGATGAAGTGATTGCTGCTTCCCTTCCAGCTCTAGTCAGACTCAGGGATCTTCTGAAATCAGTTTTCCTTGCAGCTTTCATTTTCTCCTTCAAGATTAACAAAGCTAAATTGTGTCAATTCCTACAGAGGAGACAAGGAAGGAAGATATAGGCTGATGTTGCTGGCTCTGGTGCTGGATCCTTCCTTGAATGAGAAGGCACCAATGCCCCATCCTTGCCCATGTTACTGTCCCCATTCCCTCCCACTTTCTCACCCCCACCATCTCCAACTCAGCTGAGCAGTGCTCCCCACTTGCACTGACTCTGTCCTCGTGGCTGAAGTGCGGACACGGTATAAGAGGAGGCATGTGGATGAGAAGTAAAAGCTAGGGGCACGGATTTGCATCATTCGCTCCATATAGAAGCTGCTTGGAGCTGTACCAAGGCAGGAGGGAATGGTTTTACAGCTCTCTTGGTGGATATAAATGCTTGCTATTGGGCCCACAAAGGGATTTCTGTGTGTAAAGTTTGGAGGATGAGGCCCTTAAAGCCCTGTCTTTTCAACCTTTTAAAATCTTGTTCCTCCTTGTGCAAACGCAGCAGCACCTGCTGCAAGCTAGATGGCTACTTTTTATCTATTAATTACACACAGCCTCTATGAAACTCTATGTACTTCTGCTCTTCCCTCTCATTGCAGCACTCTGAGTCCCTCCACTCTGGGTTGGGCTGGTGCTGGGGTAGGGCACATGAGGCCTGTGGGTGCCCAAAGGCTGCACCTGCCTGAAGCCCACTGCCACCTGAGGCCTGCTGCTGCCTGAGGCCCACTGCCACCCGAGGGCCATGGCCACTCGAGGCCTGCTGCTGTCCGAGGCTTGTGGCTATGCCACCAGAGGCCTGCAGCAGCTGAAGGCCAGGCTGTGGAGCCCAAAGGCTGCGGCTGCTTTGCTGGTGTCTCTCTGGCTCCTCCTGAAGGAGAGCCCCGTGCAGCCGTGGTGTGAGAGGAAAGTGTTGCTGCTGTGTCTTTGCATGTGGCTGCCAGGCAGGTCTCTGGGCAGGAGGCAGGGCTGGGCTCCCACCTGCGGGACGTAGACCCCTCATTTACTGTCCTGCCCTAGACATGCTGCCTCTGCCCAACTCCCAGACCCAGGCAGTGTGGCCATGGTGACATATGTATCCCTCTGCTTCCTGCTCAGCACTGCGGCCTGGGCACAGAGCTGGCTCTAAGGGCGCTGCCTGAGAGGTGACTGTTCTCTGCCAAGGCACAGTCCTTTCATGTGGGACAAATATTTCGTATTTTTTTCTGTTTTTCTGTGAGACAGGCAGCCACAACTACAAGAAAAAGGGATACAGCTCAGGGGCAGAGCGGCTCCCAGAGGGCCAAAGTCCCCAGACCCACTCTCAGCTGGGGCTGAAGGCTGGGACATCAGCCAGCAGTGGCATGGGCACCAGGGCCATGGTGCCCCGTTCACCCATGGGAGACGCTTGCTGTGCATTTAGGTGTCCACCACAGAGTTTAAGCTTGACAGATATCCTCCACTTCCTGGGGACAGACATGACAGACACTTATTTTACTGTTTGCATCTGTTGCTCCAAGTGAATCACATCCTTGGGCTCCAAAATAGCTGTGGAAATCTCTCCCTAGGGACTAGGTCACCCCAGAGAGGAGACAGGAAAACAACAAGCTAAATATTAAGTGTATGCTCTAGCCCAAAGGCAGTACCCAGGGTAACACATTTCCCCCATATACCCACCTAGCATGGAATGAATGAAGTTATTTCCAGACATCCTCAGCAAACATAAGCCTACTCAGTAGTTAATTTTTCCCCCTAATCTTGTTCAGTCTTCTCAGTCTAAGGAGATGGACTTAATAGTTATGTAGTCTGGTTTAAAGGACTGCATTTTCCTTAATGAAGTGGACTTAAATAGTGAATTATTATTAGGTATGTTATTGACTACTTCAGTGCACCATGTGTCCTGACTCTACCGGTCACATGCCTACAGTATCTTTCCCCCTGAGCACCCTAGAACTCACTGACCACTGTGACTCCAGTTCAACAGGTCTGATGATCTGCAGAACTTTGTTCTTTCCAGCCTTGCAAGCTGATTCCTCTCCACCTCATGGTATGAATTCCAGACTCCTCCAAGATGCTTTTTGGGTCTTTGCTGGGAAAGGGTTGATCCCAATCCCTACCAAGCAGCAGGGACTTAACATGGGAGGAAATACGATGATTCAGTTGCTGAAGGGACTGGTCAGAACACCAAACTCATCATATTCCAGTGACTTCAGCTGCTAAGTCCTTTCTTGTAAAAACAACTTCATGACATTCAGAAGATTTGGGGCAGCTTCCCCCAGTATCTGCATCCGTGGCTGGACAAACACGCAGCTAGGCTAACACATCACCCCTGCCACCACCCGCTGTACAAGACTCTCTGTTCCTCCTGCCACACAGCATTTAGCACAGTGGCTTCCCCTCTGCCAGTGTATCTGGAGGGGACATGGCCTCTCCCAGCCCCTTGGCTGCCCCCAGCACACTGCAGGGCTGCAGGCTGGTGTGCGAGCTCACTCTGTGCTCTGCATTAGGAATACCTACATTTTATTCACGCTGATCCCAGAAACCATCAGTTTGCAACAGACTTTCCCCAGGAGAGCATCGACTTCAAGTCCCTATTTCTCACTGAGAGCATATGGGGCCATCAGAGCTTTCCTGAATTCTTTCCTTCTGGACGCCCTTTTTCTCTTAGGTGACATTAACGGAGCACTCTGTCACTCCACCCCACTTTAATTATTTCCTCTGGAACATTCTGTGTTCAATAAACTAGTGTGCTCCCGATGTGAGGTGAATCTCCTGCAAAGAGAGCGAAAAAAAACCAATCCTGTCCTGAGCAGACTGCGCGCTTGTCGCCAGCGCCTGCCACCCTAATTACACCGTGGAAGAATGCGCACATGGCAGAGGTCCCTGAACATTTCAGGCAGGATATTGCCTGCTCCTGGATGCAGCCTCTTTCTCTGCTGCAATAACATTTGCTATAATAAGCCGTGACTCCATTTCGGGGAAGGCGTGAACGCAGCGTAGACATTTTGGCCAGGCTGTTTTCTTGCATGCTGAGGGGCTGTAGACCTATCTCCTTGAGGACACTGACCGAGAGTATTTATGGGGCTCTACATAGGAACAGCCCTGTAATGGGGTGCTGTTTTGGGGGAAACATGGCCCTGAGGTTCCTATGGAAGGTGTTGCTCTCCTGCCTCCACCCATGGGGCTGGACAGCCGAGATGGCTCCAGGCAGCTGCTGGGGCTGCAAACCATCCCTTTGTCTCCAGTAGCTGTGCCAGAGCTTAGGCAGATGCCTTGTCCTCTGCCAGACACCAGCCCAGCCTCCTCCTCCAGCATTCTCCTCCAGCCTCTTCTGTCCCACTTTGGTGTCTGGGCTGGCTCTGCTGGCCTGCAATGCGCCTTCCTTTGCAAAGCTGCTTCTCTCCCTACAAGACTGCCCAGGGCCTTCTGGGCATCACCCTTGTCCCCACAGCTCCAGTCCAGTCATGGGCACTAGAGGAGAGCAGCTGTCTGGAAGGCTTGGGAGCCGGAGAGCTGGCATGGTTTGCATGGGTAGGCTTAGTCCATATGGGGGAAAGTTCATTGGGTTTGTAGTGCTGAAGTGTGGAATTAAGTTGGATCACCTTTTGGGCCATGAGATAACTTGGATTTTCTCTGTACTGAACCCAAAAGTGGTTCATGGCCCTTGGCTGGGGCACATCCCTGTATCCATCTGGAGATGCTGAGTCCATCACTATTTCATGGGGTGTTAAAAAGCAACAAACATTTCTTGCCAGTACTTATTCCCAGGCTGTGCTTTATACAACTTCCATTTCTGGCCTTTGGTCATTCCGTGCTGGACCCTAATTGGTTTTGTAGGCAAGATCCTGTTCCCACCCTGCATTTTGGTTGTGGGGGTACATTTTTGCCCACCGTTCTCAGACCCCTTTGTTGTCCTTTGGTTCCTTTACCTGAATTTACTGGGATATCTGTCAGCTCCCAGCTGATCTGGGGTAGATGGGTTGGTACTACTCCAGCTTAAGGGAGCAAAGCACAATTTCAGGAGGCAATGTAGCATGTGCTGCCATCCCATCACTGTCCGAACTTCTCCAGAGTGAGAGTGCTGTTGTCCCTGCACTCTACCTGCCCCAGTGCTTCTCCTTCATCAAACCAAAAACTTTCATAGGCAGATGAGGTCCATGCTTTCTGGGAACAGTGTAAGAAGCTCTTTAAGCACTCTTGATTTACACAAAAAAATCAGGTGAGCAAAAGCTGTTCTAAAGGGGGCTTAGTACCAAACTGGAGGAAGGGCTCCTGTGGACCCCTGCGAGCCTTGGGTCAGGCTCTGCTTTCAGGAACCATAAATAGAAGCCGAGTCACTCAAATAATCGGGACCTGTAAGAGCCATTCATAGCTGCAAATTAACAGCTACCGCCAGGCCCATCTGTGCACGCCCGAGCCTGGGTCGGATTCCTGCTCCCTCTGTTTAACCTGATGACCATAATTACACACTCATTTATACACCCAGCGGCACCTGAATGCTTTACAAGACAAACACCTAATCCCGCGTGGAAATTATAGCCACATAATATCTCTTTTCATTATTTGCTGAGGTGTTGAGTCTGATTACAGCACACACTGTTTGCTTTGTACCAGGGCAAAGCCCCTGTAATTTCTCTGCAAGTCAACATCATTCCAGCAAGGAGGCTGAAAATCTACAGGCTACTGTGCAAACGAGCTAGCAAATATTAATCCACAGTAAATGATCTGGGAGGTGGAGGCGGGGAAGGGGCAAGCAAGGTTATTTATGTCACCCCAGAGATTAATAATACCAAACTAAAAAAAAAAAAAAGATGAGGAGGACACGGGATGTGAAGCATTCCTACTGCTGTCCCTGCTCCCTGGAGTAGGTTCTGCAGGCACGGTGCTTTCCTGGGGGCTGCTAGAGGGGAGAGACCTTGTCCTGACACGTGGCACTCACCATAGCTCCCTGCGTGCCTTGGAGAAGGTCAGTTAAGATCTCTTTCACTCAGTTTTCCCATCTTTAAATCTGAAATGTCAGTGATTTTTACTTCCTCAGGGCAGTGTCCTGCATGGGTGAGAGGAATGGAACCTCAGTGCCTCGGTTACAGGAGGCACAGGGTGCATTTAGACAAAGGAAGACGACCTTTTTAAAGTGCTGTTTTCACAGTTGAAGGGGTGGGAGCACCATGACATGTGGGAGAGAATGGACCCTTTCCTCTTTATCAGGACAGCAACAATTGCTGTGGTGAGCTCCCTTTGCTGCACCTCTGCTCATATGGGGTGATTGGGAAACCTCATGGCTTTCTGTAACCCCCCCCAAAATCCACTTTCCCATCTCTGCATGGTGAAGCTTCCACCTCCCCAATGCCCTGCTCAGGATCTGGCCTGCAGGCAGTCCTCAACAAGCCTGAACCCCTCCATCCCCAGCCTTGCAGCCCCAGAACTGGGAAGATGGACTCCCTCATGTCCGCAGTTCCCTTCCAGCACTGCCCTTTGGCTCCAGCGCAGCGCCCTTGGTCTCCCCCCAGAAAAAACACCACCTCGGGCTGAGGTGCTACAGGAGTGATGTTGTCTGGAAAGAAAGAAGGATTTGCTTTAACCTGTGGTTCGTGGCTTTGCAACCAAAGCATACAGGAGGCCTTTGGGCCAGACCGTACCCTGGCCCCCTGCCAGGCGATGGGCTGAGCACTGCTCTGCATCTCGGCTGTGAAAGCTCCTGCTCTGCAGCTCCCTGTGGGTTTGTGAAGCTGAGGTCAGGCTGCTGCCCTCTGCCCTGGGGCCAGCACTGAGCAGGAGGGGGCTTGCTGTGAAACCCAGCGATACTCGGCACCCCAGTGCGGCTCCGCCGGTGGCACGAGCAGGGGGTGACGTTATTGAAATCCATGTCAGCCGGGTGTTAATGAAGGAAAACCAGGCCTGCATATTGCATCCCCCTTAAATCTTTGGGAAAACGTGTTTGTGTGCTGAAGGGAGGAGGGGAATTTTTGTTCCCAGAGGCAGATGGGGAAACGGGGAGCTGCGGGGCCCTGAGGACCACAGGACCCACGCTATCTCCAGCAATGCCTCCAGAGAGATGTTAATTAAATTACAAAAAGCAAACGAATGCAGCTTGCAGCAGGGTGGACTGAGCCATGCTGGCTTCATGCAGCAGCCCCACTCGTGCTCACACAGTGCCACGTGTCCTCCTGGTGCCCGCGTGGGGATGGGGCTCAGTGCCCGGCTGAGGCTCAGCCTCCCCGAGACAGAGAGGCAGGAGCTGTGTCTCCAGTGCTCGAGTTTTTCTTACAGACTCCTAGCTGCCTTGCCAAGTGTTATAAAAATATATCAGTGTGAGCCAAAACATTTAGCACTCCACTTATTACTTTAAGGTTATAGGTTAAACAAATTCCTTCTCAGAATTTACTGTGTTCATTTTAGCTTCACAACACAGCCCTGCTAGCGGTAGATATATTTCACACTGTAATACCTCCCTTATGTATTGGAGGGGGGGAAAGGAGAAGAGGAAAGTAGCTTTCTAAATTTTTATGTGAACAAAAGCTACCATATAAACTAGCTGCAAACAAGTCCTTTGCAAGAGATAGTTTGTAAAACTTATTTTCCAGTAACCAATAAACCAAGAACGAAAGGTAAAATTTGTTTTTACCTTACCTAATAATTTTTGCCTCTATTTTTGAGTTTTGTGCATAATCAAGTCTAAAAACACCCCAAAGAGGCCAGTTCATGCCTTGGGCCAGCAGGTGCAATTATTGCGGTGAGTGTGCACCTCTCTGAGCCAGGCTTAAAGCTCTCCGTGGTCATGCACTTGTCAGGGGACTTCTGCCTGCTGCAGTGCTTCCATCCAGTTCTAGGCTGGGCAAAGAGATGGCCCGAACTTGTAGTTTCCAGTGGGAAAAAAGTGGCTTTGCTGCTGGGCTCCCTCCAGTCCAATGCAAAATTTTCTCATCTGCTTCTCTGATTTATATAAATAACCACAGTGTGTCTCTGCAGTGTGTCCTTACCGTTAGTACCTCCTGTCACCTCTGGGCAAGTTACCTGCTCGCCATCCATCTCTGGAGTGGGGCCAATGCTTTCCTGCAGGGCTGGAGGGGTTAACGCACAGCTGGAGACCCTTCCACAGAGGAAGGATGCAAAGAGCACAGATACCAAAACTACAAAGTTTGAGGCTATAGAGAAAGAAAATTGAGGTTCTGGAGCTGCTCTGCTCTCGGTTGTCCCACAGCCCTGCTCCAGGGAGCTTATCCTGCCCATACAGCCCCATGCACATTACTTGCAGAGTGAACAGGCTCCAAGCTGCTGGCCTTGTTTCTATGGAACAGCCCTTAACAAAAGGGAAAAACAAAGTATTAAGTCCAGTTCATGTTTAGGGTTTGGATTTCATCTGGGAGGGGAGGGGACCGGGAAATCAGACATCGAGGTGTCATGTATGCGAGCTCATAAAACTGGGCCAGCAGATTGAAGATGGAGGAGCTGGGGGACTGTTTAGAGGTATCCGTCACATAAATGAGGAGGTGGAGGAAGTCTGGATGATAGTAACCCCATATTAAAAAATTCTGCCCTGTCAACAAGCGAGGAACTACATGGTGGAAATACGCCTGTGCTTGTTGAACTGTGAAACCAGATGTCTTAGAGCAATAACGATCATGCAGGAGGCGGGGAGGGCCGAGTGGAACACGTTTGCGTATGATTCAGAAAAAAAATACATGCTGCTACAGCCGTGGTTTCAATTAAAATGGCTCAAACCAAATATTGTTCCTATTAATGGGATGTCCAGCTGTGACACCACCATGCAGTATCCTTGCACATTCAGCGCAGGCAACATCTGCAGCGCAATCCCAGCATCCGTGCTGTGGAGCTGCAGAGCTGAGAAGCAGCTCACAATTCTCCTGGTGGCTCAGCCTCAGTGAGAAGGCTCTTGTAGGAAAAGGGGGATACAGGGGCACAGGAGGGGCAACTTGAGTCTACTTCCTATCTTTGGGTGTAACAGGAAGCACAGCATAATGTAAAATTTTGGACCCAGTGAAAATGAATCATAGTTACTGCAATAGGAAGAAAGCAATGTGCTGTTCTCCCAAAGAAGCACTTTGATTCCTGGCAGCATTTTGGAGTTTCACTGCAACCTGTGTTTGAATGACCCCCAAGCTCCAGTGCTGGAATGGGAGATGATGAGTTGGGTTTTGCAGATAGGAGCTGCTGCCACCCTTGTAGAAGCGTGTTGCCTTGTACCCTGGAAATGCATTATCCCCCAGTGGGAACAGGCAGACACTGAGCTGTGTATGGGATGTGGGAAGAAGATGTCTCCATTGCACATGCCAGCCCTAAATGGGGGGCCAGCAGGGCTTGCTGCCAGCATCTCACCCTAACAATGGCCCCATGCAGCTCTGGACTTTCTCCTCCTTCTCTGCTGCAGAAATGGGCAGCAAGCAGACTGAATGAAGCCATGGCTGGGGATGGCCAACAGGACCCAGGGAAAGAAAGGTGTCCTGACTGAGGACAGCCAGGCCAGCAAGGAGGCAAAGTGCTGTTAAGGAGGTGCCAGTCCTGCCAAATGCAACTAGCTTGGCTTGACTCCTGTGAATTGTCATCTTTCATATGATTTGTGTTTTGAAAATGAGACTCAGATGTATTTTTGAATGGCTGCGCTTTGGTGAAAATGTCTTAAATGAGAATTACAAGCAAATGTTAGAATTATATAAAACAGGATTGGCATGCTGAGTTTGCAAGCTGGTTCTTTCTGAAATCCCTCTCATGAAGTCCTGTTCTTTAGAGATTACTACAAAATATAAACCATGCTTTGGTGGCAAAATCAGAGATAAAACCACAGCAAGACTTGGGAGACACATGGAAGAAAGCTGCTGAGTTCCTCACGCTGCCAGCATCCCGCCCAGCGCTGCTCCCCTCCCGCGTTCACATCTACGTGCTTACATTTGATAAATGCCAGAGTGGGAAAATAAAATAGAAATGCATGTTAATACTTCTCTTCTGGATAATGCAGCTCTCTCAATCCACTCCCAGTGGCAGGACCATCTCTCTCTAACTCTCATGAAGCAGCAAAAATATATCTCCTGCAGGGGACAACAGTGGTGAAAAACAGCAGGGAAAGGAGGATTGGTGGTGTGTGCGTGGAGGGTGGCTGAGATTTGTGCCCATTCAGGGGAACCTGAAATCAGGGACCGTGCCTGTGTGAGGAAGGCATATATCACAATCTGCTGCAGATGGATCCTGCTTGGGAAGGTGAAGGGATACACAGGGAAGGAGAACTGAAAGCAGAGACAAGGTAAGGCAGAGGAGAATAGGTGCAATTGGACACTGATATGAAACCTGTAAGAAGACAAACTATGTCATGGGAAAGAAGGGGAGGCAGGGAAGGGTTGACTTTCAAATGATTAAACATGAAGAAGTAACTTGGAAAACATTGTACTCTGTGTGCTTGGAAAAGCAGCGATTCCGGGGAGACAAAGAAGAAGAAGAGAGTGTGCAGGCATGTGAGGAGGATCAGGCATGGGCTTTGAACTCTGGTTCCTCTCTCTGAGAGTGAAGGAAGCAGCAGAGGTGATGGAGGAGCAGTAATGGGATGGAAGTATGCATGAAAATTGCCCTTCAGCTGACAGCTCCTCAGATTTGTAACCCACAAATGTGAAACACTTGCAAAATGCAGTGAAACACAATAAATCACAGACTTTGTGATCCGCTGAGTCACAAATCTGAATTCTGAAGTCACAGCCTCCCGACGCTGCCAAGTGGCAACCCTGTGAAGCTGTCGATGTGTGACTGCGGGTTTTGCAGAGTACTGCTGTGGCTTCTGTAGACCTCTAGAGACCCGTAGACCCTGCAGCATTACTGGAGCCTTCTCAGAGCTCCCTGTGTCCTTTGCAAGAACTCTCCCAGTTCTTTCCTGCAGCCTTTCCAGAGGAAGCAAACCAAACCCTCCCAAAACAATTCAGAGCCCTTCTAGAGGCAGCCAGGAGCTCTGCAGAGCTTCCCAGCACCATCTCAATAGCAGGAGTACGAAGTCTCCCAGAACTCTTATTGAGAGCCCTTCCTGGAGCTCTTGGAGTTTTCCAGACCCACACTAAACCCCGGCAGACCTCATCCCAGAGGCAGGTTGGAGCATCTCTGGACATACCCCGGAGCCATCTCAGACAGACTCACTCCCAATGAGACGTGTTAATGCTTTTCCAGAGCCATCACAGAGCTTCCCTGGAGCCTTTCCAGCGCCTCTTGGATGATGGGAGTCGGTGCAATTCAAAGTCACAGCTTGGCAATTTCCTAAACTTGCAAGTCGGCAGTTTTGGAAGTCACCAAATAAAGGAAACAGCTGTAAGTGACACGCAGTGAGGCTGTGTTACATTAGGAAACTTACAGAGACATGTTAACTCATGTCAAATTAGGTGTAAAATTGATCTTCACAATTTCCCTGTTGCTGTATGTGTCATCAGCAGAGAGCAGAGGACCCCAGGGCTGCCATCACATGTGTTTGCCTGCATGCGGGATATGATACCGGATCTAAACAGCTGCTTTTTTATCACAATAGCATGCACTGGGAGAGGATTCAAGCCTGGAGCATAGAAAGCCCGATGGTGCAGATAATGCAGAGTGCGCAGATGTTAGCAGTGAGAGCCTGGATCATTCCACACATCCATCAGCACATCAGTAATGCTTTGGGTTTGCTGGGACAGCTCTTCCCAAAGTCAGTGTATGGACCAGTTCCTTCAGTGTGGGAAAGAATCAGCAATGGGGCCCAAATCCTCCTTTAAACCTAACTGAGTCACTCCTGTTTCAGCCTTAACTTCCACTTTTAGACTCGTTTGAACCTGCTTGTATCCTCAGCTGAAAGTTGTTCCCTTGTTTTGTAGTGGGGCCCTCATCTCCCCAGCAGTGAGGAGGGGGGAGATCAGGCTTCTCTGAAATTTCAAGAGGAGGATTTTTTATGGAGCTAATGACGGGATTTTGAAAGGCAAAATCTTAGTCACAAATCTGAGACATGAACACAGAGTTAGCTCTTCTGATTGCTCCTTGCAATTAAGGTTCTCCTGACACTTAAGCAGTGTGGCAGGTCACCTGTTGGGGCTTCCAAAAGGAGATATGATTTCCTCAGCCGAGAGGCTGTTGGAAATGTCTCAGTTCATCCCTCACCTTTCCACAGCACAAAGATCTGTTTGTTGCTTCCAACCCCAGTGCTATTCATACTGGGCTCCCACGAACGCACACCTATGGGTGCTGATGTGTCAGCTCTGTGTTCACCAACTTATCCTCCATACAGGTCTCATGTCCAATCAGATTTATCCAGTTTAAGTTCCTCTTCCAGTGGCAAAGCACAAAAATCTGCAACCTTTTTCATTTAGCACCTGAGCCCTTGTCTCCCCAGGCACCTCCCTGCCTCCTGGAAACACCACTGCTTTGTCTCACAGCAACACTGCTTTCCCGTTCCTGGTGGAGGGGTGTTTCTGCAGGCATGGCTTGGATGACGTTTTTTCACCAGGACAAGGAGCACAGTAATGTCTGTCTGCTTTTCCTGCTTGTCTAGTTCTTAGAAACCACATGTTCCTCCTTCACCAGCAACTTCGTATTTATTAATCTGCAAAACAAGGCTGTACACTTTTTGCAGCAGCAGTGGCGAGTTGGCCGGCGTCCAGGGAGACCCTTAGTCACTTCATTTACGCAGGCTGCAATAAGAGGAGGGGGAACCCGTTGGGGAGCAATTCAAACATTCAGACGCCTGCACCGAACTCTCATTTCTACCTCATTAACTTTACAGTTTGACAACTTCACAAGCCAGGGACTTCTGTCGTGATTGCTGCTGTACAGCCAAGCGGCAGACACCTTCTTTCCTTGTGCAGACTTACTTCACCTATGATTGAAATGGATTTTCCTGCCTGTGCAGGGAGTAACTCCCAGTTCCTGGCTGGTAGGGTCTTCCTGTGGGTCACAGCTCTGTTTGCAGTGCAATTGCCTGCATATTCTTGTCACAGCCTCTGCTGCTCCAGGTGTATGCCTGGCAATGGTGTTACACACCATGAATGTGTCCATTCTTGCTGTTGTCTAGACAAAGGAAAAGTCAGAATTATGTCAAAGTTAGTTAAAATGAATTAACTAAGCTCGACTTCACTTCTTTTCTCTCTGGAGTCGCAGCTTCAGCTCACTGTGATTGAAAGAATGTGGAGTGTGGAATACAGGGTCAATAACATGAGCTGGTTTGACAAAGCTGCATTAGCACTGGATCAGCCAGTAGATCTGGGATCAGGCTTGGCTAATTTATGTACATGTAAGTGCAGGGTTCTCCTGCAGATAAGCCTTTGAGCAAGGTATGGAGGCCACTGTCCTCATGGGCTCTGGGATTTCATCTTCTTTCCCTCATTGGTCAAGGGCTGTACCCACTGTCCCAGGTGCTGCTCACCCACCCACACAGTCCTGCAGGGAGCCCCAGGCTCACCTGGGTGTGATGACCATAAGCAGTTTCTGTACTGTGTCCTTGGGATGTCCATTCCTGCTTCTGCTTTGCAAGGCTGCAGCTCAGCATTAGTACCAGCCACCAATTTCAGTGCATCTGGAAACTTATAGCCTGTCCCCACTGACAGAGCCTTCTAGAGGCATGCCCACGTGTAGGCATGAAGTGGACTAAAACAGAGACAATCTCAGCACACTATGCTCAAATTAAAAGCTATAGTTTTTTTGTGTGTGTTTTTTTCTTCCTTTTTTTCTTTTTTTCTTCTTGCCTTTCAATAAAGAACATGGCTTAAAGACACCCAGGCAGAGGCCGTCCTGGTGGAGGATTGGAAATACAACTTTTGTGGATCTTCTGTTTATAGGGATGCTTTAACATTTAAGAGCTTCCAAGAGCTTGCTGCACAGCTGCTGGTGGGCTCGCCAGTGCCTTGTGGCATAGCAGGTGATCCTGAGCCATGGGGGAATGAAGCTGGAACAGTGCTTTGTTTTACATCTTCATGCTTCAGTGCTCTGCAAAGCTCTAATTAATGGGGGTAGGGACAAAACTTCCCTTTTGGGCACGCTGGCCCCTGGCACTTTCTTCTCAAGCAGTTGTCCTGAGTCTGCTGGAGACGAGGGAGACCCTACCCGATTAAATTCCTCACTCAAACTCAGTGTGGGGATTCCTGCAGCTCCAAGGCAAGCTGTGCATCCGCCGCAGCCTGGGCTTCAGCTCCAGCTCTGCTTGGTGGAGACAGAAAGCGATCAGCTTCAGATGATAGCTCAGAGCCCTGCCAGGGCAGCTTGGCTTTGTCCTCGGTGAGATGGATATCACCAAGGCGGCAATCCAACGGTGCAATCACTGCACATTGACCTAGTTCGAGCTTTCAGACCCTTTCAGTAGCTCAGACTGATCTTGCACACACACACACATATGTATAAAAACCAGGAGTATAACTGGAGTATAACTAGTCTTTTATATGATGTTCCCTGGCGCACTCAGCAATAGAAGCATAAGTGCACCTTTCCTGAAACCTTTCCAGGTCTTGTTCAACCCAAGTACCATCTCATGGGGCAATTACATTCACAACATGGAAAGGAAATCCGTTTGGCTGCAGTAGGGCTGCTCCATGGGATGAAACTGGTTTATCTGAGGGATCGTGGGGAGGTCATGAGGGGGACTAAAGAGGAAGGTGAGAAGGATAATATGGCTGAATGTCATGCAGTGAAGCCTTTGTTTGGTGTTAGGGGCTGAGAAGATGTGTCTTCCTGGTAACATGAGCAAACGACAGGATAAGGTCGTTCCTTAAGCTGAGAGCAGTGAGGGTGGTTAAGGCCACGTCCACCTAGTGGAATCTGCGTAGCAGAATCTGTCTTGCACTCCACACCACTAAGAGCTGAAAGGCACCCTGCAGGTGTGGAGTTAATCGCTGCCTTTCCTAAAACATGTTTGCAATGTGTAGGTGGCCTCTCCTCTCAGAACAGCTAACCCAACACAGATCTGTTCTGCAGGTTCAAGTCAGAGAAGTGATCCCTCAGCCTTGTTCTGAGGGTCAGTGCATGGCAGAGTCACCAGTGGGACCTTGTAACCAGTGTGACCCAGAGTCACCAGTGGGAAGAATCAAAAGGGACAGCACAGTTGCACTTTGAAAGATTAAGAGACAGAAGAAGATAAAACGCATGGCATAACCCCCTCTAGTTATAAAGCGCATCTATTTTCCCTTTCCTCTAATAGAAGATCAAAGAGGCCTTTGATGAAATTAAAGCTTTGGGCCAGCTCTTTTGATGGCATGAATTGACTTCAGTCCAACTTACTGCAGGTGAGAATCTGAGTTTATCTGTTTAAATAAAACTGTTGCTGTACAATAGGTTATAAACTTGTGGAACTTACTGATGCAAGATTATTGTTACAGCAAATAGCTTAACAGATGCCAAAATGCTTAGGCTTGTGTATATGAATTAGAACAGAAAAGGTCACAGCTGTAACAAAAACTAGAATATCAAGCTGGATTAGTTTATCAGAAAATGAACAAAGAGAAGGTGCACTTGAAAAAATCCACAGAACCCCTCCAACACTTTGAAAGCAGCCCTTATTGAAGCCACAGTTTACTGCGTGGTGTTGGTCAGGCAGAGGGGTTGGGCACAAAATACCCACCAGGTGAACTTAATGGAAATTCTTGATCTTCCCTGAGCACGAGCAGATCGGTCTCCTGATTGAAGCTTGTTACTCCTTTGTTATTATTTACTGAGGGCCCGGCTGGAAGCTGAATCCAGCATTCCTGACTTTCAGTTCACCTTCTGTAGACTCCTGACTTCACCCCAAAGGGCTGCTCCCAACTCAGTGCAGCTGAGTTCATCTGATGAGAAGAGTGGGCACAATTCATCGCAGTTGCCTTGTTAGCAGAAAATAGTGCTTTCTGATGAATTAGTGCTCCACGCGGGGAGCAGCCTCTCTTGGCTGACAGCAGGCATGGCTTGGGGCACGTGGCTGTGCTAAAGTGGGCAGCAGGGTGCTCACTGGGTGCCCATTTGCTCCCAGCAATGGGGAGAGGACCTCACAAGAGCCTCCATTTCGGTGGCTCGGTGCCATGCTCTTGCCTAGGGCGCTGCCCCTGTCCCACGTTAAATCATCACACAGGCGGTATCCACTCATGCAGCAAATTAAACCTGGAGAAAGATGTTTCCAGTTGTTCCAAATTAATTGGGTCACACGGGCTGAATCCTGAACGGCCTCCCCATTCCCGGTGGTGATGGCACGGTGGTGTGCTTGGGACAGCCCCACTCCCAGCCCTGCTGTTGCACCCCAGTAGTGCCGTGCCAGGTGCCCCTGTGGCTATGGAGTGCCAAACATCCGGACACTTGTTGCAAAGCACAGAAACGGGATGAGTTTTTTGTTAGCAGCAGAGGGTGGAGCAGTTCACTACACAGTGCCAGCACATCAGTGTGTTTGTTCATCACTGTCTACGTTATGTTGCAGCAAAGCAGAGTCTGGAATAAGGAGTACATTTACAGAAAGAGCATTTCACCTTAAAAACATGTCCGGTAACAACAGTTTCAGCTCTATTCATTAGTCAGCATCTATCTTCTGTGCTCCAAGCAGGTGTTGTTAACCTGCAAGAGACTGGGGGAGATCTCCTGCTGTTCCAGGCACTCACTGAGCTCTCTGCAGTGCAGTGGCAGCCATCCCCATGCCCAGTTTTATGTGGGGCTGTGGCTGCTGCCTGCACTCAGCCTCTCGCTCAGCACTCACCTGCTCCCATCCCACTGCCTTGCCCACTTCAGACAGCAGGTAACTGGGAGCCAAAGTGCAGGTCGTCGACAGCCTGTCTGTTCTGTTATTTATTTTGCATGATCCACCAAGAGTTAAAGGAGAAGAAAACATTTGGCTTTTAGTGGTTTACAAAGCCTCATTACAGCTGAAATAAAGTAACCACTAAATCTTGTGTGGTTACAGAGGTCAGTGGAGTCCTGGCATGGTGGCGCCGGTCCCGAGGCAGGAATTCCTCCTTCCTCCACGGAGCAACATGTGGAGGTGATGGGATGGCAGGAGGCTCCACGCTGCTCGTCCCATGGCAGTGGATGGCATGAGGGCTTTGAAGCTTCCCTGGCTGTTCTGTGACATGAGCAGGTATTGCCTGGCTGTGTGAAGGGATGGAGGGGAACCAGGGAAAGATCAAGGCTCATGATGATATTTTTCAGGATGTTCTGTACCTGGGTGTGTTTGCATGTGCGAGTGCTGGGAGGGCATCACTCACCTCACACCTGGAGGCATTGGGAGCAAGGAGGATGCCTGTCTGTGATGTGGGTGACAAGCTGATGGCAGGGGTGATGGATGCCACTGTGCTCAGAGATCTGCAGTCTTGCCAGCAGCTGCCACTTGTAAGAGAAGTCCCCAGCTGCTCTGCATTAATAGCTCTGCACTGGGTCTCCCATCACAATGAACTGAAATATTGCATATCCAGAGCAGTCAGCACTGGGAGGGCAGTGCCATTGGGGCCATTCCCCTCGCAGGGCATCGCTGCTGGTGCATCCCACTGGGATGATGGCTCCCATAGCACTGCATTGAGATGCTCCAGGGAAACACTGGGAGAAAATTAACCCCCAAGAAGGGCTGGTGCTGACATTCAGATTTAAAATGGCCTTAATTCAATTTCTTGTGACACACAGCCAGTGAATCATGCTGAGCTGAATCAACGGTGCTTGAATTCTGAATGAAATGCTCTGCTAGGAGTTTTAGGGTGGCTGAACTGATCTGCTCTAAATTCACATCTTTAATTAACTGGAATTAATTTTCTTGAGTGCTGCTGCAAGCAAACAGAGCATTCGTTGACTTAAAAAGAAAATTCCAGACCCTTCTCTCCTATTCACTTCTGTTCAGCATGCCACAAGCATAGCAAATTCAATAAAGCTGATTTATTTAATAAGTGTACAATAACAAATTAAATCAAACACATTTAACACAAACAGATGATGCACCTCATTTAAATGTTAGATTCTTAATCAAAGCTCGGTGATTGTGTTTTGTCCTTTTATTGGCTTCCCAGTGCAGCACGGTTGCAAAGTTGTTTGACACGTGCTCAATTACTGCTCCCAGGTTATATGGATTGCCACTTTTTCTCCTCCACATAGGCTCACAATGAGGTGGGCTCCCTGCACTGCTAGCATTCTGCAAGGCAGCTGCTGCTTTGGGTTCCTCAATAGCAGCTCTTATTGCTGCTCCAAAAAGTGCAAATTCAGGTGTTCAAGAGCCATGGAGATGGGGCACTTAGGGACATGGATTGGTGGGCATGGTGGGGATGGGTTAGGGTTGGACTTGGAGGTCCTTTCCTTAAGGAGTCTGTGATTCTATGATTCTATGTTCTATCGGGGCAGCAGCAGCAGCAGGAGCAGCTTGGAGAGCCTGATGTGAGCAGCCCCTGGACGCGGTGCTCCAGCAGATGCAGCACCTTGCTCTGTGGGACAAAACTCCCCCACTGCTGTAGATGATGCAGTTTTCTACTAGCAACTGCTCTGCTCCTGCGCTTGCTTCCCAAACCATGCATCAGTCAAAAGGCGAATGAAAGGAGGAGATTGTTGAAAGGAAACCTCGCATGAGGAGCAGTGGTATTCCTTCATGCTGCTGACACACTGTTGACACAGCCCCTGATTTACAGCCTTGGGAGCTGCTGTGAGCCCCATGCAAACTGCTCCAGCTTCTTACCAGGGACAGGGGACCGGCTAAGCCCCAGGAAGCCAGGCAGAGGCAGATGACCATGCCAGGGTGCAGGCAAAGCACTGCCCACCCCTGAGATGCTTTGTTTTGAAAACAACCGTCTGACTCTAATTGCCAATCTCATTTTTTCATTATTTGTAAGACATAACGCTCTGTTCTCTTTGCTGTTTGCACTGGCAGCGCTCCATATAACGCAAGGTTCAAGAAAGGAATATAATTTCTTGCCCTTCCGTCTCTCATTTGTTTGGGCATCATTTCTTACTAATCCCCAGTTAATTACTTGAAGATGATGGCTCCCAGGAATGAAAGAGCACCTTTGTGCTGGCTGTGTTTTAGCACTTGCATGTCTTCGTTTCTCCTGCTAGCAGATGAGCTACAGCAAGCAGCTCTGGCCTTGCCTTCCCCTGGGAGATGCTCTACCACCAAGTAAGCCACTGGCCTGTGGTGTGGGTGGGTCATTTTGGGTCTTTCTCCTCTTTGTGGGTTTATTTATTTATTTATTTATTCCTCAGATAGTTTCCAAAAACCTTGGTGGGGATTAAAAGGACTTACGAAACCTTGACATTCTTCATGATGAAGGAACACAATTTTTTGGCTGGTTCCCCACAGAATATGTCAGCTCTGCAAACTGAACTGCTGTTTAAGCTGCAGGGGTAATGCTATTAAGAAACAGCAACAGTATGTTCTTATTTTCTTTAGGAACCTGACACTTGGGAATGGCACAGCGCCTCACAGTACTCTTCCACTTGCATTGTGGTAACAAATCCTAAATCCTGCCCAACAGCACCCATCTGCTAATTGCTGAGAAACTGAAAGAGGAACGATTTACTGAGGCTAAAAGGAGCAGCACCACACAGCGTAAATAATAGAAATGAAGTGATGGAAGTGAAGTTAATTTTTAAAAAGCTTTCATTTTCAAATTGTTTACTTGAATTACCATAATGTTATGGGAAAATGGTTCATTTGAGCTTGCAAACATGCTTCCATAGATACCTGGGACACTGCAGTTGCTCAGACTGAGTGTCTGTCACTGTTAGAGTTAGCTACAGGACATTCATAGGTTACATAAAAAAGTCCTTTCTTGGCATGACAACCTTTCTTTTTTAATATCTCACTCGTAATTTTGACCTTTTTTTGGCAAAAGCTTAGAGCAATTACTTGAGAGCAATTTGAAGTTGTCTGTTGCTCATAAATATCACCTAACTGCTGCTGCAAAGATGCTCAGATCAAGTTTCTGGCAATTGCCTAATATCCACAATGATATTTTGCTGCTCTAAATACCAGAAGGAAAACACACTCTGAAGCATGCAAAATCCTCTGATGAAGATTTAACCTGTGCATTAAAGATGATTAAGAAAGAAAACAAGCAAATACTTTCCCAAATGCCAAATGAACTGTGCTTCAGGGATGTCTGAGCACTGCAGCGACAAACCTGAACACTGCAGAACTGCATCTTCTCTTGGATCTTTTTAACCATGCAGACTTTTGCATTACAATTAGTGTTTTCTGCAACTGGATTTTAACCTCTGCTTCAGAGCATGGGTCAGCATGAATGGTTTAATCCCATATGAAAGCAAACTCCTTGCTTTATTATACACTGTTTATTTTCTTGTCTGACATAGAAAAAGCAAACTTTCTCTATTGGCTGGATGTCTCTAACCCTGTGTGACTCTCACTGATGCCACTGAGTGGATCATTCATTCCGCTTCCTGGGAGAATCCATTTGAGTTTTACTGGAGGACTCTGATTACCCTCTGCATACATTTTACTGAACCTTGGGGAGGAAATTTCCCCTCTGTGTTGTCCTGGCAGAGAAGCTGGCCACGCTGCCCCTGACATTTCCTCCTAGAGCTCTGTACTGTCCTCCTTCCAATGAGGGCAATTAGCTCTGAAATGCAGCAGCACTGAGAACTGCCTGGGCCAGACCGGTTGCTGGGTGTGCACAGATACAGAGACACAAACACCTCATTTTTTTTTCACTGGCTTATTGCTTTAATGGTTATTAATTTTTCCTTTCTGAACCAGAGAGCTCACAGAGCAATGCTTTCCCTTCTGAAGGCGTGGAGAACCCTCAATGTCCCTAAGCATGTGGTACCCTCCTGGATCCCAACCTGTATGTAGAAGACGACAAAAAAGAAGGATGTGAGAGTGCACAGAGGATGAAATAATTACAAACAAAACTAAGAATATCCATTATGGGCATGGGAGAGTTGCTAGATGCCTAAGAAATGGGATAAAATTATTATTATGGGGCTTAGTAGGAATTCTTCTTTAAATCTTCTGGATACTTGGTGAGTCTCAGTCAGTTCAAACCTATGGCATCCCTGTAAAGAGCAAACTCAACATCTAGGTGAGGAAGGCATACAGCAGAGCCCGGCCTCAAGAAACGTGAGATGCGTGTGACCAGACAACCATCCTTCCTCCCCTCGGGAGCCCCATTGGCAAAGTTGGACAGAAGGAGTAATTAATACTGGAAATGGAAGGCAAATGAAATATTTCTGAGTAGCTGAAGGAAAAGGGAGAGATGACCCGGAGGTGCTGCCTTGTTTCTTTGCCCCAGGAGATCAGCGCTCCTCCACAGGCACAACAATCTCATAATGAGCAAATGGGCACACAGAGACTGACCAAGGAGAGGGCTGTGGTGATGAAATACTAATGGCACAAAGGAGCAAAGAGTTAGGATTTTTGTATGCAGCTCCCACTCTGTCTCTCAGCTCTTCTGGAGGAGAGCAGCCATGAGGTGCCGCTAATGGCGAGGAAGGATTTCTCTATTATTCCTTCAGACCACAGGGCTGGGAAGAGCACATGGAGTAATTAGTTTTGACTTACAGAAGCTGTATTAAATTGGATAGAAATGGGTGAAAATAGGATTAGGAATGGAGTTTAGCCAAGAGCAAACAGAATTAAAACTCTCTAAGAGCAGGTCAACACAGCTGATATCATTGATGCAATGAAAGCAGACAGCTTGGGACATTTTTGAGTGGTAGTGTAATGTCAGAAATGGTAACCTGCCTACTGCCCTGCTAGACCAGGAGAAGTAGAAAACAAAAAGTGATTTTATTTATGTAATTTTTGGTTGGGTTTCTGGCTTCTCTATCTGGTCTGAGCTTACTGGCTTCCAAGGATTAATTTTGAAACAATTGTGCAGAACAAGCAAGAGCCTCCATAAACCCCAACTGAGCTAAATGTGCAGTGTGCTTTCAACACATGCACCAAAATCTAATTAGTATGGGATTATGCTTGTCACAAATCATCAGAAATGGAAGAATTCTTAACATGAAAACCAGCTTCTTGCCCTGAAAGCCTTCTCCCAAAGCCCAAAGACAAACCATGTTCCTTTTCTTCCATCAGCTGGGGCCACGTCCTCAGCAGAAGAGATCTGTATGTCTCTGCTGGCAGTGATCTCGATCTACTGCTGGATATAGAGAAATATTTGGGCTGGAGGACGGGGATTAATCCTGAATTGTTGTGAGGGAGCAAGCACCCACTGCTCTGACAGGGTTCAAGTTTTCTTTACTGCCCTGATGCAGTTGGTAAAGGTCTTGGGTCCATTTTCCATCGCTGCTTTATTCCAGTGTATAGAATCATAGAATCACAAAGACTGGAAAAGCCCTCTCAGATCCCCGAGTCCAACCCCAACCCACCCCGCCATGTCCACTGACCACGTCTCTCAGTGCCACATCTCCATGGTTCTTGAACACCTCCAGGGACGGTGATTCCACCACCTCCCTGGGCAGCCTCTTCCAAAACGTGTAAATGCTACAGGCTAAGCTAGACCAGATCCTCCTCCCACGTCATTTCGCGAGGCCAGTCCTTGTGTAACCCAGAGTTGCTGCCACCTGAATTTGCTGCGTAATCTCTTCAAAGATGGATTATTTGCTTTAGCTTCAAGCACCAAGTACTTTGCCATCATTAACTGATGGGCAGAGAGCTTCATGTTCCCCTTCTCTCCTGGCGTCCAGGAGCAAGGGCCAGGCAGGTGGCAGTGGGATGGGCTCTCTGCCCTCTCGGTGGCTGCTGTGGGGCCGCTTTCATGTGGGAATCCAATTTCTGCAGCTACCGGGAGCCACTCATAAACATGAATTTCAGTTGTTTTCTCTGGGGTTTCCATGGTTTCTGGCACTGGTTTTTGTCCTTGTTCTAAAGTGGATGCTCTCCTAATGTGTTTTCTTTGGTCTGAGGTAGTACATAGCATTGCTAGGAAACCTCAGACGCTGGCCAGAGGAGTGAGCGGTGCCGGGGGCTGCGTGGGCACAGTCATGGGTCTGCCCCTTCCTCCCCTTTGCCCAGCGCGGGAAGGGCGAGCAACAGCGCAGAGCCAAGGCGATGGGTTATACCTTGAAAAACAAACAAAACCACTTTAAACATCCTTCTGCCAACCAACTGCACAACCCGGAGCCATGCAGCATGCTGTGCCGAGCCAGGGCGGTCAGACGGGTTCCCACCCTCTGCTTTTGGTGCCTTTTCTTTGCCAGAAGCTTTATTTTCTCTCGTTACTGTATAATTCTGCAGGTGTTACATCACGTCCCAGGCTGGGAAGATCAAAGAAGAGCGCTGGCAAGCTGGACCAATTTGGTGCAGCCATGCATGCGGTGTGCCGGGGCATGGCACGGGCTCTGCAGGAAAAAAACCCTTAACAAAAAGTCCTTAAAAGCTGCTGGGTTGGAACGAGCACAGGGCCAGGGAGCTCTGGCTTGGCTGTCTTTGGCCGGGTGGTGCTCACTGGTGATGGTTTATGTCCATAGGATGTCTGCCAGGTCTGGAGGCAGAGCCCTGAAGTCTGCCTGCAATTGCTGGCTGCAAGTGAGAGGCAGGATTGTCCCAAAACTGTGCAGAGAGCAGGTTGGGGGGGACCTGCTTTGTGTGGGTGCTGCCAAATCTCTCAGCCTGGTGCTCTCCATGAGTCCCGTGCACGTGTTGATGTGGGCACAATGTGGGCACGACGTACTGTGGGACACATGGCTGAGCAGTGCTCAGGGATACACCAGGAGGACCATGCGCCTGCCAGTGCCCGAAACAATTTGCAGCCCCTCTATTAAAACCTGGGCTCAAGCACTGCAGCACAGATGTGGCACTGTCCAGGATTCCCCATGCTGCAGAGACTCCTTGTGCTGTGCTGTGCAGCCGGGGATGGGCCAAGGACTCATCCTCACTTTCCAGCATCTCAGGAGCAAACTCGCGTCCTCCCCCAGCACAAGGTGCCAGAGCCCAGCCCCTGCTTTTGCTGCAGCACCAGGGAGGGGGGCAATGTGATTTTTCATCTTGACAGCATCTCGTTACTGTAAGTCAATCTAGATCTCTGTCAGCTTGCTTTTCCTTCCTCTGTGCTGCATTTCGCCTCCTCCCCCTTCCTCCTCCGAAGGTAACTGTGTCTCCTACTTAGGCATGCATTCCTTTATAATAAGGTATTATGCCTCTATTTATATGCATCTTAGGTGCAGTCTGAGGCAGCTGCTGCTCTCCAGGGCCCTGGGTGAAGAGCAGAAAATTGAATTCAGCCTGGAATGTGCGGGTGCAGTTGGCCATCTGTACCCAGCGAGGGGCAGCCCTTCCCCTCTGTGCAGATTTAACAGCCAAGAGCCTGCTTGGAGTTCTACCAGACCCAGGGCTTGGCATGTCCCTGGGGCTGGGAAGGTGCTGGCAGAAAGCTGTCTCGTTGGGCATGAACCTGGCTGCAAGGGATGCATGGGCTGGGGAGTGTAAGCACATCAAGGTCGAGGCTGCCCAAATGTTTGTCTGTGCAGTGGATTTGGGATTTTGGCTGCTCTCAACTGACTGTTCATGGTCTGCGTGGCAGATGTCTGGGAGCCCGGGCTCTGCCCCCTCTCCCCGTGTCCCTGCCTTGCTCTGCCATCCAATACCACCGTGACGAATGCAGCACAAGGACCCAGCTGGACGGAGCTGAAATGGTGCATTTCAGCAGCCCTTTTTGGATTAAGCTATTATGGGCTGGACTGCTTGACCACGCCAGCTCTCTGTAATGATTTTCAAAGCAGTAAAACCTTTTCCAGTGAGGGGACCTCGGTTTGTCCTTAGCAGCAAGGAGCATTTGTGTGATGCTTATGTAGCTCTGTACATGCAGTGGGAAGTGCTTTGCTGTTTGGCTTCTCTCCAGCCTCAAATCCCAACCTTGGTGAAGCCAGTGTGGTTATTGCCATGGAACACTGTGCTTCAGCTTCTGCAGAGACTGTTTCACTTGAAAGATGTCTTAGTTCATCAAGGAGCTAATTTATGGCCATGCTGCTGTGTGGGAAGCAGGCAGGGTAAGCGGTGCTCTGACATCAGTCCTTCCGCCCTGATTAGCTCTCACTCAGCTTGCGCTAATAAGTCTGAACTTTGAACCCCTCAGGAGAGGGGCATCTGCCTCTCTTGGGCCTGATATTGGGGGAATCTGCCTGGCAACAGCAGCTGAGTTATCTACTGTCCTGACAGCCCTTCTTCTGCTTTCTTGCCGTCTTTATTTGCAGTCAGGATCATAACATGGCCCAGCTGGCAAAGGGGGGAGAGCGGCTGCTCTGATTACTGGGTCAGAGGAGCAGATGCTCCAACCTCTGCCAGGAACCAGCTGATAGCCCCCAGCACCCTCCTGGCACCTGGTGCTGCTCTGCATTGCTGCATGGGAGGAGGTGATAAGCTGCAGTGGGATGCGTTTGGTTGGGGTGTATGGGATGCTGCCCTGACCTGCGGCTGGTATTTGGGCTCTGCAGGTTCAGAGGGGCTGGTTGGACAGCTTGGCACCAGAAGAACCATGGTGGCACTTCCAACATGGGAAATAGCCCCATGTTGTTCTGGTCTTTCCAAAACCACAGTTTTTTTAAACACTGAAGTTTAGGAGCATGCCCTTTTTTCTAAGGGATTAATCTGCAAACAGCTCAGAAGGCTGTTTTTGTGTGATCAGTGATATGTGGCTTAGCAATGAGCCCAATCTTCTCATCTTTCCAGGAACGGAGGCTGCCTCTGTGCCCTTCAACTGATTTAAACATTCCTGATGTGCAGGAGCAAGGGTTGGTGCCTGCCTTTTGTCCTTGCCCAGGAATCCCAAGCTGCAGACCCTGGTAAGAGCGAGCAGGGAATTATGGAGGTGTGCTGCAGATTCCCCATCACTTGAAGCCTTTAATCCCAGGTGTTTTCCAACAAGATCTGCTCCTGCTCACAGAGGAGCTATAAGCTCAGTGCAGAAAGGAATGTCCTGTATTATGTGTGAAGTCAGACTTGACGATCATAATGGCCCTGTCTGGCTGTAGGAGAATAATGTCCCGTGTGGGTTTTCCTCCTCTTTCATGTAGGACTATTCTGGAGAAAGGCTCGCAGTGGAGGTGAAATAGCAGATCAACACTGAGGCAGCAAGCTGAGGCTGCAGGGAATGGCTCAGGGGGGAAATCAAAGGGAAGATGTCTTTGTTACCAACCCAGCTGCAACTTCCTGCTCCGGCCAGAAAATACCCGAGGAGGTGACTTGTCAGCAGACTGCATGCCTTTGCCTTGCCTCGCTTCCCCATAATAAATGAATAATGAACTTGTAGGGCAAACACTGAAGGGCAAGGTGAAGGTGGAATTCCCAGAAATTATCATCCCTTGGTAAGCACAAAGAGAGCCTCTGTCCTTCACCACTCCGATTCCTATAAATAGAACTTTACTGTGAAGGAGAGGGCTTCCCTCCACTGAGCACAAGCGATAAACCAGCATTTCTCATCCAGTGGAACTCCTCTCAGTTTGGAGCAATACCTTTGAATTCAGGGCATGACCCACACCCCACCCAGGGTCAGTGAATTAATTGGTCTCCATCAGGGCTGTTCTTCATGGTTCCCCTTTCTACTTCACCAGACTTTTGTCCTTCTGTTGCCTTGAGCCCTTTCTCCACAGGGTTTTGCCATACGTGATGTGCACCTCATGTCTCCTGCTGTGCTTGAGAGTTTGTATTGTGGATCACTGGTGAGGAAGGCTGGTCACTCTGCCTTAGACCAAACGGGATGTTTTCCTGGCTGTTTCTCCTTCATACTCAAACTCTGCAACTAGAATGCTAATTTCACACCATTACCAAAGTGCAATGCAGCTGGGCAGGCTGTGCTCCTTCAGAGAAGACTCTGCTGGGCCACCAGCTGAGTATGAATCACAGCCTGAAGGAGAAAGGGTGAGGAGACGTGGTTTGGCCTCAGGAAGAGAAAACTGGAAAAGCAGACAAGAGCAATCTTCAAAAACTGCTGCAAAAGAGAAAGGGAATGATCAGTTCTCCACACGCACAGAAGAGAGGGCTTAAATTTCAGCAGAGAGGATCAGCCTGAATTCTGCTGAAAGCTGGGATGAGGGGAGGATGGCAGGGCAGGGCACAGCTCTGCTGTCAGGTTTGCCTACTGAAGGTCTCTGGCTGGGGATGCATCCTGCAGCAATGCATCGGGCAGCTTTGTTTCCATGGAGCTGATGATTTCACCCAAAGGGTGTAGTGGAAAGCCCAGCTCCTTTCCTCTGGACTGGAAATCATTTATTCTTGCACCAAGGTATGTGTTAATTACCTTCCAGCAGGCTACGCAGCCTCGCTCTGCACTGTGATTCTGTTTCTTCTCAACCTGAGGAAAGAGGATATGTGCTAACAAGTCAGAGTGGAGGAAGGCTTACATTTCAGCTTGCTGTGTGCTAATCCAGATCCTCTTCCCTTAAATCCTCTTAACCTCCGCGTATTTCCAATCACAAGCATTTGCACCAAACGCTACTGGAGCAGCAGAAGACACCATAACTCGAACCCCGCGAGCTAACTAACCTGCTAAAACATTCACAAACAGACTAAACGGTGATAATTTGATCTCTGAGCGTCTGGGCGCTGCTCTCTTTCTTGCCCCACCTATTGTTCGATGGTGCATTGTAACTTCAGGCTGTGCTCGATGTACTCATCTTTTGAGAAGGCTGTGACCAAGTAATCGAGGCTGTCATCACGCAGAACCTGGCTCGGGAGGCAGAAATCTCCCCACTGCTCTTTTTCCATTTCCTGGCTCGACATCAGGGGAAGAGATTATGTGATCTGATAGGTAAAATTATCCCATCAGAGGTGAATGTCCTAATAAAAGGCTTTTGCAGGCCTGGTTGTATGATATCCCTGAGAAGGCTACATTCATTTGGAGTCCTTTATTGAAGGGAATGCTCAGTCCCTATGGAAACCCCGCAGGACAAAAGGTGATTCTAGCTGCTAAAACACCACAGCTACATACACGCAGGTCAAGGATGCAAAACTGTTGCATTTGCCTGATTGGGAAAACAATAACAAAAAAGGAACAGCAACAAAACACTGATGCTGGCTGCTTGGCTCAAAACCCAGAACTGTATTTTCCCAGCTGGTGAAAATGTGGGGCGACCAGCACGGCTCGGCCTGTTTGTCCAAAATGAGAGAGAAAATTCTGGAAGTCTGTGTTGTTTTTTTGAACCTGATCGAGTAGGAGATCTGATCAGGTTCAGTGAATCTGGAGAAAGAAAAATAAAAGTCTTTCTGGGCATCCTCCTTCAAGACCCCCGCCTCTCTCTTGTTGTTTGTTCACCTGTTTCCTTTTGTCGGTGGGTTTTGAAAGGGGCTCTAAAAAAAAAAGCTAAAGAAAGCCTTTCTGAGATTTACTGTGCATGGTTGGTGGGCGGCTGGGGACTCCCTCCATCAGCATGGGGGACTTGTGGGAGGGAGGATGTGGGGAGAAGCAGCTCGATGCTTGCACTTGAGGAGACATGGGTGATGCTTGCACACCCAGCCCTGCCCTACTCTTTGTCATGTCAAATTCCCCGACTTCAAACCAAGCAGAGCCCTCTGCAAAGGTCTGGGTTTGTTCCTGCATCTTGGGGAGACAGGAGGAGATAAAGGCAAGCACACTGCATGGCTGAGAATGTGTTTTCAATTAAAAGAAGATAAAGCTCTAAAATGCACAGTGGGTTAAGCATTACAGTAAAAAGCATTCAAGCTGCTCTTCCATTGAGATGTAACCAACAGTTTATGTGTGTGATTGCAGGCAGGTGGTTCCTGTTCATATTAAAAATGTGTAATCCAAGCTCTCAGAGGATTTCTTCAGAGACAATCTGGACAGACCTGGAAGCCCAATGTGCCTTTTAAGCCCTAAGTGTTTTCCCTTCACATCCCAGCACTCTCCTTTCCAAGCACTTGGCTGCCAGGCCAGGATCATCCCACCGCATTCAGGGAGGAGAAAACCTGGTATCATAAATCCAGAGCCCCCCATGTTCTGAAGCCTCCAGGGAAACCCAAACTGATCCCCAGGGTGGTGGTCCTGCCTGGTGCTGTCTGCATGAGGCCCTCTTGTTCTCATGGCTTTCCTGGTGATGGGAGTACACTCCCATGCCATGCCATCCCATTTCATGCCATGCCTTCCCATGCTGTGCTATGCCATGCCATACCATGCCATGCCATACCCAGTGCCCATCCCTGGGTCACACAAGGGGATTGCTTAGGACACTGAACATGGGTTTGGATGGAGCTGTTCTGCAGGTGCTCTCCATTGCCCTGCCCAGCTCCAGACATACCCGACCCCTTCCGCTGCTCCCCTCTGCTCTTGTGTTTGTTGTTTTGAGCTTCTCACCACCACAGCCCTCACCCCTCTCCCCGTCACACAAAGGAGAAGAAAAACCCAATAATATTTCAGAAGAAGGCCTGAAGGCTCTATTGCAGTTGAACTTGATCACCCGGGGGAATAAAAGAATACCACATGCGGAGATCTTTTACTTAACATTGCGATGTTTAATCTTGCCCAGTCAGCAGTTTTTGAACATATTCCAGGAAAGCTTTTAAGCCTGATAAAGCCGGGGCTTTTGCATTTTCAAGTGATACTTTAGCTACAGATGACATGCTCTACTTGTCATTTGGCTTTAAAGGAAGGTAATTAAAATCTTCCTAAGAGTACAGTTACACCAGGGAAAGAAATAACGTAAACTAAAATAAAAAGAGAGAGAGAAGCCCACAAAAATGCAATTTAGCAGATGAAAAATGTAAAGGAAAACCGTTAAAAGATAAAAGTATCAAATGCACAATAGCAATTTGCCGAAGGAGGACTGATGATAGGGGAGGTACTGAGACCTGCACAGGGCAAGGCTAGGGAATTTCCAGCATATTTTATTTGCAGTCTTTGGGCCACTGGAAGCCACAAGACAGACATACAGAAGACTGAAAGCTCTGCAGCAGTTCTGGCTGCAGTAAACACACACTGTTCTGGAAGGTGTGAAGAGAAGATAAAAGGCAGATCCAGATGTGATCTGGACCCACTGATGTGTGGGCGCAAGCAGAGCTTTTCAACGACTCTGAAGGCAGTGACTCCTACAGTGGTTGCCTGCAATGAGTCAGGTTGGGTTGGAAGACATTGTCTGCTCTGGATTTTGGAACTGAGAGGTGATGACTCCCAAATGAAGCCAAGCATGCTGGTGAATCCATGAGATCATTCCCCTAATGGGGGAAAAGATGCGTGTCTGCAGAGGGGCTCCCGACATCCACTGCCAGCACTTAGCATATTTCTCCCCAGAAGGGTCACAGCAAAACCCTCTTCCATTCTCCTTCCAAAAGGCCCGTGCTGTCCTATCACTGCTGGTTTAGACCTGTGGGGAGGAAAAAGAGCGTGGCTGGGGTGTATCATTCCCAAAGACCCCCCACTCCCAAACAGCTGGAATAGTTCAGAGACCTTCCAGTGTAAAAACGGGGAAATGAAATTTTCTCCTAGGATCACATCAAGCCTGAATCATTCAACAGCCTCTGGCATGCTCTGCCGTCTGGAGAGGCCTGCTGATGAGTTCAGCAAACAGTATCCATCTCTGCGGGATCAAATGTAAAACAAGAATCCTGTTTGTTCGGGTCGTGCTCTGATACCAGAGCAAACAGAGCAGCTGGTGGTTTGGAACCTATAACTTCCCTCATGACACCAGGTTCCCCTGAGCCCACGTATTTTTTGGTATCATTTGCTGCTATAAAATCGGCAATCTTTCTGCATGTTTGCCACATGTAGTAGTTTTCTCTTGTTAGTGATTATTATTCCCTGTTGTCTGTGTCTTCCTCCTGCAAATGCCAGCTGGGAAGAGAGGCAAAGTTTGTCCTTGGGCAGAAGAGCAGAAGAAAGAGTATTGTGACTAGCCCAACTGTGACATACTCAGTTTTTATGGTGATGAGACTCATGTCCGTGCCTATAATGGACCCTTTTCTGTGCTAACTGAACACAGTAGGTGCCATACCTACGGACTTTACTTGAATCTGTTATCCAAAAGCCATGCTTCGTTTATTCTCACATCTAGTGTGGGCTTACAGCACTACAAGGGAAAAAGTAGAAATAGAATGTCTTCCTTGCATACCTCCCTTCATGACTGATCATGCCCAGGGCATGTGAAGTTTCCATCCATGGTCCATCCATAAAATCCATCCTATCCTTTTTGGGAACCCTACAGACTTGTCCAATAACAGGCAAGTTTATCTGGTGGGGGAGTGATGGTGCTGAGATGCTCTGGACTGAAGCCAACCCATGTAGCATGGGGACAACTTGCTTCCTTGGTGTGGAGATGCCACCATCAAAGGCATTTCATCCTGGTTTTTCCCTTCCTCCACTAAATACCCACCTCTGGCTCCAGATGGAGTCGTCTCCAGGGTTACATCTAACAAAAATTCCTCCCTGACCTGGAAATATTCAGAGGACTTGAAAGCTTTCATATCCCAATAGGCTCAATTTAGCACCTCGAAGCCTCTGCTGGCGAGTCCCAGCAGCAGGTGCAAAATGAAGAAAACCCAAACCCAGAAGCCGACATACCGTACTGCTCCCTCGGAGACTGCAGGAATGGGAGGAAAGCTGCGTGCAGTAGCGGAGATGAAAGATGCTGCAATGACTTTTTGCTGACATGTACAAATGTGATCCTGACTATTAACTTTAATGACCTGCCATTATGTGAGGGAAAAAGAGGGAGGGATCTAATTTTTTTTGTAATTACTTTAATTGCCACCCTGTGGTCTTGTTTCGTGCTGCTGGTTTTGCAGTCAGGTGGGAAAAAAATAACAACTCCTCTCTGGTACCTCAGATTTGGGTTTTCTCCTGTTGCAGCTGTGCAAAATTCAGTCATCCATGGAACCTAGAAAACACTTCTGCACACTTAAATGCAACACAATAACGAGAGCTTCGTTCTTTAGTATGGATTTAAAATGACTGAACTGATGCTACAGGTGAGCCTTGGTAGTTTAAATATAACTGAGCCCTTAAACAAACCGTGGCTTTGCTAAACTTGAGTTGCTAGAACTGTCAGAGGCCCTAAGCGGAGGGGTGGAGCACATTTCCTCATGTGTGAGGAAGACATGACTGTGTGAGGGCTGCTTACTCCAGTTGGGTGCTCTATTAAAATTAATGAGACTAATTTGCTTCGTGGAGTGGCTTATAAGGGTCAGAGCTGCAGGACTGGGGCTGAAGGAGGCATGGCATCTGCTCTTGTCTCTCCTTTGGACTGGATGCATCAGGAGAGAAATTTTGTTTTCCTGAATCTCTATCTTCTTTTTTTCATGGAAAATGCAAATTCCATCACTCTGAAATGTGTAATGAATTTCTGATCATTTTGCCCAATGATTGGCTTTCGAAAAAAACAAAGAGATAATTCTGCAAAAGCACTCAAAGGTCTTGTTTTGACATTTTTCAAAAAGCACCATTTCATTTCTTGTTTCAAGCTTTCCTTTAATTGCATAAGTGGTTCCAAGACATTTTCAAGAAATCAGTGAAAGGAATGGTTTCAATTTGATTGAAATGCAACTTTTCACATGACCCGTTCTACCTTTTCTTTCAGTTTGTGATTTGCCAAAAGATTAAAAGACAAAACAAAAAACAAGCCTGGTTGTGATTCAGCCCCAAATGATTTTTCCCTCAGTTTCTCAAATGCGCAAGCAAAACCTCTAAACCCCTCTTTGCTTACAAAAGCCTAACGCTCCCTTCAGTGCCGCCTACATGTAAAATATGTTTAATATTTCCTATCTAGGAGAAGGGCTCAGAGAACCTTGGAGATCCCCAACTGGAAGAACCCATTCTGTCAATGGAGAGCCTCATCCTTCTGGCCAGCTCTGAGAGGCAGAGGAGCAGCAGGGCTCCTGCTGCATGGACACGCTGTGCATTGTGATGGCTGCACGCTGCCCTCAGTGTGCCTGTGGGGCTCGGTGAGTTTTATCCTTTGTGCAATAGGCACAACCTGTACACAGGCTGCATGCTGCTGAGCAGCGTTTGGGCTACACGCCTGGGCTGTGAGCTGTTTTGAAGTCTCAGCAAGCTTAGCTTTTGATTCGAGGCTGAGCTTTTATTGCCATGAGTTGGGGGAGGCCTTGGACGGAGGGGAGCACTCGGCAGGTGCTAATCTTCAGCCTTTGACTTGTGCCCTGTGGGGTGGGAAGCGTAGAGAATTGCAAAGTCAAGACCTATTGTTACGTGCACCTTTCTCGCCACTGGTGCAACCTCCCTTTCCTCGCTATTTTACTTGAGTACTTGAAGCTACTGAAACAAAGTCAAAGAGAAAACGGATAGTATCTTTGGGACTCCATAGAAACAGCGCAGCTCCTCTGGGACAAAGATCACATAGTTTGGAGGATTATGCTGGAAAGAGTTTAAAAGAAAATCCGTTAGAAGTAGGAGGTACCACAGATGACAACTCCCCCTTCTCACTTGCTATTTTCCTGCTCCATTTTGCAGAACCTAGTGATTTTATGTTTTACAGTGATCTTTGAATGAGAAAACAGGCACTGGGCTTAACCAAATCCAAGCAAGCAGGTGTACTGATCCCTCTTGCCCAGGGAGGTGATGAGGCCATGGAGATGTTCAAGAATGTGGAGACGTGGCACTTGGGAAGATGGTCAGTGGGCCTGGTGTTGGGTTGGGGTTGGATTTGGTGATCTGAGAGGTCTATTCCAACCTTAATGGTTCTGTATTGCTATTCTATGATTCTCTTGTTTCTCTGCTTTCCCAGGGAGATGCCTGGATGCCTGCCCTTGCCCACATAGAAGAGCAGCTCTGTCCTACTTTCTTCATGTGATCCCAAAGCCCAGAGAAAAACAAATCTCCACCTGCAGACACAAGCAGTGAGCCCACACCCAAATCTGACCTCCAGTTTCAGGTCTGTAAGCCCACTTACACAAGAGTACAGAGCTAGCATTGGTCCGTAATGCAAGGCTGTGGCCACACAGATCCAGCACTAAAACCCTGGGGAAGTATTGCAGGCCATGTTGTCTGTTTCAGATGAACCAAATGAAAAATAGATGTGAATAGTCCAAATGTACCAAAACAAGACCTACTGTTGAGAAAGAAGCTATGTGCTAGACAATCTCTTAGCTGTGCTGCAATAGGGTATCACTAGAAGGCCTTCTACCACGTCTTGTCTGTGTTTTTTGCAGGGCGGACTGGTGGTGATATGGGCAGCACACACATCTCCAAAGTGTCTGCCCTTCTCTGTCAAGGCAGACAATATCAGCAGGGCTGTGCAGAGGGAGAAGGGGTGAATGAAAGACCTGGAGCTCTTGACATGAAAGTTTCCAAATGTCTCCGGGATCACCAGCTCCCTTGCTGCTAACTGGTGGACTCAACAAAGAAAGACAAAAAGGGCTTGAGTCCTAAAAGCTGGGCACTTCTGCTCAGGGTTGAAGCACACCGATGGGGAGATCTTTCCATTTAGTCAGCATTCAATATTTTTGGAATCACTGGTGTACTGATTGCTATAATTGAGTAACCCCAGCAGAAGGGGAGTTGTGTCTTGCTTTTAGTCCAAACTGCTGGCCAACTGCAAGAAAACTCAGCTAGAAAAAGAATAAAAAGAGCTAAAAAAAGGTGCTGCATGTGTAATTTATCCGAATGCCATTGGACGCTTGGAAGGTCAGCAGAGAAACCAACATTCCTGTCTCCAGTGAGCATTCCACAGAAAGTCACTGAGGAAAGAAGAGAAAAAGAAACAGCCAACACACAAAACACGTCAGAAAGTTTCCAAAGGCTGAAATTTGCTCCGCAGAAAGGCAATGTTCTCCCCCAGCCATTCTTCCATATCATTACTTGGAGACACCAGGTGCCGTCTGATACTGAAGGTGGGGAGATACCATCGGGAAAGGTCCAGCGTCTCAAGTTGTTGATTGAACAGAAAGTCACTGTCACAAATGTCCCCTGTAGCAGCAGTAGGCAGTCTGCTGTTGCATGGGTTCTTCTCCCTTTCCCAAATTCTGTCAGCACAGCAGCAGCAGCACTGTGAATTGCAGTGACAGGTCACTACAGTGCGTTACACTGCTGATGTCACCAAGGCTTGACCTCCAGCCCCTTATGAAGTAAATCCTGGCGGTCAGCAGGTGACTCACTGACAAAGACTTCAAAGGCAATTTGATTCCTGAGAACTGTTTTTTTTCTTTCCTTAATCAAGGTACTTTCCATTTCTATTTATTAATTAATTACCAACCAGAGCTATTGTGATAGCCCGCCTAAGGACTTTCTTTCTATTCTCATTCTTGTTTGCTCTAGTATGAAGAACTAATTTAGGGAGAAAACTTCAATGAGATTGTGTTACAGTGTCACAAGGGAAGGAAAGCAGGTTGGAAACAGGCTTTCCCATACTGCTGGGTGCAGCAAAGACAGGGAAACCTGGAGTGTGTGGAGCCCGTGCTGGGATCTGCAGAACCTGAGCTTGGCCAAAAGGATATTGTTTGACCAGTTTTGAGTTTACTTAGCTCAGGCAGTGAAACTTGTCTGGCCAGATTGTTTTTATCCACCCATCATGCAGAGATTTGTGAGCTTTCAAATTGAAAGACTCAGCTTAGAAGAGCGCTGCTTCAGCAGCACAGAGACATTCCCTCAACCAGTAGAACCGGGTCCCTGATTTCTGTGTGCTTCACTATAGATCTGCATTTTCCAGGGATTCTCCATGAAAGATGTGCCTCTGAAAATCGGGCTCTGTTAAGGTGTTTTGGTGGCTGAAGCTGGCAGCGCAACCACTGGTTTTGAATTCCATGGTTCAGCAGAGCAGCAGCTGTCTGGTGTGCTCTTTTTTATGGATTTTGTGACTGGCCCAGTTCTGACCTCCTCAGCTAATGCTGGACCTGGATCAGGGATGATATTTTGGCTGCACTGTCTTGCACCTTTGTGGAGGATGCTGCATGGTGTGATAAACACCTGTGGGGTCTATGGGAGCACAGAGTGTGTTGGCAGAACTCAGGCTGCTTCTAGGCAAAGATTGACGCTATGGTATGTTTTCTGTTGCAAAGTACCTTGGAATAAATAAATACAGTGTTGTCTGTGAGATGGGGCACCAGCTGAGCTGCAGTGCAGCTGCAGGAAGATGTGCAGGCAGCAGAGCCCCAGGTCAGAGCTAAATGAGATACTGGGTGAGAAGCTTAAGGGAAGCACCTGTGTGTTAGCAGGACCTGGAATGGTTTCTGCAGGAAAAGACACCACATCTTTCTCTGTAGCAGAGTGACAAAAGGCTGAGCATCAGCTGAAGAAGCCACATCTGTCCTCACCAAAGCCGGTTGTGCCTCTCCTGCTCCCTGCCATAGCCCCATGGGAAGGAGAGCTGGCAGCTGCAGGGCCACCTGTGCGGGGAGCCCCTATCACCCATTACCCCCTCCCCAGGGACAGCATCCAGTTGTGGAGCGGGGCAGCGGGTGCTGGCATGGGTCCGAGCAGCAGGGTCAGCCGGGGAGGCAAGGGGCCGCCCGGCCCCCAACACTGCGCCTGTTGTGGAGGGGGATTACCGCGGGAATTAGTGCCGGTGGGGAGAGACAAGCTCTCGGGCAACAACTGTGGGTGTCCTTTCCCCCAGCCCTTCCCAGGGAATCTGCCAGCCCAGCCTGGCGCGAACGCAACCCCTGTGTGTCGGATCAGCACAGCTGTATGCGCGCCACTGCTAATCCGTCTGCACAACACGCCGCGCGCCAGCTGCCTGTCATGGGGCTGGGGGCCGGGAAGGTGCCAGGGTGCATTGTGAGGCCACCTAGCCACATCTACAGCCCTTCACCCATGGGGCAACCCAGCCGTAGGGGGAGTTTTTCAGTGCTGGGAGGTGCAGGAGCCTTCAGCACTCATTGCTCATCGTCTTCCTCGCATTTTCCTTTGGACATCCTCAGCACATCTTGCAGTGCAGCCTGACCCTCTAAGAGTTGCAGCCTCGCACTGATAAACGTTTGCAAGCAGGAGGCAGTGACACTTCATCCTCCGCTGTCACCTGGCTGCTTCCCATTGGTTTGCAGCAGTATGCACCGCTCCAGGATGGACACAAGGGGATCAGTGCTGAAATCACTGATACTCCTCCCAGGGCACTCTCAAGAAAACACTGCAAGAGCAGTGTGAGGCATTTTCTTTCTTCCCATTTCGGAGGTAATTAGTCCCTGTGAGTTAATTTCCCAGCCTTTGGGGTCGCAGATGGATTGCAGATCCACACTGCTCGCACCGGAGGAAGATCCGCTCACAGCGCCGCACTCTCGGCTCCAGAACACGCAGCCTGTTTGCCTCTGATTAGGGCTGCTCTTGCTTTCCAGCTTTCTGTCGCCACGCTATTGTTTTATAACTCGATACCTAATTTATTTTAATGACAACAAATAATTTGGCAAGTGTTCTCCATCCTTGTTCTGGCAAAACTCTTCTCTAAGATTGATCAAGCTGTTAATTTGAGAGGGTGGTTTTGCTTTATAGTATTGGTTTGGGGTTGGCTTTTTGCTGGTAGAAACCTAAAGACATCAAGGAAGTCTTTGAAAACTCCCCATTGACACCCTTATCTTTCTTTCAGAGCTGCCAGAGGAGCTGCCCTGCCAACAGACCGTATTGGCCAAGGGATGGGTGATGAGCACAGCCCTGGATTGTGGCTCTCAATGGGAAACACAGTGTGGGGAAATCATAGAATTGTAGAGATGTCTGTGTTGAAAGGGACCATTACAGGTCATCTGGTGCAACACTGCAGGCAGCAGAACCTGTAGGGTCCGCGTGGATCAGAAAAGAGCAAAGCCCTGAAGGGGGCAGGAATAGTATTTATATTATTTATAAGAGGTTTTCTCCCTTTGCTACAGGCTTTGACCATCTCCTGCCTGTGCTCCGGGCTGTACTGGTTTGCTCAACTTGCAGATAGGCTGATGGTCCACAGAGATTCCCTCTCCTGGAAAAACACACTCCTTATTTCTTCTGGGGTCCTGGGGAAGCACGAGCTTTATTTCACCTTCTGATAAGTGAAAACAAAGAACTAAAGTGGAGCAAAACCAGATGCATTAATTAAACAAACACAAACACTATGGCCCCTGCACGTCCCCATTGTGGAGCTGGCTCTGATTTATCAAGGCGCATTTGACTTGCAAAGAATGAGGCCAAGTGCCTCAGCATTTCCAGCACTTGGCTTTGCTGTGCTGGCTCGTGGGCAGGGGCAGAGACTCCAGCCATACAATTTCCCCTTGTCCTCGCTGGTATGCGAGCCCACAGACTGTGACCTGAGTGGGACACACTGGTGACACCACTGCTGAGCAGAAATCAGCTTCTTTGCGAAGCACGACGCCTCCACAGTGTTTCTTTTCTGTAGCTCTAAAAATAAAGCCACAAACAAATGTGGAGGGGACCTGGGAACGGAGGATGGCTGTCCGGAGGTCTGGCTCTGCCTGCTCGTTCAGCTTCTTGAAATTGGAAAATAGCCCTGGGGGACACTTGAAGGGGATGAGCACTAAGGACAGTATAGATCCCCGGCCAATGATAATAGTCATTATTAAGCTGATCCCCTGCTAAGGCCAAAACAAGTTCACTCCTTTGTATTATTAAATCTTCCAGTGTTTAAGAGATTGCTGCAAGGAGAAACAGCCCTTCCCTCCACATCCACTAGGGAGAGGTGTGGAAATGATGGGTTAAACCACAGCTAGTAGTGCATTATAAGTCAGAATTCTGGCTGGCAGGAGCTAAGCACAGGGAGAAGTGGAGTCGTGGTGGTGGGAGTTCACGGAGGCAGGTTGGACGCAGAGCTGCCAGGGGCTGTTTTGGGGCTGCTGCTCCTGTCAGATGGGTGGGTGGAGGCAATGAGCTCTCCAGGTCCCCCCGGAATTTTTCTCTGTCTTTCAGTGGCAACAGCACATGGTCTGTTGTGTGAGGCTGGTTGCACATCATCCAGCCCATGTGTCCATCTTTGCTGTTACCAGGAGTATAGAAATTGCCATCAGTGGCCTCTAGAGTGCGGTTTCCTTCCTGCAGAGCCAACCCTTGCTTCAATCATACCTCACAGCAGAGCAGACATGCTCTGCTCCCATCCAGAAACAGCTGCAGTGCCTTAGACTAAAAGCCTAAATAGTGCCTGATGTGTAAGCCAGTAATGCAATATTCAGGGTCAGCCATCCAAGTCTGGGATTTGTCATGCAACTGCTAAAAGGTGCAGTGGAGCATTTGGCCAAGACCAAAACACCCCCATCAAGTTGGAAAGCTGCAGGTCTACATCAGCAGCGCCCAAGGTAGAGGATTTTCTGCTGTGACCAATAGGGGTAGATCCATAGGATGAGTTAACTTAGGCTACGTCCATTGCTCACCAAATCCAGTTGCATGATGTTGGTGGCAGTTTCTGCTCAGAACTGGCCTTGTGCAGGGCTTTACTCTGACACAGCTGCTGCTGAATCTGTAGTTAAGGTGGTAGCTCGTATTTAAATACATTCTGATATTTGGGAGGGCTCTGATCATTATGTACATCTTGCACTAGAATTTCAGTGATTCCTAAGGCTGTGTGCTCTCTGAAGCGCACCATACTTGGGGTTTATTCACAGGCAGAGCTAACAATTGCAGTTTCATATGGAAGGGAAGGCATCAGAATTCAATAACGAGTATTTAATGGAGAGAGAATACCAGTAAGACAGAGGTCATAAAAATACCATGCACAAACCCAGCTGTTTAGCCATTTCCTCCGTTGCTCATCATTGTGATGTCTGCTGGCTGAATTATTTCCTTTCTATTCAGAGGCAGAGCAATGAGCAGGCAAACCAGAAGATATAGAGCCCTACAGTGAATGAAAAAGGCTCTCAGTTGGGAGAACAGCTTTACTTTCCAGTGTAGCTCTGAGATGAGTTGTGTAGACAGATTGGGCAGGGAAGGTGGCATTTGGGAAAGAGTAAAAAAATCATCCATATCTAATTGCAATGTGTGGCCTGCTTAGGCTTAGAGCAAATTGAGATGTTTCCATGCAAAATATTCTGTTGCCCTGATAAAGCAAGTCACAATTAGCTGAGGGCTTCAATCAGCTCCGAGTTTGACCACACCTTCGGGTGGTTAATGGGGTCCTTCCCAGAGGAAGGACTGAACGTGCCTGCAGCCCCTCGCCCCATTTTGTGGCCAGGAATTTCCACACTGCTCCTCAGGCAGGGGCTGATCTGGAGCCCTTGAACGCTTCTCAGGAAGGAAGACAATAATGATCCAAAGTGAAAATAGTTACAAGTGGGGAGCCGCCGTGCCGAGACATAACTCACTTCAGTCTGCCTGTCATGCAGCTATTTGCCAATTCCTTCAGCATGTAATCTTCCCATTTCCTACAGGCGAACTCTTTTTTGCACACTTATAATTAGGTGAGTTTTTTCTCCTCTGTCTCGCTAACCTCAGGCTCCAGGCTTGCAGCTTCCGAAAGTAGCTCATGTCCCATTAAAAAAAAGCAAAAAACAGAACACCACCGTATATACAAATTATTACCCTGCTCTTTGGAAGGAGATTGCTTAGGGTTGGGAGGGAAACATTTTAGCCATGGTGTCCTGGAGCAGTCTGGGAAGGAGATGGGAGCTGTGGCAGAGGGTTGGGACTGGGCTGGGTGCACCCATGAGTGGGAGTGGGTGTCTGGGGCCTGCTGGGGGTCTTCTGTGGGAACAGTGGCTGCTTCACAGCGCAGAAACCTCGAGCAGAGGTGGTTTCTCCTTTATTGCTTTGGGGATTTGACATGATTACATATATTAACTTGTGGCTTTTCTCTTGCAATTGCTGGTTACTTCCTATAAATGTGTACACATGGATACACACACACACTCATATACATATATGGATATATATATATCTGTTTCCATATACGTGAATAAAGAAGTAGAGACGATGCTATCAGACTCCACCACATCTTAAGGTAAATCCCATTGGACACCACCACGGGACTCAGAATGTGCCCTGGGTGTCCGGGGCAATGAAACACTATTAGTATACCTATCCCATTGCCCACCTCTGAGCTCCACGCCTGCAGGGAGGGCTGAAGGCACACTTACTAGATGCTTGTTCAAATTTGTTTGCACTGCATCCCATTCTCCAGGGATTCCCTTACTCATCCACAGGGGTAAGGGTTTATTTCTGACCCTTTTAGCAGGATTTAGCTTCTGGTTTTGAGATTTTTTTACTTAATTTTCTATTTCCTCTGAAACCGTGGAAATTGGCCTCTGCTAGAAACAGGATGTGGAACAGAACACTTATGCTCTGAGTGGTATTAAAACCTCTTGGACGCCTGGTGGATAGATCACTCCCCAAGCTCCAGGTTATACAAGCGGTCAGATTTAGGGTGCAGAAATCACTTCGCTCAGGTCAGAAAGCTGAAGACTGTTGGGTTCCTTTGGAGCATGGGGAGGGGTTACTGTACAGGGTCGCTGGGGATGTCTCCCAGCAAATTCCATGATTCTGCAGGAGCCCTGAGCATCAGTGATCTGCCCACCTTGGACACGACTGTGGTTTCTGCACGTGAGAAGGTGCTGGGAGGTTTTTGCCACAGTGATGAATGGGAGATGTGGGGACTGGGTGCCCTGCAACCCTTCTTAGACCTGCAGCCAAAGATTTTGCCATTTAATTTGCAATAAAGAAACTTATCAGCTAATTACAGCTGGGCTCGGAGCCTCTCAAAGAGCTGGCAGCGCTTTCCTCCCCCTCTACTCTTAGGGGAAAAAAAAAAAAAACAACAGTAAAAAGGACAATTCAGGCTAGAGTTGAATGAAAACTCACAGATTTCCCGATTTAATCTGTGTCACAGGATCTCATGTTCTCTGCACAGCAACAGAGCCTTCGGGGAGCGGCTGAGGCTTGTACCACGGCACGGCTTGGCTCCGCGAGATTTGCCAGGCTCCGAGGATTAGCCAGCAGAGTTTGCCTTGGGGAGCTATTGCCACAGAGTGGAGCACAGCATATCCTTCTGCTCGTTGTCTCCTTGCAAGGAAAGCAGCGCTGGCTGGTTGCAATCCTCGTGCTAGGGTACGGCTGGAAGGAAGCTGCTTCACAGCTGGAGGGAGCTGTGGGATGACCTGTAAAACAAAACCCTTTGCAACGCAAGTCCCTGTGCTTCTGGTTGGAGTTCTGCATGTGATTGGGGTCACAGTGGCTTTGGGTCACCCGGAGAAAATGCCTCTCTCTCTCTGCTCCAGGAGCTTGGAAAAGCCTTCATATGAAAACTGACAGCAGCAGCCAGTGAGGTAGAGGATTACACAGCTGCCAAAATGTTGTTGTTGTTCAAAACCTATTAAACCTTACTAGAAGAGATGCAGATTTCACAGTTGTATCTGCTCAGTGCCATGTAAACTGCAGGCCTTCATTCGGGTGGTCCGTTCCTATGGTATCTCATCATCTCATGCCGTCACTGCTTCGCCCCACTGGGCCACAGCAGAATCCCGGGGCTCTGCATCTCCATTCCCTAACAGCACAGGGCCTGTTTTGGTATCATTTGTTTATGTACCCTATCGATACCAGCCCTGGCATGGGCACAATCCCTTCTTCTAGAAAACTCAGTTCAAAATCAGAGCCCATTTCCCAAGCAGTTTTTCCGCCCTGGGAACCAATGCTTATCACAGCCTTTGCAGCCCACCCAATGCTCACCATGCTGCTGCCCGATAATCTCCACTCAGCTGCACAGGAATGGCTGTTTCCTCATTCTAAGACCAACATTGCCACTTCATAGCCTGACAAGCTAGCGGCCCTTAAAGAAAACGCAGCCAAAGGTATTTTAATGTCATTCTGTTGGATGAACTACGCTTAGGTACTGCATTACATTTCAGTTGCTGTGTCTCTGCAAAAAATGAAGGGATTTGGGAAGGGGCCACAGTGATGGACAGTACAAAGGGCTGAAGATGTGAAAAGCCTTAGAATGAGATTTTTTTTGAATCATAGAATATCCCAAGTTGGAAGGGACCCATACAGATTAGAGTCCAAGAGAGGAGAAAAGAAAGAGGTGCTTTGAAGAATGTGTACGAAGCATGGAAAGCAAGAGCTTGGGAGCACTGTATTCAGTGTGGGTCTTTGGGGCCACCTGATGGGCGGCTTCCCACAGCCCAGAGCATGCTCAGCTCCAGACCCACTCATACTGGGGTGAAATCCATCCTCCCCACTAGGCTGGGATGGTGTGGACAGGCAGAATGGTCTCCAGTTCAAGCAAACAGCCCACAGCAGCTTCCAGCAGCACATCAACGCTCAAATCCCCTCATTCCTACAGGCTGAAATGGATACCGGTAATTATTAATGGACAATAAACTTTCAGACTGGAAAGGCAAAATTCATCCAACCATGGACAGACCAGTATTTACAAATATGTCAGCCTAGAGGAAAAATTCTGCTGAATTAGTATTACTCCTTTTGTGTTTCATTTTTAAGCAAATGCTCTGGAATATTGTTTTAAAGAAAAGCCCTATCTGCTTACAGTAGGGAAGTTCCATGGTTCTGGGTATCAAGAGGTCAACAAAAGTTGATTTTGGTTGCTGCTTCTCTGTAACACTTGATATACACTCACTGAAATGATGTTCTGAGAAAACTTAGGAATTCACTGACTGAGCGATTTTCAAGTTAAAGTTGTGATTTTCCCAATATCCCAACTCATTTTCCAATGAATGAATGAATTGGGATTTTTATTGGTAGATATTAGTATTTCTGTAGTAATGCTCCTAAACATATCTACTTAGAAGCTTTAACACCATTTATTCTGTTGTCCCCATTTTTTTTTCTTATTATAGTATTAAAAAAACCCCTTAAAAATACCAATATTTCCAGTGCACTGAAATCCTATTTTTGAGCCACGTGGGCTGATAACTGCACTCTGCCCCCAGCAGACAGCAGGTGGGCTTTGGGCAGGGCTGGCTAGGAGCTGTTCAAGCAAATTAGAGGTCATTGGCAAATTGCTTGGTCGATGCTTTCATGACTTTGTTCCAAGGCGGGTATTTCAAGGTCAGGTAAGTGCCTGGCTTGTGTTTAATTGCTGAAGTGCCTCCTTTGCAGCTGACCCATTTCAGGCCATCACCACGTGCCAAGGAGGTGTCCCCACAGCAGCTGTTACACAGGGATTTGAGAAGGAACATTTACCACTGCCTTCCTAGAAAGGAGGGAGATCTCTGTATGAATGCCAGAGAGGGTTCTGTCCTGCAGTTCTCATCTCCAGGATGGCCAATGACAGAGCCTGACCCATGCTGCTCTTCGCTGACAGATTCTTATGGGCAGAGAAGAGGGCAAATGGCTGAGAAGGGAAACCTTAAACAGTATGGGATTCGTGTCCTCCAGCCAGCTGGCTGCTTGTGCGTACTTTATTCAGACAACATCAAAACGTAGGATAATTTATGTGTTCAGTGGACCAGAACTAACTCTAGGATCCTTAAGGGTCTTCCATCATGCTGGGAATGAAATAGCTAATGCAGACATACAAAATATATATATATAAAAAAAGTCTATTTCTCCAGAAACCTCCACTGTCAGTTCACACTGCATCTGAACAACCCTTTGGTCCAATCTTCCTCTCCACTCCTGACACAGTCACCAAAGCCCTCTGCAGAATTCTGCTTATCTGGACTTGTACCAGCTCAAACACTTGCAGTGTTACTCCCAGGAGGGCTCTTCTTGTGCTCCTCTTGCTTGCTTACATCAGACAAGCCAAGTCAGAATTTTCGTAAGAAAACCAATTGTTGTGAGGTATCCAGCTAACATATGTAGGACCTGGACAGCTGAAGGGAGGAACAAGAAGCGGGCAGACATGTGGGTGCTCAATCAGTCCTGCAGATGATGAGCCAGTCTGGTGAAATTTGTCACTTCTGTGGATCATTTTTAAAAACCATGTCATATTCTTCCACTGCAGCAGTACCTCAGAGGAGCCCCTGTGCTGTAGGGCTGTTTTACACCAAGCATTTAAAATTCAGCTCTAACATACGGCTCGACATGGAGAACTCAGCCCACGTAGGAGCCGGAGCAACCTCCTGGGGGGGTGTTACAAGAGCCTTCCAGCTTTGCCAACCCACAGAGGTCATGAGTTGTCACAGTCAGCAGCTGCAGAGCCTGCGTTCTTTGGTTCAAGCTGTTACAGCTTTTAACTGAGGAGTGGATTTACTAGGGATGAGAAAAATGAGCTTTAACTCTCCCATTAACTATATCCTCTCGCTCCCTTGGCAGCTTGCAGAGTCAGCTGCTGCCCACTGGTCCCGGTGGTGAGGAGCTGCAGTGCCAGGACTGCGGTTTTTCTGCGCCTACGAGCCCCACCACACGGGATGGTGTTCGAAGGAGACATCCATGTGCTATTATCCCATTAAACACGACAGCTTCCAAGCCCTGATGGTGACACTCCCATGCGTGAGGTGGCTCCATGATGATGAGGAGATATCTCAGCCAGTGGGGACTGGCCGGGTGCTTCCCTCCTGTCCTTGCAACGCTGGGTGCCACAGCCCCTGACAGAGCCCAGATCCCAGTCCTGTTGCTCCTCCATACCTCAGAGGTTCTGAAAATGGGAGAGAAGCAAATCCTAATTTTGAGCTTTGGCTGACCTCAGCCATGGCCATGCAAGACCTTTTTCATGTGAAGCAGCAGTAGCTGCAATGCAAACACTGGGGCCAGTCCAGCTCCCGTCACTGCTGACAGCAAATATTTGTTGGCTTTGGTAGGCTCCAATTGGGCACTTTTTGATGCACATGGCTGTTTTTGATACCATGCGTTTTGAATTTCTGCATTCTGCATGGAGGCTTCTGTTTGCTTCAACCTCCACCCTTCCAACATACAAGAAAGATAAAACAAAAATAGCACTGACTGTTCGAGTCCATCCCTTTGGCTATTCCTCTTAGCAAAGCGCTGATAGTGCTGCACTTCTGCCATTTTTCCTCCAGTAACTCAGCTGCTGCCAAGGCAGTTATTGTTTTCAAGACGCAGGTTTGGCCCAGGTACATTCTCCTCCTGCTGTACGTGCCTTAACTCAATGACCCATAAATGATAGACCTAGAAGGAACTTGTTTTTTCCAATAGCCCTTTTCTGGGTGTTTCTGTGCTCTCACTGGCTCTGCCTACTGTCCCATCACTTGGAGCATCCTTGGGACGCAATGGGAGCCAGGCCCTCTCCAGCCCTTCTTACGTTAGGATGAAGCAAGGGTACTTCACATCCATTGGCATTTCAAGTGTTAATCCAGCCCACAAAACCGAGATGATTTTTTTTTTGAGAATTGTTTGGCCATTTTTTTTTCTTGTTCTGTTAACTGACATCTGAATGGGAGATATGAATATAGAAATTATTCTTCGCTGAAAGCTGCAGAAAAGCCACAACCCTCAGATCAAACAAGTTTTTTGTGCCACAGCAAAATTAAATCCTTGTGATTTCCATATTCTTCAGTCAACAGGCTGGCGCCCAGCTCGTTGCTATAGCTACATGAGCGCGGGCTGTCAGGAGCAGGGAGCCGCGCTGTCCGAGGGTTAAGTAGCTGCTTAATTATTCAGCCCAATATCTGGCAAGCACTCCACTTTGACAAAGGGGGGTCTCCTGTGATCTCTGTTGGGATGGATCACTTTAACCGTTTCTCTCTCCTCCAAACCCAGAACAGGCAGCATCTCCTCGATGAAGGGACAAATGGGTTGCTTAGCTTTGTGTTTATTCCCACCTGTTTTGCTGATTTTCCTCTGTCAAACTCGCTGGACACTCCATGGGACTCAGCAAGTATGCGCTGAGTACCACAAAGCAGGACAGCACACCTGTGCCTCAGTTTCCCCAGCTGCAGCGGGAAGCGATGCCACGCGGCAGCAGCCTTTTTGCTGCAGGGACCCCAACACTGGGACACATTGCCCTGTCCTGGGCTGCTCCATTTCTGCACAGGAACGTGCCCCGGTGGCATTAATCCTCCTACAGCATTCGTGTTGCTTGGCACCAGGTCTGCTGGAGAAGTGCAAAGTGCAGCTGCAGAGCACCGTTGCGCAAGGCAGGCTGAGCAGAAGGGGGTGATGTGAGCTGACTCGAAAGCCTCCCCGCCATGGTTTTCCTCAGCTCTGCATGTACGGCGTATTGGGAACGTAGGCTGCTTTCCTTTCCAATGGAACAAAACAATGAAAATACTTGGAAGAAGAACAACTATGCTGGTCAAGACTCTCATTAAGGTGGGCTGTGTTTTCAGATGACTCTCTCTTTTCAGCTCTCCCTTGTTATTTAACTCTGGAGAAACCTGGGCTCTTTCTTGCTCATACAAACTTGAGGGCTTTTTCATTCTGGAAATCATATTAAAAGTGTAGCCTGACCAAGGTCCTTTGCCAAACTGATTATTGTGCTGTCCTGTAATCTGAAAACACTGGGGGTAAGGTAAGGTAACAGTACAAAATCCACCACTTAGTCATTGCTGGATGCAAACCACCGCATTGGTTATCACACAAATATGCTGAAAGTGGATGCTGAGAGCCCCTGGGGGTCTGAGTACCTGGCCGGTGCCAACAAAAAGAGACAGATTAATGAGCTCTATGGCCAGTTGCTTCTGTACTCTTTTCTTAACCTTTATTTTCCAGAGGACTTCCAGACAGATAAAGGACAGCGCCTGGTTAATCATTTATCCATCTGCATATCCAGCTTCTCTTTTCTTTCTCTTCCCTGGCCTCAGAGGAAAAATTAACGTATTTCTTTTCTGGTTTCTCCCCCACAATCCTACGGAAGCAATTTTGGTCACGATAGGAAGTCATGTCCTATCCAATTCAGTTTAAAAAAATAGAGAAAAAAGGAAAAAAGGAAGCACGCTAGAGTGATTGGAAAGGTCTGCAGGGGAGAGGGTGCTCCAGCGGCCCTGGCCTGCCTTGAAATGGTTTCTGCTCCAGCGTATTTTTAGCTACTGTCACAGGGTGATTTCCTCGCTGATCTGCTTGAGGTTCATGTTGCATTGCTGAAAAGCTCACTTGCTCCAGTGCAGACCTCCAAGCTAGAGAGCTTTTGACTGCGGATTTTCATCTGGATGGTTTGCTATTGCAATGGGCCAAATAGTGGAGCTTTTCCTCAGCCTTTATTCAGAGAGTGGAGTCCCATTGGATTGGCTGCCTGACTCGTATCTGGGCACTTTCTCCTAAGCCCTTTGCTCTGTCAGCCTCTCACCACCATCTCTGCCTTGCCATGGGATGCTCTGTCCTGGTCATGCACTGCCTCCAGGCTTGCCTGCAGCCTCAAGCCCTCACTCTTCAGTGATGAAGGAGTTGCACTGGGAGAGTGGAGGCAACTTCTCACACCACAGCACTGCAGCCTCCTGCTATCCTATGCCAACATGTGGCATTCAATCCGCTGTTCCTCAGTTTCCCCATCATCACCCTACAGCAGCTGTCTTTCCTTTCTATTGTCAGTTCATGTAATTATATTTAATAAATAGTCTTCATTCTATAGCTTCATGGCATTGCAACATTCCCCATATAACATATCCTTTCTCTGTGTGTTTTCTTGAAAACCCATGTCCCAGAATGATCATGAAACATTCCAAGAAGGAATGCCAAGAATTTCCTAGTAAATGTCTTGGGTTTTTGTTTTTCTATAAGTAATGAAAATGAGCCATCATTTACAGTCTTTATTGAGTCTACAAAACTGAGTTGGATTGCAGTGCCTTCTGCTTTCTTAGGAAGATTGACAAAACTCTGTCTAATTTCAGTCCACAAACCACCTTGGGATCGTCTGCTGTGAAGTTAAAGAGAGCAGATATTCATGCAGTAACATTTAATTCACCTGATAGCCTTGGTGAGCATCAGAATCCTTAGAAATTACACAGGGGTCAGGGGCTATTTATGTAATAACAGGGAACTTTGATTCAAAGAGCAGAAGTAGTACAGGTCACCTGCAAACATCTCCAACAGTCTTCCCATAGCTACCTGTGCACTGCTTCACTTTGCTTTTGTTGGTGGCTTCTATTTGTTTGGAACTTGGTGACATGGGTGTTTTCAGGGTGATTTACTGGGCTTCAGCTGAGCTCTGTCAGCTGTGCTTCATTTGGTCTTGCTTAGGACTCAAATAAAATGACATTTTCATGCTGGATGTTGGTGGCAGGAAAGGTGATGGGGGGTGGGTGTTGTGGTGACCTTGGTGAGTCCTCATTCTTCTTGTGTGTCAGCAAAGGTGGAACCAGGCAGTCACTTTGTTCTGTGTTTCCCATTTTTAAAATGACCCTGGCTTTTGGGTACTTCAGTTTGTTGCAACCTGAACTCAGAGCCATGAGAAGCCTCAATTGCAGAGGTTAGGCAAAAGCACTGCCTGCAAGGAATTGGGTTCTTTCTGAAGTTTTTACTGAGTGTTGGATTTTCTGATAGCACCAATTCCTGCATTTTCTCCAATCCCAACCCCAGTGCCCACATAGTTTTCTATGCCAGAAACACAGCCAGCCCTTTGGCAGCATTTAAAACCTTTCTAAGGTGAGTGGATGTCTCCTGGTGGCGCAACAGCAGCTTGCAAGGTGACCCACACCTCCTCTGCATCTCCAGATCAGCTGCTGGGACCACCATGAAGGATAAGATCTCGCATCCAAATCTCTGTCATTTCTCCCTTGTCTGCCAGGGCAGACTTTTTCCTATGGCATCTCAGGGTGTGAAGGTGCCTCAGCCAACCACTCACAGAATGTTTGAGTTCACAGTTTGGTTGGAAAAAACAGCATTACTTAAATCAAGCAGGGAGGCAAAAGCCCTCCTCCTTTCAGAAGGGAAGCCAGACGAACGGGCCCACAAGCACGACAGCATGTGGCTGTGTTGAGATTAATTTGCTTAATTGTTGCACGCTGTTAGCAACAGTTACCATGTTTACCTGTTGAGTCAGTAATGCTTGTTAAAACACCAATTCAAAGGACCTCAAGTAATAAAAAACAGCCTTGGAATGGTCTTTCACATTAGCTACTGTTGCTTTGCTACAGCAAACATGCATAACTCAGCCTCCTCCACGGAGCCCACTCCTGCTTGGAGACATATCCACCCTTCACATACAAGGTATTTAGAACTCCATGTTTTGAGAAGTGTGATGTTTTCTCCCCCCAAGTGTTATCTCCGGAGGTTGTTTCCCTGCCCATTGCTATGGCAATAAAGGCAGCCACACAGCATCTCAGAACTATCCCTGCTGAGGATTAATTTGGCTCCAGGGAAATGTAGTTTGGCCCTTAATATCACCTTGATTCAACCTGGCTTTCCAGAAGGATCTCCACCGTTGTAGGGAACAGCAATGACAGATAACCAGTTCTAAATTACCCCCGAAAAAAGGCGATGGTCACAACCCAGTTAAAGAAAAAAAGAAAGATTTGGTCCCCTGTCCCAAGGATCAGGGTTCACCAAATACTCCCAGAGGAGGGCCCTCGAGGTAAAGATCCTTCCCTAGTGGCAGTCAGTGCTTACATGAGGCTTAGTGAGCAGTGGAAACTGGTTCCACTCCTTCCAGACACACAGTGAATTGCTGTATGGGAACTGTTGAGTCCCAGCCTGAACCACTGATTGAGCACCTGGGTAAAGGACCTGGTCTGCCCTGGGAGCACAGGTGAGGGCAATTCAGCTGTGTGGCAGGAAGGGGTGGAGCCTGGCTGCACCTCTCTTAGACATCATTTAAGGGCTGACTGCCACTGTGGAAGGACTTCTGGTTGGAGATCCCTCCCTTGTGAAGTTTTTCCTTGTGAGCCTAGGTCCTTGGAGATGGGTGAGTATTCCTTTCCTGTTTGTCCTTTTGCCATTCTGCTCCTGTATTGCCTTTCCATTGTGCTTATCTTTCTGACTGTAACTATTGCTTTCCTTTGTGCTCCCTGGGCTGGCTGTGTCCCTTCACTAGGTGCTCAATCATTGGTTCAGGCTGTTACTTAGGGTCTGCAATCCCATCCTCCTTTCTACATGTTTCAGTGCCACACCTACATCTTTAACCTCTTTTAGCCACGTGAGAATACATACCCAGATTGTTTCAGTTGCAAAACCATTTTTGTCAGCAGAATAGCCAGTTTGCATATAACATAAGAGTAAGGATCTACCAAATAGAAATGAGAATGGTAGGGTGAGTAAAGCAGGAGATGAGGACAACCTGAAAAAAAGGAGATAAGATTGGAAATCTCTCTGATTAGAAATGGCTCAGAGCAAAGGCAATGCCCCGGGACCTGCAGCATCCTTCCAATGCAGTACTCAGAGTGCAATGGGGCACTGGTCAGGTGTGCATATTTTTCTGTCTGAATGACACTTGTTTCTGTGAGATCTGAGGGATGTTTTTCAGATGGAAAAAGCACTTCTTGTATTGCATTGTCAGGGAGTCAGGAACTACATTAATAACCCCCCACAGACCTCATAAAATCAGAGGGATGCTGCCAAAGGAAAAGGACTGGGCGAAGTTTACAGTTGCAAGAAGGCTGGAGGATGAATCAAAGCTTATGATGCAATTTTGTGTGAATAAGGTTAGAACATTTTGTTTTGGCTGCGAGTGGGACTTTCACAATGAGATGCAGTGTTGAAATATTTTGACTATTTTGTGGTGAGGGAGGTAAATCTCAGTATCCAAATTCTCCGTGACTTCCTGCTGAGCCAAAGGGTAACTGAGATGTTCTATTCCCATGAGGTATGGGTGAAGTCACTCCCAGCTCTACCTGAGAAGAAATATTGATCCTGAATCCACTCTTTTCTCAGAGAAAATTGAGTGCTCCTTAATCTCTGCCACTGATGGCCGCTCCATTGCTGTGTGGAGCTATTGCTTCCTAAAGGCACTGTTTAATCTAGGTTCATGATTGGGATAACACATTCTGGATGAGATGGTGAAGGTGGGGTCCTCACGAGAGGAGGAGAAGATCAATTCATAGGAAGCTCTTAATAGAAAAACTCTCCATTGGAAGCTGTTTGTGGAGAAGAGAAAATCCCTTCTCCTTGATGGAGGGAAGAGAAAGGAGGAGCTGTTATCATGTCTCTGGTGCCTTATCAAGAGGGATTAAAGTATAGCTGAGCACTCATGGGAAGTCCAGGTTTCCAATTCACATAGCCAGTTTTTTTGGGTCCATTCACAAGCAATGACCAAATTCATATATAAATGAGCCTGAAAGTCCTGTTTCTGCCTTCCACACAGAGCAGACTCCCACAGCCCCTCTGAAGGAGATGAAGATACTGCCCCAGTGCAGGGCAGACAAATCCCGTATACGGAGCTGCTCAGCTATGCACCACAGTGGGGAACTGATGGAAGAAGTTAATGCACTTCTTCACTCAGCAGTATGATTTATAATCCAGGAGGGAAAAATGAGCTCGTGAGGACAACCCATTTCACCTTCTCTCCCACTCCTCATAGGTATGGAGATGGGTAGGAGAGTCACACTGCTGCCAAAAGCATTGGCCAGAGGAGAACTGACAAGCTAGCAGCTCATGATTGCTCATCCTGGTGGCTGTTCCACAGGCAGTGATTTAATGTTGCACTTTTCACTAACTGCTCTGATAAACATGCTCTAATTCCTTCAGTGCCTCTTGCAGCTCGAGTTTGAAGTAGTGGGATGACAGGAAGATTGAGGCTTTGCTGAAGGGCATTTGGGTCGGAGCCTTGGCCAGTGCAAGTCCTCCTGGCTGTGGGATTTCTGTATCCCTTTTCAGAACCAAAGCTGGTAAGCATCTTTTGAAGTGCAGATGTCTTGGAAAAGAAGTGATACACAGTTTTATTTAAATGATAGTAATAAAAGGAAAACAACTTTAGGAAATATATGTAAACCATCCCTAATCACAACCAGGAAATCAACTTTGCTAGAGTGAGGCTGAGCATGTGTCTAATCTGGGCTCGGGCGAGGAACAGAAGAAATGTAGAAGGAATCAATTTTTACTGTGCTATGCTGAGCCTCCCACTGACAGACACAAGCCAGCTGTCAGCGTCAACGCTTAAGGCATAACTTGACCAAACTGCCCTCAGCTTTGGGACCAAGATCAACTGGGGCACATGCATGGCTCCAGGAAGCTTCATCTTCTTGGAAACAAGAAGCTAATGAGGGTGGCACTAGTGGTGTGGTGCACGTAAGCATTTGGATGTCCTGAATATGAATGTGCTTGCAGACATGGCTGATGGGAATCTTCCAGAAGAACCTTCTGATTCTTCTCCCTTTGGTACCACCTCATTCAATGGCAAGGTCACATTATGGCTTCTAGCTCTGGACCTCTCAGCCTCCAGCCTGACAGCCTCTGGTCACCTTCTTCATCCTCTCATGCAACAGCAGCCCCAGTGAATGCAGGATGCTTGTCTCATTGACTCTTCCCTTGCTTGTTCCTCTTCATCACGAGCCTTTCCAATCTTCAGAAAGGGCAGAATGGAATGAGAGCCCATACACAGGCTGCTTTAGCTAATAAGGTCTCTAGAAAGTGCTAGAGCACCGCGTATCTGAGATATTGCTGTGGTAGTTCAGAGACATGCCAGCAAAGTGGCAGTATCCAAAGCAACCAGAGTGCAGTGAACCTGAGGCATGTAGCATATACCGTGGCTTGGAAAAAAGATTTGGTCGAAAAGTCTTCAAATTACTGTACAGTGTCAGAGTAACAGAGCAAGTAGCTTGTTCTGAAAGCAGGGATCTAGTTCAGATGCATTCTACATGGCTATAGGCGCTCACGCATATATAAATGTTGAGATCAGCACCGGATGGTGTTTTTTATTTAGTTTCATGCTTTGTTAACTTCTCTAAATTATGTGGAACGCTTTTTTTAATACCCTAACTTCTGCCTGTTCCCAATTACCAAAATAAAAAGAAAAAAGAGCTGAGTCTGTGGAGCAAGCTGGCACCACTATGAAGCAGTCTCCAACTACACAATACACCCTCCTCTCAGGAACCATCGGAGGCAAGCTGGGGGCTGGGGAGATGGAGGAGTTAAGGCACATGGTGGTAGGCAGCAGGAAAGACACTGACAGAGATAGAAAGAGGTCTTGAGCATTTCTAAAGCCCTGAAGGAATTGTCAGAAATATTTTGATACTCATCCCTGCCTTCTGGTTTGGGTACTTGGAGGATTTATATTAACTCAAAAAAAAAAAAAAAAAAAAAAAAATATAGAAAGAAAATCTGCAGTGCTCCTTTTGAGTAGTCTGCTAAATCTTACCAGATACAAACCAAAGCCTGGGACTCTGTCAGGGGCTCACCTCTAACAGGACAACCGCAGCTAACCAGAACCTTGGATGACTCTGGACATGCAGTTTGTTCTGCTATTGGGTCTTTATCCAGTCTTCAAGGTTGCTTTTTAATACGACAATTGAAGATGGTTTTTATTCAATTATTGCATTAGTGGGAGTCTGAGGCAGGCTCGTGATCGCCAGGGTTATTGCTGTATGAGTTAATGTTCACACCCCTTTTGGGTGTCCCAGAGGAGTGCTGCAGGCTTACGGCCAAATTTTATTTTGACTTGGATCCCAGTGTGCAAGCCAACTGTTTCTGCATTTCATTTCTGTCATATCCTGTACATTAAAACACCATTAATTCAAACCTTTTGTTTCTAAGAACAACTGTGCTGTAAAACAGCAATAAAAAGCTGCCAAAGTTCTCTTAAACCAGTGCAATATCATGTTCATTCACGCAAACTGGGATGTAAAAATAAAAAAAAAAATACAAATAGACTTTTGTCAAAAGCATACTACAAACAGTATTTCTTTCCTCCTCAGCTTTGCGAGAAGATGAGGGGATCAGTCCAACAGCAGGTTTCTCCCCATGACTGTGGGCTTACCCAGGACTTTTTGCCCGTTTTTACCATAAAATAAGGAACAAACTGTTGAAAGATTTTCATGTGCTGTTGTGAAATGCATTAACTTCAGATCTGCGATGTAAGTTGCTTGGTACTACTCGCACCGGTGTTGTGTTGGTGACTCAAGGGCCCGCTTCTCAATCCTTACCTAACACAGCAGTCTGGGTTGGGTGAGACCCAACGTGATTACACCGAGCTGAGACTTCAGAGACACCACCCATTGCCACAGCAAGGAGCTAGCAATCAGAAATCCAGCCATGAGTCCAACAGCTTCCCCATCGCCATGTGGATCCCCTTGCTTTTATCTGATACTGCGTTTGTCCTTGGGTTTAATTAGCTCATGCCTGCAAGGCAGAAAAGGCAGTGAGGAATGCTTTCTGAAAACCTGTGAGCTGAGCGGGGATTTGTATCAGGCTTACTCCCCTTTTCCTTGCAGCTCTGCTGAATGCCTGTGGCACAGCCTCATGCAAGCACCTGCTGCTTCTCCTGGGCATGGGGCCATGTGTGCAACTGGTGCTGGGCATGGAGCAGAGCATCACTGGTCCTTGTGTTCCTGGGGATGGAGGGGAGCCACCATGGCCACCTCCCTGTCCCAAATGCAATATCTGAAATGAGAAGTGCACACAGCTGTTGTATCCAATGTCATGTAGGGGTGTTGCCAGCTTGCGCATGGCATTGGTCATTATTCCTCTGGGCCTGATAACCTTCTCTTGACTTTCTCCTGAAGGGGTCTCAGCTTCCACATTTTTGATCAAACTGAGAGTTTTAAGCAATGTGATATGTCTGCCTGCTGCACCCAAGAAGGATCTGTTCCTTGGATTCCTTGGATTATCTGAGTCCATAATCTCTCTGCTTGTTCACATTGTTCACTTGGGATAATGATGATGGTAGCTAGGAGTCAGGACAACACCAAACCCACTTCCCTGAGACACACGAGGGCTGTAGCTGAGCAACAAGCTGCCCCACAGGTGTCCTCCATCCCTTGAGAAATGTCCTCTTCCCATCACAGGTAAAAGAGTCCTGGGGCTCTTCATGTTCTGCCATCAGCTTTGGTGTATGGCAAATGTTTCTTGCACTTCTCTTGTTTCTCCCAGGCTGGGGCATTTCAGCACTCTGAATTGAATACTTATGAGGCAAGGAGATATTAGAATCTGGAAGGAGGAACTGGGAAGCATTCCTGCAATGGAAGTGGGATGGCATCTCTGGGAGCCACGAGGCCACAGGCGGAGCATCAGCCCTCTCTCAAGTCTTGTTTTAGAGGTGCATTGAAGAAAGTTTGGAGGTTTTAACAAAAAAGTAGACAGTAAAGCATCAAGAGTACATGACTCAGCCCGTGCCCTGAGTTCAACCTGCCATTACCAACTAGGAGCAAACAGGTTGGGCTCCTTCATCGTACGTTCTCTGTCTTTTGTTTTGGGGCTGGCCAGGGAATATTTTCAGTGGAACTAAAACCACTGTAAATCCAAGCCCCATGTTGCTCAAAGTCAGCTCAGAAAGAAAGAAAGAGGAAAAAAAATAAATCCAATACCACCAGGAGAGAGGGAGAGATCTTTTCCCAGGACACAAATTCAAAATATGCCAGATGAATTTATGAACTGGTGGTTAAACCGATGCTCATGGAGTCCGAGATACACCATGAAACAAGCTGCAATGCATAAATGAGCGATGTTTTGGGGAGGATATTTTGCCCCCTTTTGCTCTAACATTGTTTCTAAAATTTCCCAAATCGCATCCTGATCATTCTCTCTCCTCTCCCTGGCTTAAAAGCCTTGTTTTGGCTCTTGCTGCAAGGAATAATATAACGAAGAAGGGGAGGGAAAAAGAATCTCAGTCAGCTGCTAAACATATAAACCTGCAGATTTATTTAGTAGTAATAATCCCTGAAGGAGAAACTTATTCAGTACTTCATCATCGGCGAAACTGCCCACATCTGTTCAGAGACGGCAACAGGCGGTCGGCAGCGTGTGCCAGCAGCAGCACAGAGGGAACCAACCTGTTGTATTGCCCTCCTCCTGTTTGAGCCCTCTTTGCTCACCTGGACTATCAGTGCTATTTATGGTGGTTTTTCTCCTTTGTGGAAATGCTGGTGTCCTCTTTCCAGGTTCAGTCAGTGAGCTCCCCTTTGGGAAGTACCCCAGGACAGAGCCAGAAGCTCTGGCAGAAGCCCTCTCCGTGCCATGTGCCCTACTCAGGGGTTTGTTGCACCGTGCCATGCACTTTGGGATCCATGCGGGATGGGTTGCAGCTTGCTGGGCTCCTGGCTGTCTTCATTACAAAAGTCTTCCATTACTGTCAGCACTTGGCCGGTGACATGGGAGTGCTGGGGAGGCAGAGCCCTTGGCTCCTCCAGTTTGGAGGGAAGTGACTTTTTCTTGGGCATGAGCCACTTCCAGATTTCAAGCAGGGAAGTGAATGCAACTGGATGAATGCAACTGGTGCACGTGCAGAGAATGGGCTATGGGCCATGGCTGCTGGGAACAGAATGGGGGCTGCTGGCCTCTAGCATTAGTGTTAATGAGAGGTCTGGATTGCTCAGGAGAAATTAAGGAGTGACCAGACAGAAGAGAGCATGGCTTGCAGAGCTGAACCTTCATCTCGTCTCCACCACCAAGAGCTGCAGAAGGAGACAGAGGTCCAGGAGATGGTGCACTGTCCCATGCAGGATGCACTGCCCTGTGCCACCCCAGGATTCGGTGCACTCCAGCTCTTTCCAACACGTATCACTTCTTCCAGAGGGCTTCCCTGCCAAGCTGCCCATTGTGGTGTAGGGAGCAGTCCTTCAGAGATGGCAGAAATATGAGATATGGCATTGAGATTTGGCACAAGGAGGGCTCAGTGGGGGGAGAGGAGGAAGGACATGGATTTGGTCTGGGATCAAAGTTCAGACTGTAAGCTGCAGCAAACCAGCTTTGGAGCTCAGGAGCTACTGCTTCACCTCTGCAGCTCAAGAGTGCTGCTCCCACCTTCTGAGCAGCTGGAGCCAAGAACATGCCTGGTTTGTCCTTTGGTTTCCAAAGCTGTGGCTGTCACAGCCTTCTATGCTGCTGCAATGTTATCTAAAACGAGGGCCATGTCCAAATGATACGTGTTATCCTGCAGAGCTGAGTTAGGCTATTTCCAGTGCGTCATTCATGGTGATTTTGTTTCCTCTAAACTTTTAATTTCTTCATCGACACATGCAGAGAAATAGTTTAAAATTTCTCTAATCCCAATTGCATTCCAGCTGAGTTCCTTTTGGCTTGCAAACTAATTTTGTTTTCATTGGAAAAATGGATCCTGTTTATTTAATTTTCCTCACTGAAAACAAAATATGTGGGTGGAGGAAATGGGACAGATTGGAAAATACTTTGACTGATAAAAACAATCATTTCGACATTATAGGCTTTTATATCTGCGACAGAAGCCATAAGAAAGTCATTACCGAAGAGTTACTGCAGATATCTGCAACTCCAAGCATAGGTGGAAATGCTGATAAAGTGCTGATACTCTGTGCTAGCTGCTGGAAGAGGGAGAGTATGTGCTGGATTTTAATAGGCACCAGGGAAACTGCAGGTTGATTAAATGGATGTGTTGATATACGCTCTACAGCTGGTGGGAAAACATGTTTCAACCAACGGCAGAAAGTTTCACCCCAAACTCCAAAGTCCGGATCTATTTCCTGAAAAATACAAATCAGAAAGAATGGAATTTTCAAATTCAGATTAAAATATGTACATATATATATACCTTTTGCCCCATATACAATTTTTCAGTCAAAAAAAAAAATAATCAACTGACTTTTTCTTGTAAAAACATTTTGTCCTTAGATGGTGGAGGCCTTAGATTTGATGCCTTTGCTATAGGTTGTGCTCAAAGGGCTGCGTCTTATGGATGGCACCTGGGACTGCTGCTGGGATCTGCTGCATGGTGCCAGCTCCCTGGCAAGGGCCTCATCAGAGGAGGCTTGGGAAGAGATCCTGACTCTTCACCTCCGAGATGGGATGAGTTCCTCCTTCCTAATGACTTACCCACATCTCAGGTTCAGAGAATTCTTGTGTGAGTCATAGTCTGCCGAAGAGTTTTTCCCTCTCTCCCCAGATACTAATATTTTGAACAAGTCTCACTCTTTATTATCATGGAGATATAAGGGAAATATCCCACAAGGACAGGGGTAGGTCTGAACTGCATGTCAGAAACTTTGCTGTTAAGATTACATGTGATGTGTGACCAGACTGTTTGGATCTGCGGTCGGGCCCCAGAAGATGTGTGTGGTGACTGACCACATCCCCTCCGGAAGGGGAATGTTTGAGTTCATTGTGTCAGTGAAGTGCCGGGGTTTGATCGTGGCGTGGATTTAGTGGAGGTGGGAGAGGGGAAAGGGGCTACCGGGGCCGCACTCCGCCCCGCACACCCGGCCGTGGGGAGCAGCTCATTTGTCCAGGACGCACCGGACTCTGCCGTATGGTGGATGCATCATATTTCTGTCTGCGATTTCCTGCACGGAAAAATGAGAGCCAAGAGCAACTGCTCCTACATCCCCTGGGGTGGTCCTAAGCTGGGGCTGAGGCTACAGATGTGCTCGCGCCTCCCCATCGCCGTCCCCTCCCAGATGGCAGAGCACCACGTTTCGGAGGCTGCTCGGCCACGTATCCACTTTCTTTGGAAATGTGTCAGGAGCAGTTTCTGGTTTGTTTGTTATCTTTAGTTCATCAGATATTTCTCTGGTGGCCCTTAGATCAGCTGCCACGGCATATGTAGGTAGATACCATTGGATCAGGTTGTGCCAGGAACCTGACCATGCTCTCCTGCACCAAATTGCATCCAACAAAACACCTACATACTCAAAGCTGGCAAGAAGCACTGCATCTCTTGTCAGGAAGCCTATGGTAGTTCACAGATTTCTGGAAAGCTTTGCAAGCCCTTGATTTGGTGACCCAACACTGCTGTGGCAGCTCCTGGGAAAACTGCAAGCTCCATCAGTGATGCTGAAACCTTTATCTGTGGTGTTTACATGATGATGGTTTTATGTTCACTGTTTTTTAAACTGCAGCTTGATGGAGGGACTCCTACAGAGGTGTTCCTTCTGCGGAAACTTACTTCTTCTTGCTGTAGCCATCTGGTCTTGTACAAACTATTCTTGGAGCAGAATTGGCCTTTGTTGCATAATGTATGTTTGCATAAGAGTTAGTGGACTGCTGCTGTTAATGGCAGTGGTAATAACTGTGTCTGCTCCAGCTACAGCAGCTGCTCAGCTGTGATAGCAAGGTAGCTCAGGCAGATGCCAGTGGTGCAGCTGTCCTTACTGCTATCCTTGGGTTAGTTGGATTACATCAAAACTGCTTTGCTACATGCCACAGAGATGCTCTCAAACACAACTTGGAGGATGCTACCAAATATCCTGCTTGTCTAATTGTAATGTGATGTTTCAATTGCTGCACTCACTGCACTGTTTTGCATTCAGCTATGTAAAATGCTCCCAGGTTCCAGTTCCTACAGATTTATGAGGTTGCTCACATTTTGTTGCTGGCGTGCTCTTTCTCCCCACTGGTGCAGCGGAAGCCACTTAAAACTTGAACCGAAACAACTGTAACATGTGGAAGGTTAACTCCCACCATCACATATTGCTGTGTGGGGAGATGGGGGTGGCTGATCTTTCGAATAAATCGTGTATTTTTATTAAAAAATTGTGATACCTTCCCTGTGTTTTATTATTGTCGGCGTAGCTGTCTGTCAAGAGGCCAATTGGTAGAGCATGGATGGGTCAAGCAGCAAAGGCAGCCCTGGAACAACCACTTCGGTTTGCCTTGTATCCCCAGCTGGTGCTTTGATTGGAGGTGAGGAGCTCCCTTTCCAGGGATGAACAGGGCAACACATGCCTCAGACTCAGTGATGCAAACACTGGAGTATGGTGGAAATCTCCCCCAAAACTACATGCGAGTCACTTTAACCTGTAATTCTGTAGGATAAGTGCTAGTTAAAATGTTTCTTCCTACCACTGGGGCAATGCCGGCTTCTCTGGAGGCTGTGCCAATTCATCTGGGGAATGTAGCCTGTGGGACCCTAGTTCTGTCATTTAAATAGTGAGTCAGCTCTTTGGGAACCCTAAAATAATGAATAACCCAACATCTCAGTCTCCTGTAGGTGATCATGGCCCTCCCAGTTGTACAACAGTACCGCATGACCAAATTAACCTTCGCACCAATTCTCAGACAGAAAAGAGGCATGGAAATGCAGGGTAAAAGGAGTGATTTTGGTGGCTGAGATCCCTCAGCATAGAAATCTATTGAGGGCGGGATATAGCCAGACTCCAATCGGCTCTCAGGGGCTCCAGGATTTCCAGGCATGTGCTCCCCATGGTTTGCCATCAGTATTGGTGCAGGGAAGCCTGGGCTGTGACTGCAGCTTTCAAAGGGCGACTGTGTGGGGTGAGGTCTGCAGCGGTGCCATGGGGTGGGAAGGAGTCATCCATGGAGCAGCCCAGCTATGGGTCCCCTGTGAGAGCCATGCGGCTCCATTGGCTTTTCACACCTAATTAAAAAGGAGAATTCACCAGGCTCATGGTTCCCCTGGATGGGATCATGGTACCAATCAGCAAACAGCGTCACTGTGTTCAGGCTGTCATTACTTTTGGGGCCCAGGGTCAGATGGAAAAAAAGCGCTTGACGAAACTGTCTGTCTAGAGAAATATCCTCCCTGAAGAATTTCATTGTCCAAGTTAATGGTCCAATAAAATCCCGAAGTCTGGGCGCTTGGCTTTGCAGAGTGTTGTTACAGTGCGCTGCGATCCGCCTTGGATGGATGTGAAAGTGCAATGCGTTGGACGTGGTTTGGAGCCCGTGGTGCCGAGGGTGGCTGTGCTGGGTGGGACAGTGGGCACACAGCTGAATACCAAATCTGGGGTTTCTGCCTGCAAAATGGTGCCTCCCACAGGCCTATATTCAGCACTTTGTCAACTGCACTGAGCCCATAGAGCCTGGATCGGGGTGGGCATGGCAAAGTGGATGTCGTGCGTTAGTGCTGTGGCAAACCGAGCCTGGAACAAGCAATTAAAAGCAATTAAAAGTGTGCAGAACCCATCGTTGATGACTGATACAAGGGAGCTCACCATAGATTGACACTGCTTGCTGGTCTGTTGGGGGATCTCTGCTCTGTGCATTACCTGTAATATAATTTTGAAAAACTGAACTAAATTATAAAGACACCGCTGTGGATTCTGACTCATTCTGCTCTCCCATTCTATTTGGCCTGCAACACTCACCAATAAATGCTACAGAGTGTACCAAAAAAGATGATTTGTGTGTGTTCTAGTAGCATAGAGTGGACCATTTTATACTTGGCTACTTTTTGCTTACTAAGTTGGAGAACTGCAAAATGCAAAAGAAAACACAGAGCTCTCACCCCAGGAAGCTTTAATTCTCGGTCAAAAGCCACAGTTTATGTCACAAAACTCTTGGGAACAATAGCTGACGCATAGAGCAGAACAGATACCTTGGAAATCACGATAGAAGGGACTTGCATAGAAATTCAGAGTTGAGTAAATCCATTTTTTAGATGGAAAGTAGTTCTTTAAAAGAGTTGGATCCAATAGGAGAGACATAGACTCCTGGGGGAGAGGATGGAAACTACTTTTTTTTATGTTGCAGGATCACATTACTGGTGGAAAAAATGACCTGCAGAGACTGATTTCCTTCTTTTTGTCACTGACCATCTGCCAAGCCCTGATTCTTTCTGGATATTAAGAGAAGGGCTCAAAATACACATACTTAAAGCCCACCTCTTCAAACCAAGCCTTCTGCCCTGTCCCATCTCCTACAAGCCCCACATTTGTGCATCCTAAAATGTTAACCCCTTCTGTGACAGAGCAGGCTCCCTTTATGAGGACAGCATTACCACACCTTCCAGACAATTGTCTCCTCAGGCAATGCACCTTTTACCCCTTTTCTCTCATCTTGTAAGGCACCAAGGCCCAAACCACTCTTGCCTTTTTGCTACTACAATAGCTTCTGCACACCAGGCCAATCTCAGCAGGGTTTCTTCTGTCTTGCCATATGGTACTTACAACATCATTTCACAGTGTCTCAAGCCATGCTAAAGGTCGTGGGAGGCCTGGAGTTATTGCTTTGCATTTAAATAGCTCCAGCGTGAAGCATATTGGTAGGGCAGAATCCAAGTCAGGTCTTGTCTGCCTATCTCTGCTCTTCTTTTTGCCCTTCTCAGGACCAGATTCACTCCTTCTCAGGAGAGGTGGAAGTCAGCTGAGGTTTCTTCTTGTCACAGTTTGATTAAAATGAACTTGGAGGAGAATTCTTCTCAGCAACCACCTGGAATGTGTGGAGGAGGAGGCTGGATTTCAGGTTTGGTTTCTTTTTTTTTTTTTATAAAGTCTTAGCTGGGTTTAGGTTTGGAAACCTCACATTCAAATGAAAGATTGGTGACTGAGATAAAGGAGATCTAAGATCCAAGTCAACCTGCTTTTGCTTTCACAAACCCCAAACCATCTTGGTTTGCCCTTCATAGAAATGAAGTAGGAAACCCCCCAACCTTTTATCTGACCCCTCCTCAACATTCTTTTGATGCCAGAGATAAAATGGAACCCAGATTCACACAAAGTCCTGAGGGAAGAAGGGGCCTTGTAAGAAGGGGTTCTGGCCCTGCTAACCACCCTGGGTGGATGAGTCCCAGCACAGCTTGGCAACCCAAATTCTTAAGTCATTGATCCTGAGAAAAGCAATAAATCATGTTTGACAGCATAAGAAAAAACAGTCTGACCTTGTGCCTGATCTTGATCCCACTGAGTTCAGCACTGAGGCAGCTGTAGAGCTCAATGAGCATAAAAATGGCAGCTCTCAGCCCATGGCCAACTAGAAAGTGTGCAGAAGACACCCTCCACACACTAATTATATGGGGAACATGGAAATGTCTGTCCAGGGTGGTGGCCATCCCTTCCAGACCAATTGTTAGCTTGAGTTGTTAAAAAGATGTAAAAGCAGACACAGAGAAACTGAGAGAATGGAACAGAATAGATGAAAGCATGAATCAGAACAAAGCCATTTCATAAAGAAAATGGGGGCTATGGCCAGAAACACTTTGCAGTTGAAAAGAAAAACATTTCTGTACACAGCACGCTTCAATATCACAAGATGCAGGTAATGATGAGCCAGTCACTATGGGGAACATGCTGTGACACCAGCTTAGCACCCACCTATGAGTAAATCCTCCTCTAGCCAAGCCCTGTCCCATGCTGCAGGAAGCCAAACCCCCAGATGCAAAGTCTGGGCTTTCTGGAGGCAGAGAGAAGCTGAGAGAAGAGATTTATCTGTCCCCTGTTGGGAACGCACACAGCATCCAACTGGTTTCATTGGGATTGGAAGAGCATCATCTCCCCACCAGAGATGTTTATCCTTACTCCCACCACCTTGCACACTTCACATCAGCCAGGTCAGGCTTTGGAAGTTCTCAGAAGCTTTGAAAGCTGCACACAGTTTAGGAATGATCCTCGCCAGGCCAAAAAGCTTGCAGCCCTCCAGGTCAAGCCCTTTTAAGATCTCTTTTATTGAGACTTTACCAAATCCTTTTTAAAAAACCAACTCTCCTCCTGAAGATTGCACCTTTGAAACGACAGCTACCTACAAAGTTTTAACACAGTAGTTCAAAGTGTTGGAAAAGACACTTTTACATTTTGCAGAGAACAGCAGGTTTTAATCTATTGTGATTTTTTTTTCTCCTCAGCATGTTTTGAGTCTGTTACATGAGTGTTATCTGTCCAGTTTCCAGGTTTCTGTAATCCACTGGGGCCTGTGTAAATCTCAGGATTTCCTCTGCAGACTCGGCTCATGTTCCACAGCTGTGCTTGAGCACATGTGTGAGGAAATTAGAAATGAAATCAGCTGATCCAGTGCGGATTAAGGCAAGGAGAGCGATCCGAGCTGGCGGGTCGGTGCCACCCCCGGGAATGTGCCCTTGGTTTGTGCTGAGCTCCTGCATGGGATGTGGGGCTTCTGCATCCCGTGGTCAGTGCTGAGCACTGTATGGGAATTGGGGCTTCTGCATCCTGGGGTGATCCTTCTCATCCCTCGAGGAAAACAGGACATTTGCATTGCTGTGTTCACAACAGAGAGGTGCCAGGAGGGCTCGGCTTGGAGAAGACCATGGCTGAGTGAGGGCAGGGTGGAGGTGGCAGCCCGTATTCCACAAAGCTTTGCTCCATCTCACCCAACCAGCCTCAGTCTGCCCTGGCACTCTCGCTGTCTGCCAACATTGCCCACAGCAATGCCCGCAGCACCACGGACCTCACCACCTGCTCCAAAAATCTCCCCACATCTCCATGCCAGCTCACAGCATAGCTCACCCAGGTGGGCTCCCATGCAGAGCTGGGTGGGGGGGTTTCACGCGATGCCCCGTGTGCCGCTCATAGGATGCGGGGCCGTATCAAAGCACAGCAGCAGCGTGGGCTCATGGTGCCATCCGAGGGTGAAGTGAGCCCCGGGGCTCCCGCAGCTCAGGGCTGGCCCCCTGCCCAGCACCGCATCCCACTTCAAAAAGCTTTGCCCCACACAGTAACTTCTCGCCCATGAGATGGGTTTGCTGTGAAATCCCTGAGCCAAGTGAGTTCTTGTCATGTGGTGCTGCTGAGCCAAACCTGCTCACTGCTTAGAGATTCTGCTCCTCCTGGTGAGGTCTGTGGCATCACAAGGACCAGATCCCAGCTGCTGGACCACTTTTCTCTCTTGTTAGATCTGGTGTTCTGTTGTCAAACCTTCCCAAAAGTGGGCGCAGAGGAAAAGGGAGCAATAATGATATCTCCTATAAATGAAGATAATTGCAGCTCTGAGCACGGGAGAAATGGTGCTCTGAGAAACTGCAGACAGATGTGGGTGAGCCCTGCAGCGCACTCGCCCAGGGCAGCCTCATGCTTTGTAAATGGAAATGCCCTTACATTGAATAAAGCTGCTTACCTGGACGGCAGTGCATCCTGCTCATCAGCGCCCGCGTGATTACAAACATCCATTTATCTTTAAGACCGTCTCATGTGGAAACGGCAGCTGGGGCTACTTAAAGCGTCTGTGCAAAGTTTAAAGTCTTTAAAGACTTTTCAAGGGGCAAACGTTGCATTCCATGGTCTGGCAACCGTCTGCTCCGTTCCTGGAAATGCAGACAAAAGGTAATGAGGCTCGGTGAGCGAGTTCCCCTCGATGCCTAACGAAATGCATGGCTGTGACACACATGTGGCTGGAAAACCCCACTCCTTTTCCTTTTAAAGTAGTTGAAGGAGCAAGAGAACGGGAATCTAGCCCAGGTTTCCTGCACATTCAAGCAGCGTTTCTCCCTCTAGGCCACAAGCTTATGTGGAGGGAAGCAGAACAAAGGTAAAACACAACAGTTATGAACTGAGATGAACTTCCAGCCAGAGCTGGTGAAGGCTCCAGCTTTCCAGAGCTGTGCGGTGTTGGGGCCGTGAGTCCGGACACTGCAAGGTACTCAGTGAGCACAGGCTCTGCAATCACATTAATGGTTAATAAATTAATAACCTGGTTAATAAAAGCTTGCCCCAAGGGTGGGCTCCCATGCCAGGTTTGGAGAAGGTAGTGGGTCAGGTCCTGCAGACCCTGGCTGACTTCAGAAATACAGCCGTGTCTCATAGGGCTGGAAACTGGCTGCCAAAAGTCATCTTTGTGCCATCACCTGGGATCTGGGGTGCAAGGCCCCTCGAGGCAGAAATGTTTGGTTTCTCACTGAGCAAATCCAGCAGTTTGATGCCAACCATGTCGTTGCTTTGCAGAAAGTAACATTTTGAAGGAAACAGAGCTGGACTTAATCCTGTAACCAGTGCTCCCAAGGGCATTTCTGTGATCTTAGTAAGAAACAGCTCAGCACCGGAACTAGTAAAACTTGGTTTCCTATGCTGATTTCTTACTCTTCTGAGGCTTTGATGTCTAAGATTTAATTTTCCTCCCTGATGAAGCTCCGCTGAGGCTGTCACTGATGGGATGTTCTGGTGTCTGATGTTGCAGGCTTATCCCAAATGCTGTGATGTTACTCAAGGAAGTCAGACAGGAGGTCGGGAGGGTGAAGGGCTCAGCAGAGTGAGCTGAATGATCTGGAAGCAGCGCTGCTTGGCAGAAGTATTCAGCAAACAACTGCAGCACAGAAATGAGACAGGTGCTTGTGTCACCTTGCATTGTAAGATCCAGGATGCCGGCCTCAGAGAAATGAAAATGCATAGGTGATTTCTTAAGTGTGAAAACGCAGAGTTAAGGATGCATATAGGAAAGGAATAGCATCCTCATAACACAGGGCTGTATCCACACTGGAGGCAGCCTATGGCAAGGTTTGTGCTCCACGGACCAGGCAAATCTGGCTGGGTTGCAGAGCCAGCACTGAGCTTCATTTCCCCTTGCTGTTGAAATCCAGAGCAAGGGGCTGGAAACCTGGCTCAAGTCCGTCAGGTGCATTACCAGATGGTCTCATCACCTGCAAGGCTCAGGGCATGGCCATGGCACCAGTGGGATGCGGGCTTGGCAGCCCCACCACCCCATGGGAAAAAAACCTCTTGGAGCTTCAGAAGCCTTCAGTGGGTTAGCCAAACCCATCCTGGCAGCCATAGGAAAGGTTTGGATGGATTTAAGAGTTTCCTCCACCTGTTGCATTGTTGTTTGGCTCTTTGGCCCTGGAGAGTTCACATGCTGAGATTTATTGGATTTTGGTGGTTTGCACACAGCTTCAATCCAAAGCAGTCCCTGGACACCTGGAGGGGACTGGGAGTGCACAGCCCCTAATGCAATTTATCCTTCCACCCCAGCACCATGGGAGGCCCCATCCCCCTCCCCATGCACCCACGTTCCAGCAGCTCCTGCCTCCAGCGCGGCACTGCTTGTGTTCTGCATCCTGAAGTCGCAGGTCTTCTGTGACTCAGTGGACGTTGTTTCTTGCAAACCACCCAGAGCGCATCCAGATGTCTTCCCTCAGATCCAGCTGTTTCGGGGGAGGCCATTGTAACCACCAGCTGCTTGTCACTGCTGCGCTGCCAGCAGGGCGGCCCGGGTCAGCGCTCCCTCATCCATCTCTGTCCGAGGAGCCCCGTTAGCACAGAGCTGCTGCTCGCTGTCTTTCTGAGCTTGGCTCACTTCAGCCTGAGCTTGATCAGGAGGGAACCAACAAACTGGCCAGCTCTGCATTGCAAAGCTCATTCCCTCCATCAGCTCTGCCTGCCATCCTAGGCATTCAAAACATCACTGAGTGCTGAGCCCATCTTTTTGGTGCTTAAAATACCCATGCATTACTCATTACAGTGTATATTTTAGACTGGATATAAGGAAGTTGTTTACAGTAAGGGCAGTGAGGCAGTGACACTGGGTGCCCAGAGAGTTGGCTGTGCCCCCTCCCTGCAGACACCCACGGTCAGGCTGGACGGGGCTCTGAGCACTGATGGAGCTGTGGGTGTCCCTGCTCAGTGAAGAGAGTGGGACCAGACGGCCTTTAGAGGTCCCTTCCAACTCAAACCATTCTATGATTCTATATTCTGTACATCTCACCCTCTCCCCTTTCTCCCCTCTGTCGTTCTCATAGAAATGCATTTCCATCCCTGGGGAAGCCTGGGCCAGTGGCTGGAGCCCTGGTCCTGGGCCAGGAGCCAGCAGCTCCTTACCACTAATCCCATCTCTGCCATCGACGAGTTGTGTGGCCCTGGGCAACGCACATATCACCCCGTCTCAGTTTCGCCCCAGTTTGTAAAAATGAGGATAATGATGCTGACTGTTACCTACCTCACTGAGCTGCCTTGAGGATTATTAGATAGCGCTCACACAGCGCTTTGAAAACACTCAGGGTGTGAAAGTCCAATTATTATAAAAATCAAAGCATTTTCAGCCCTCCTCATGAGTGGGAACAGAGCAAATATGTTTCCCAACAGTTCCCAACAAAGCAGCAGCCACTAAAATGTTATAAAACACAGCAAATGCACTGTGTGTGTGCGTGTGCGTGTGTACATGTGTGTACAGAACAGCAGTCTGGACTCAGCTTGAATTGATTCATGTGGTTTCTGACTTAGATTATCCAAGCTTACAAGGAACGAGGCTCATATTTCTGCTCCCGATTCCTGGATTTTTTCCCCCTTCTTATTTTCTCTCACTGTTTCTTCCTCAAATGAACTCTTCTGGATCCTTCCTCACTGGGTTATTGGAAGAGCTGGGTGTGCTGGTTTTCATCTTCTAGCCCTAAAATCGTGGCCTACCTCACTTCACTTAAAACCAAAGGCCAAGAGGAGAGGAAAATTGCCTTTTTCTTCCCTTCTTTTTTTTTTTTTTTGCCATGCACAATGCATTCCCCCTGCAGAAAAACAGCAACACATCTGGATAGTGTTTCGCTGGGGCTGCTCAAGGAATTATCAGAACAGCGTCCTTAGATTCATATTATTATGTGGTGTGCATTAAAAAATGGCAGAGGGGGGGAACCCACAAGAACTATTAAAAAATCTTAAAGAAAAAAAAAAAGCAAATTAAAAATAAAAAATCCAACCTTCTGCTATAAAGAAGAATTTCCATTTGGTCAGAACGCAAAACAGCTTTGCCAAAAGCGACACTGTTTAGGAGTCAGCAGTTGCAGGACCTGCTCTGTATTCAATCCCACTTTCCCCATCAGGAGGACAAGGGCTACGGATGGGGACCCGAATGCAAGAGTCTCCCATTTGGGGACATGCATGGCAGGGTGGTGGTGGGATGCTGGGGCAGAGCAGAGCGGGGACTCGAAGGGTTTTCAGCTGTTTGACTTTTTACCCAGTTGGTGAAAGGTGGATTGTGAGGCTGTTGTGAATGCGCCCGTCTGTCTGCCTCTCCTGCAGTAACTCAGCCAACTTCAGCCCCTTTGGACAGAGACGCCAAGACTGGCAAGATACCGAGTGCTTACAGGTCTGCTGAGAATAGACCTTTGGAAGATCTGGGTGATTTCAGAGGCTATTAAACCCCTGAAATTTCTGGGAAATACATATAAAGGCCTTTGAAAATCCTCCGTTTAGAAACGTGGTTTATTGAGCCCCACTCGTGCCATCACTATAAAAGGGACCGCAGTGCTCACTTAGTGCTTGCACAGGGATGCACAGGTAGTCTCACTCCATGAGACTGCATTTGTCCATCCCTGCATTGGGCACTGCAAGCACAAAGGTGCTATTCCACTAGGGAAATGTTCTTGAAGAGACAAAATAAACTCCAAATCCAGGGTTGGTAAATAGCACTTGTGACAAATATGTTGCTTCCTGCCCTTCCTTTCCATACGTTTCTTGATGAGCTGCATTTGGCAGGTTAGAAAGCACCTGAAATCCTTTATTGGCGTCTTCTGAGGGGATATAAACCACTGCTGGGAACCAATAGAAAGCAGGTTACTAAAAGCCATGGTGACAGCTGCATACCAAAAGCAGACTAATAGCAGAGAGACAAAGGAATGGTAGAATAATCTGTAGCGAAATAAAGATTTTAATAGCAAAACCAAGTCTTCAGAGAGTGAACATGATCCAAAGCAAACCATACCTTTATACACGGGGATCTGGGAGAGGGAGAAAAAAAGCCATCTTATTTTTTTCCCCCCTAAAACAAATTACTCCTCGCGGAGCAGTTTCGTATGTGCTGCTAAATTATTAAACTCCTTCTCTGGGGAAAAGAGATAAAATAAACATCCACCATTCCATTTTTTTTTTCCATAACCGAAGTAGGCTTGGGTGAGTGGAAAAGCAGGCTGGCCAGAAGTAACCAAAATAAAATCATCAGATGCTTGGTGATGCTGGGAAGATGTAGAGACTTAAATAAATCAAGAGCTTAAAACTGCTTAGAACCACAGCAGAAATATCACCATGCTGCAGAGGGCTCGCAGTGCTGAGTTTTCCTGTTGGTGTCTGCGGCTGGAGGAAGCAGCGTGCAGCACGTTTGATGTAGGAGGTGAAAAATGTGTATGCGTCTGATTGAGGCTAGAAGGAACAAAAAGAAGGAAATAAGCAGTAACTGATCCAGGATTATGTCACACGGCGCAGGGTATGGGCTGCAGCGTGTTGGGTTGCACACGTGAGAAGTAATTGCTGAGAAAGGCTGAGGGGCATCAGTGTGAGTGTAGAGCCAGCCTGGCTGTGATGGGGACCAGGGTGGGATGGTCTCCTTGTGCTGGGCAGCAAAACCGAGGGCTGAGGGAAAACCATAAGGTAAGGGTGCTATGACATATCCTTGTGTCTTATCTTCTCAACCTTGTTCGAGTTTAGACTTTGAAGGTCGGGAAGGAGATGTGGAAATGCTGTGATAGGCAGACAGCCAGTAGGAGTAGTCTGCACAGATGAGATTGCTGCTCCTGGGCAGAGGGGAACTGGCAGAAGGGAGGGGGATGGCAGGTTCTTCAGGCCTGGTTTGTCTCGTTTTTGCCTTGAGCAGCCACCCTCATCTGTACCTTGATGTCACCTCCAGGACACAAGCCAGCCAGGCAACCCAGGGCTGTGCTGTCAGTGATGGAGAAGAGTAACAGCTGTTTTTCCACCTCTTTTTGTATCCTAAGTCATCACTGACTTCACCTGGAATCAGATCTGGGTCTCCCCATGCAACACCAGAGCAGACATACAGGTCAGAGCACAGGGCTGGGATTAGCTTTCGCTGTAGCTTGAAAGCTGCCTGCACCTGATCTGGCTCTGCAAAGCATCACTGTGCAGAGGTCAAACAGCAAAGGATAAATTCTTCCCTTTGCTCATCACTTCTCTGCTGTGTGCACCAGAGATCTCCTAACCCCAAGCTCCTCTGGGTTGTACGCTGGGTTTGGGAGGGCTTAAGGTATTAGGCGCTTCCTGGTTTTCCCGGTGACCTTGAAGTGTGTGAGTGCACAGAGCTTTGGAGAAGCCATTCTTGTCAGAGCCTGTCCCCAGAGTAAAGTCATGCATTCAGAGTGGCACAGTTGTTGTGATTTCAGCTGAAGAATTCAAACAGCCTCTGTAGAAGAATCTCATCCTACAAGAAGAGCTCTTTGCAAGCCCCACTCACTTCAGCTTTTCACATTTTTCATCTTCTTCCAAGCAGATTCAGTCCTTTATTGGGCGGTGCATGGTTGCCACCAGCACCTTGCAAACTTCTGGATAAAATTTCTACCAAATGTACTTTGCCATTTTCCTTTCCCAATGATTTCAGCTGAAAAAAATTCTCTTTCATGGGTGCACAAGTAGTAGGGCACAGAAAAAGGAAATGCCAAGCGAAAATACATTGCACTGAACAGAACCTTTGAGTTTGAGTGGTATCTTTTGACTCCACAAGTGTTATACTTAACAAGTCAGAGGGACTTGATGGAAAAGGAGATCTGACACAGCTCCTGGGCTGCATTTACCAGACTGTGTGGAGGTGAGTGGTGCTGGGATAAAGCAACATTTTTCAGTCTCTGGAATCAATACCATCAGGAAGTAGAAACATTTGCCATGAAGTGAGAAACAACACATGGTTATTTCATTATATTTACCTAATAAAGTACCATTCTTTCATGTAGTATTAAAAAAAGGTCTCAGGTGGTATTTAATAAAAGAAGGATGCTTGGAAATGTTGTGGCAGTTAAGGAAGAATAGATGAGCAATATTTCCCTCCATTTTTTCATTGTGATACAGCCTGTATTTTAGCAAGTAGGAAGTTATCCTTCCCGCGATGCCCTTATTGGATAGACAAACAAATATTCTTCATTTTTGAACTATGATTCTCTGCTGGAGGGAAAGATTCCTCTTGCATCCTTGTTACACATTCAGACTCAGCATGCAGCATCCATCTGCCATGCCCACTGTAGGAGTGATCCCGGAGCCCCTCAGTACTGCTGGAGTGATGCAGAGGAGCACTCACAGAGCTGCACATCCCCCAGCTCTGTGCCCCCACTGTGTCCCCCCACCAGCATCCTTTGGGCGGGCGAGAAAGCAGTGCGGAATGCCTGGAGAGTCAGGCTGCTTTCTGAGCTTTGATTGCCACGTGTGTGGGATCTCACAGGAGGAGCGTGGGCAGGGAAGCGATGGAAAGAGCACTTCCACCTCCACAAGGCATTTAGCAAGGAGTCAGCCCCTCCTTCGGAGCTGAAGTCCCACTGCCAAGACTTGGGGTTTTGTAACCGTGTGGCACCCTCAAGCAACTGCACCGGGGGCTGAGATTGCAGTGGGATTGGGGGCCTGGGGACACAGAGCGCTGCCAGCCTTCTCCTGCGTTGGGGTCCTGGTGTCTCATGCTGGCCCAGGAGTGGTGGCAGCACCTGAGCCAACTGACGAGCTCTGGTTACATCACGGCAGGGTAAGCAGAAGGACTGTCAGACCACGGCTGCTGTTACTGTTACTTTGTTCAGGAAGGGTTTCAGTACATACCTACAGATTTGTCTTCATTAATACACTGTTAATAACACACACATGTTGCTCCACGTGGGCAGGGGATGAGCCTGTGCCTGTGCCAGCAATGCTTTGTGTTCCTCAGGTTTGTCCACCTGAAAGCCCTGCTCTGCTCTGCACACCCAGAGCGGGCAGCAATGGCAACTCCTTAATTCTCACTGCTCAGAGTGGGTGGGGACAGAAGCATGGCTAACACTGGGTGTGACGGAGGACCTTTTTCCCCCCGCTCTCTCTTTCACTTCTCATCACACTCCTTCAATGTCTGACATGAATTCTGAAAGCCCAGCACAGCTTGTACCTGCTGGGTGCTCAAGCATCTCCCAGGCTGATAAATCAGCCTCACACAGAACCACCACTAAGAGTGCACTGTTCTGCAGATGGGCAGGAGGAAAAGAAAGCCCTGACCCACGTCCAAACAACACTTGTGCATGTTTTTCATGATTCCTAACCTCAGCCCATTGCTAGAAAACCCCGTCAGGGAGCTCTGGGAAGGATGAGACAACTGCTGAACAGGAAAAAACAACTTTCATTTTCTCTGCGAGCCTGCAGCTGTCAGCTGAACTGATGCATACCCTCTCCATAACAACAGCTGGAGCGGCCAAAAATGGCATACCGACAGCGGGCTGCTGGTAATGAACGGCACAACTCCTGGCCGGATCGGTTACAGCCAGCACCTCGCAGATGCCACTTCCGTTAAAGAATAAAAAATGGGGGGAGAAAAACACAGATGGAAAAATTATTTGCCTGACACTGGAAATTCTTTTTGTTACATGAACCCTGACATATGTTACACCATAAAAGGCACGCAGGCAAGAGGAGGGGGGGGGAAAGAAAAGAGAAACTGGAGGAAGAAGAAATTCTCCATGAACTTGCTTTTCACCTGTTGTCTCAGGACGGGGTGTCTGGGGAGCAGTGTCTGCTCTGGCGGGGCAGGACGGGGCCAGAGCTTCCACTCTGAGTACCCTTTTCCCCAGCATATTTACAAAAGAATGGAGGGTTTTATTTTGTAAGGAAGCAGCTTTTTGTTTGCTGGCTCATACAGCAACTACATTATGTGTCTTTCTGTAGAAAATTTAGCTCCAGCTCAACTCTGTGTCAAAAAAAGAACTGACAGCAGGCTCTGTTGGGAACTGGATCGATGCAGTGCTCATGCTGACCCAAGGAAATCATTGAATCGTAGAATCATAGAATGGCTTAGGTTGGAGGGGATATCGAAGACCACCCAGTTCCAACTCCCTGTCATGGGCAGGGCTGCCACCCTCCAGATCAGGCTGCCTAGGGCCCATCCAGCCTGGCCTTGAATGCCTGCAGAGATGGGGCATCCCCAAACCCTCTGGACAGCTCTGCCAGCACCTCAATGCCCTTAAGTCATCCTCTGGTTGGAGAAGGTGGTAGGAGGAGATGGTGGAGGTGGAGGAGATGTAACAGAAGTCCTGGCTCCAGCTGGTGTGCGAGAGGCACCCATGGGCCAAGGTGCAAGGCAGCTGCCCTGTGTGCACCCATCACCTCATGCAGTTTTGTGGGGGGGGGGAGTGGGGTGGAGGCATGAAAGGAGACCCAGCCCTGGTGCATAGGGATCAAAGATATGGGGAGTGGGTGATGTGGCGTGCTTACACAGAGAAACCATCATTAAAATGTTCCTTCTGCCATTTCTGTGAAGATTTTGTTATGATTTGTCAACATTGTGCAGGAAATGTTCACAGCAAACAGTTCTCAGCAGATGCTTTCCCGGTCCAAAGTGCTTGCAAACACTGATTAGTTACAGTACTGCAGCTTATTAATCACTGCCGTTTCTCATTGCTATAGCTCATGTCAACATTTCAGTGCTTTGTCTGCTGCTTATTTCCAGCATAATCCACTTAATCAGAGCTGCTCCCTTCCAGCGCGCGGCTCATCCCCGCTCCTCCACCAGTGGCTGCTGTGCAGTGCTGGCAGAGGGATTCAAGCCGCAGCCAGAACCTAACACAGCCACAGTATTGCGGGGTGCAAGTAGCCAAGAATACACGTGGGACAAATCACCACCGTGTGGGGATGGTGCCCGTGGTGGTGAAGCAACTGTGGATGGTGGCTGGAGAGGAAGGGGAGAAGGAGCTGCCCCAGCCAGCAGGCAATGGGCACAGCTTGAAGCTGCATGGAGCAGCACAAGGGAAGAACAGTGACAACGAGTGGTTGAGTGGTGGCACAGGGACAGAGAGAAGCTGGGCAGCCCACATTCTTGGAGGCTGGGACAAAACACTGGCAGCGTAACCTCATCTTGGGGCTATACCTGTTTAGAGCAGGGGGTGGGGTAGGAGACCGGTTGGAGACTGGTGTTAAACAGTGACATCAGCCTTCTCTCTTCTACAATATTCCAAAAGTCTCCTGAAAATTAACAACCATATATGAAACTAATCAACCATCAGAATCCATACGGCAGCCCTGTAACAGCACAGCCCTCGCTCCTTCCCCCTCTTACCTCTCCCTACATCATTAGCATCTCCACAGGAGCCTGGCATTAATTCCCCTCAAACTCCGGACTGGAAGCTTTCTGTGCAGAGGGGTGCAAAAAGGCAGTGGGTGGGAAGGAGTAGGTGCAGAGGTAACTTTTGCTTCAAACTTCAGCCTCTCCATTAGTGCAAGCTGGAAGCATTTGCTGGTGGGAGAACATTCCTGGTGACAGGTCCTAAAATAATTGTGGAGGTGACATGAGTGAGCGACACTGATAATGAACGTGAGTTGGTGGAGCTGGCATAATTTCCTGCAGAGCTCTGCGGTCCCCATGGATGCTTTTACGCCCCCGCTGGGCCTAATTTAAGAGAAAGTTTGGGAGTTTGACTTCGCCCTGGATCTCTCCGGCTTGCTCGAACTTTTCCCATTACTCTGATAAAAGATAAACATTAACTCTCGGCTGATTTCTATTGAGATTTAGTGTCCAACTGTTGTTCAGCCCTCTGGGGAAACATAACTCTGCGGTGAATCACTCTTGGTGTCAGTGTGGAGTGGAAGAGATGTGCCCTGTCCTCACCCACCAGAGTGACATCAGAGCAACATCAGAGCAGGAACGCATCACTTCGATGGGTCATTTTGCTAATGGCTTTTTGACAGTTGCAATAGAAATGTTAGGGAGGAATTCAGCCTCCAAAAAAACTCACCATGGCCACAGGACTGTATTTTTGAGAGAATTTTAAGAGGTGTTTGTAGCACATATGGAAACCTTGCTGTATTTAGTGGTGGATATATTCCAGCTCTGGAGGTTTAGATAAAGCCACTGAAGTGCTTTGGGAGGAACAAAGCTCTCTGGTTTTGGAGAAGAGGTAGATCCTTTGACCGAATAAATGGAGAAGACCTTTGGTGTGTGGCTGTGTGGGATTCAGAGGTAACACCAGATGCTGCGCTGGGATGGACCATTCCCAGTCTGGGAACCTCCCTGCCTCCCGTATTGCAAAGAATTAAGGATTTGGGGCACAGGTCCAGACCCAGGGGTGAGGTGCCCACACTGGAGCTATTTGGAGAGCTCATGATCCAATGTGGCAATCCATTGCTTTATCATACACCAGATAGACATAAATTCCAATCCCTTTTGCATGCCAAACACAAACCTGGCCCAGCAGGAGGCTGTGCCTATTCCTGCTCTCAGGACTTTCTGTTGGCTTCCAGTCCTTTTGTGCAACTGGAAACAGTTTTCCCACGACACCGAGCAGGAAAGCACTTTGCATTTTGCTAAAGCGGTCAGCTGGTCCATAAGTGAATATCCCTTCAGGCTTTTGCATAACTTTTATGTCCAGACAAGCATCCATACTTCCCTTCTGTGCTAATCCCAGCAAGGACACCCAGCCATCTCCCTCCTGAACTCACCATTACATTTTGCAGTAAGCCAAAGTGAGAGGGAAATCCACATTTCCTTTGAGACCAGTCTTCTACCCAGCCTGGAGATCATGCTGCACAGAGAGGTTTTACACGTGTGCACGTGTCACCTTCACACCTTCCCTTTGTATGGGTTCAAACAACTGAGGCAGCTCCATGCCTTCCTCATCTCCAAAGGGTTTCCATCACAGAAATCACTGCCAAAACTGAAGTTCTGCTGTGATTCTGCATTTTACAAGCCCTCTCAAAGCATCAAAACTGCCCAACATCATTTTGCAAATAATTTAAAGTTCTTCCCTAAACTAATTAAAACCCTTGCTAATTTTCTGACCCTCCTGTTTTCATCTAGGAGCTAATTTTATGATGAGAATTACAAGCTACCCCCTACTTTTCTTTTATGTATGTTTCCTCTAAAAGCATCATAATTAGAGATGCTCAGCTTTAACGCCTCCAGATTATTGCAAATGAATGATGCCTCCGTAATGAATGACACAGTAATCATGATATCAGCCTTCATCATTTCTAGACCAACTGCAAATAAATGATCACATACTCAATTTATGGAGCCCTCAATGTAAGTATGGATGGCTTAGAACTAATTCATTTAGTTTTAGATATGAGCATCCCATATGTATTACAAATATCCAAATTAGAGATAGCATTATCAGAAAAAGTATTGCTGAGGGCTACGTTCTTCATTTTTCATCTACATATGTCAGTGCTTAATAGAATTCATAGAGCCTCAGGAGCCATTGCTTTTGCTCATCACTGGCTGGGACAAACGCAGTTAATACATATGATATTTTCTTGCTGTCTCATGGAATCCAGCGGCAAGGAGGAGCAGCACTCACTTGGGGCCGGCACAGGCGGCTCCAGGCGGGCACTGCAGCTCGTGGATTGCAAGAGGATTTCCAGCACTCCCTGCGAACCTTAGAAATATTATAGATCTCGGTTCCCCTCTAGTGGCATATCTAACAAAGACATTGCAGAGGCCAGCTGCTTCCACAGGGTCAGACCTATTTCCTGCATGGATAAGGAGTTCAGTGCCTGCTTGTGGCAGAGGCAGTGACAGCTTGGCTGGGATGAGCACAGAGGTCATGCTTCAGGGCTGGGAGAGATTTGCTGTCATCCACGGTGACATGAAACCAGAAGTAATCTGGAGTCATAGAATCATAGAATCATTCAGGTTGGAAAAGACCTCTCTGATCCCCAAGTCCAACCCCACCGCATCCCACCATGCCCACTGACCACGTCCCCAGTGCCACATCTCCACAGTCCTTGAACACCTCCAGGGACAGTGATCCCACCACCTCCCTGGGCAGCCTGTGCCAGTGCCCGACCGCACTTCTGGAGAAGAAACATTTCCCAGTACCCAACCTGAACCTCCCCTGATACAATGTGAGACCATTCCCTCTCATTCTATTTCTGTTACCTGGGAGCAGAGGCTGACTCCCACCTCACTACAGCCTCCTTTCAGGTAGTTGTAGAGAGCCATAACTTCTCCCCTGAGCCTCGTCTGCTCCAGAACCCTCTTCTTCAGTCCACAAAGAGGAGCTGTTATTGGAGACACAGAGAATGAGCATCATCTGCACTACTGTGATGCTGGGAGGGTAACAGAGTGCTCCACAGCATGGGAAAAATGGCCTGAGAAGCTCCTGGGGAATGCTTTGCTATTCTGAAATGGAAGTGGGGATGTGTCCTCAGTACCATTCAGTTCAGCCCTGGGTCCCCAGTGCCAACAAGCAGGAACTCGACTCCGAACTTTTGGGACTTTCAGAACACACAGCCCCACATTTGTGTAAACTTTCCTGCCAGCCCTCCAGGTGATGCTGCAAGCACTGTCTTTAAAGCTGCAGGGAGGAAAAAAAAAGTAAATAAAATCACTTTTCTTGGCTCTGTGCTCTGTACCTATGGAATACTTCATCATTATCATCATCATCATCATAGCTGGAGATCGGCGCCGTGCTTCAGCCTACAGCGCGCTGCTCTCTCCCAGCAGTGTCCCCTGGTGGCGCTGATATGGAAGGTGTCTGTCTGCCTTCCCAGTGTGCAATAAAACGTAATTAAAAGGTAATTTAGGGCCTTCAAGAATCCTTCCAGGAGCACATCCCACTCGTAGAGCTTTGCCCAACAGCTTTTCTGATCTTTGCCCGTCTTGAGCTTTCAAAGCAAACTTATACATTAAAAATTAGGCAAGTTTTAAGTCAGTATTGTTTGGGACATTTCGTGCTGCTAACATCTGCCAGCTACTATCACAACGGGAGATGAAGTTCATCCCGAATATGGTTTCTTATTATTTTTTGATAAATTTTATCGGAAAAAAATCATATATTAAAAAATCCCAGTTCTGGTTTCTGCCGTTTCTCCATCACTTCTCACGCCCCTCGCTCGCAGCAGGCAGTCACTGCATCCCTGCTCCCCCCGTCCCACTGGTGGCCGTTTCCTGCAATTGCTGAGAAAGAAATAACGACATCAGCGTGGCAAAGGAGGAAATACCCTGATACAGATAATATCAGATCAGAGCATTTGGGAAAAATGTTACGAGAACCTTACCAAGTGATTATTACCCTGTTTTGGAAGAGAATTTTTTGCGCTTTATTACCAGCGCGCTGCACTTTGCACAGAAGCATTGGTGGGATGGGGAACAGCTTAATGCCCTGCAGAGCTGTACGGGCTGGGAAAGCTGCAAGGCTGTGCATTTTGAAGGAAACTCAATCTCCCTGATGAGTGCCTCCATTTTTAATACCTCAGCAGTGAAGGGTAGGTGGGAATGGCACGTGGCAGCTCTGGTCCTGTCTCCAGGGGCTGCTGTGGAGTGATTGTCTCAGAGCTTTGCTGAGGATGCTGTAAAGTCAGTGCAGTGCAGAATAAATCTTCATCACACCACACCTCTGCCCTGTGAGAGGGAGGAGCACTTTCCCAAAGGTCCGAGCTGAGGTCTCCTTCATCCATGAACAGCCTTTGATTTCCACCTAATGAGACAAACCCCAGCAGTCTGATGGAATTGCCTTAAAGCACTGAGAAACAAGCTTCAGGGATGGCAATTGGTGCCCACTCTCTCAAGAGCTGTGCAAGTGACTCCAGGCGATTATTTTGATTATTTCCCCTTCTTGCTGCCAACTTCATCCCTCCCACTTTGTGCAATTGCCTGGTAATTCACCACGATGCTCTTTCTCAGATTTGGTGAGAACTGAAATGATGATAAATAATGATGCTAAAGAAGACAGTGACAAGAACAGCATTGAAAATTTTGGAAGAGCAGTAAATCACACATTCCCTTTTGGAAATGAGAGTGAATGGCTGCACAAGGCTGGGTGTTTCTTGGTGGGCTGGTAAGAGCTGATCAGAATCAGACATCTCACAAACAGCATCACTTCTACCTGGTGTGAGTCACGGGAGGAAAATTGAAAGTTTTGTAGCAATCTTTCACCATGTTGCTGGACCAACAGAAATATTAGATCCAGCTTTGGTGGCTGAAAGTTGGCCCTTTTTGCCTTGGCAATGAATCTTTACCAAGGATGATCCCATCATAATGTTGTTTCTTCTCTACATGGCCTCGTGCTGTTGGGGAATAACTGCAAAAGGAGGGGGAAGGAAATTTCCCTCAGGAGGACCAACAGGCCCACTGAGGCAGACCAACAGGTCCACTGAGGAGTAATGGGACTACTGAGGAGGACCAACAGGTTCATTGAGGAGCAATGAGACCACTGAGGAGGACCAGCAGGTCCACTGACGAGGACCAGGGCTTGCTGGTGGCTGCAGGAAGGTCACCTTCACCGTCCTTCGCTGATGCACAGGAGCGTGGGAGGGAAGCCGGGGCTCTGCCCACTCTCTGCTGCTCACTCGTAACAGGGAAAGCTGTCCCCAGTCTGCACCTCACCATGCAGGAGGCAGCTTGATTTTCCTCAGGTGAGCAGTGATCTTGCCCTGACCTTCAGGCACACAAGCTGTTCCCACAACAGAGGAGCTCCATCTACTTAGCAATGCCACTTCTGCACAGATTGTTGCAGCGGGGCTAGGAAATTTGCCTGTTAAAAGCTTCTTCACCAGCTCTGGAGTCAGCCAGTCTGAGTCCACAGGGTCTTCCCCACTCAGATCATTAAAAATATCAAAACAGAGGATTAGGATCTGAGGATCTTTTGGTTTGTCAATTAAAACCAGCAAGATTTGTGCTGCAATCGCCAGTCCCATTTCATGTCCTCATTTCTCCCTCAGAGATGGTGAAGTCATGTAAAATTCAATACATGGCCACAGATGCAGGAGCCTCGACATGAGTGCAGCTCACGGGGGAATGAAACCCATTGTGATGCACTCGTAGCTGTGTGTCAGTCGGTTCTGCCCTGCAGCGTGTCTGTCTGGAGGCACATTATGGGAGGGACATGATGCAGGCGGGGGGGGACCTGCAGTTATTAGCTGTGGGCACATCCTGTTCTGCTGTCTGGCACTGGGTTTCTAATTAAATAATTGCAAGCCTTGTTTCCCCATCTGAAATAGTGTTCTCTTAATAAATGCAGCTTGCAGGAATTAATTCTGATTCAAGGCTTTTGCAAAGTTAAATATAGAGTCAACCTTCATTATTGCACTGTATTGGAAGTGGGGAGGGGCATAAAAAATACAGGCTTTACCTTTTTTAACACGCTGTGTTTTTTCTACCTGTCTGGAGGTGGTAAGAACATGGTATGTACCTGCCAGGGAGAAAGCACTTTGCACAGTGTTCCACTGGGTGCTATGGGGAGCACAGGAGAGCATTACGTGCTTTGCCTTCCATTCTTGAGGACATCATTTGGTGAAGCACCCAAGGAGCATGGACCCTGGAGCACAGTGGAGATGCTGCGAACTTTTCTAAACCTTGAAGCCCATGAGTAGCCAAGCACTGAGCTTTTTTCTCTCTGTCCTTGGCTCAACCCAGTTTCCCTACGCATCTTTACCATTTTAGGCAGATTCCTGTAAGCTAGAAGCTTTCGCTGGTGCAAATCAGTACAAAGTGCATGTGACAGCACACAAGATTCAGGATAAGGCTCAGATCAGATGATAACTGACGTGGACTGAATAAAACATCTCAGGCACAACAGCAAGCCCTGTGCTACCCATCTGCCTGCTGCAGCCATCTGCTTGCTGTTGGTACAAACTGAGATTGTAACCTCTTTGGGAAAGGAGCCTGCCTTGGTTAGACATTGGCACTGTGCTTATCAGTGCAGACTCCACTTGCTATGGAGTGCAGAAAATAATGAGTGAGGAGACAGGAAGGTTTTATAGCTCAGGCATGGGAGTGGAAGGCAGAAGATCAAAGTTCAGTTCCTTGCTGGATGTCAAGCAAATATCATCTGTTTGCAAAATATTGTTAATTCTATTTCTGTAACTCACAGGATAGAGAATAAATTCATTAATATACATGATACATGCCAGAGATAATGCGGGCACTTGGAAGACAAGGGCAAAAGCATCAGAGGAGCTGAGCAAGGTCTCCTGAACCTCATCTTCATCTCCAAAATCCTGCCCCTCAAGGTCATTGGGGTTTACATCAAGGCTGTTTTGGGTAAGTCAGAGCATCTCCACAATCTGCACAGGAATGTCTCCTGCTCAAAGACTGAAGGGGCAAATCATCATTTTTTTCCAGTCCATCTCCTTACGCTTATCACAATATACTGCAGCATCAGTGATGTCCTTCAGACCAATCTCTGCTCTCTTCACAGCTCCTGGCCATCTGCACCACTGTGTAGGTGCAAGGAGGATGGGAAAAATCCCTGGAAATCCCACTCTCTTAATCTCCACCTGCCAAGAGACTCAGAAGGGTTTCCAGGGTATCCATGCCTCAGTTTTACAAGGATCTGCTGCCACCAGTGGGTAATTTACTACTAAATGTTTTTTAATTTCATTCTGGGGAAAAAACAAACAAACAACACAGGCAATTCTGGAGGGTGAAGCAAAAGATTGACTAATTTAATAAAAGACACTTTGATGAAACTGGCTGAGATGCAGAGCTGGTGGCAGCAGGGCTCACTCTGCCTCAGCAGCGGGCCCATTCTTAAACATGCAGCTGAAGGTGTCCCTGTTCATTGCTGGGGAGCTGAACAAGATGACCTCTAAGAGTCCCTTCCAACTCAAGTGATTCTATCATTGTATGAAGTTTTAGCATCAGAGCAGAGAAGCGAGCTGTGTGATCTTAATTTGAGGCAATGAAGGTAATCAGAGCTCTGGGAACTCAAAATTAGAGGATGCTAATGAGTGGGTAAGCCTGACCTTGTGCCATCCTGACTCATAAAAATGGGAAAACTAACAGTATGGAGCTGCATTTAGAGGTTATTGAAAGATGCTGCCATAAACGGTCACGGAGATGGATGGAGCAGGTGCTGATCTTTAGAGATGAGTTACTTGCGTTCAGTAATTAGGGAAAATGAGACATAGATTATAGTGCATGACATTTTAACATCACTCCACTGAAATCAAATGCAGTCTTGAAGGGTGTGGGTTTTTTTTAGCCACAAGCCAACTGTTGGAGCTCACCATTCAGCAATGAGCGTGTTACTGCGGCCGCGAAGAAATCCTCCTCATTCAGTGAGGAGCCCAGGGAATTCCTTCTAAAGCACAAGAACAGCTGGGAAAAGGTAAACGATAGCATTTTTATGGCACCCACAGTGTGTTTTGCAGGCTGGAGTGGCACAAAGAACACCTGGCTGCAAAGCATATATGCCAAAATGTACTCTGTAATCTTTCCAATGCAATATGCTGTCTCTCCCAGGAGCTTAAGTGGTCCTCTTTGCTGTAAACACTTCACACCACTGGTAAAGAACCCCCCTCCCCCTTGGCAGGATGTGGGGGGATTATCCTCTTACATACTCCAAGTGGAAACGAAGCCACAGACAGACCATAAAAATTGGCTGCAGCCAATGTCATCACAGTCAATGTCACCACAGTGGGAGAAAGGCAACCTTGTGATGCCCTTTGCAGACAGCACATCAGTAACAGCATGCTACAGCTGCAGTGCCAACACCTGTATTCCCCAGCCATTTTCACCTTTTGGGGAAATGCTAATGGCCCAAGTCTGCCAAGCTCTGTGCAGTTGAAGAGCTCTGTCCCATCATGCTAATTCAATTGAGCAGGATGGGGCTGCTGTTTGGGCCACTCTAAAGTAAGCCAGGAAAGCATTAGCAAACAAGTGGAGGAAACTTTACTCCAATGGGCAAGATCTAACAGGCCCATCACACCCACACGTAGTATGTACCAAAAATATGAATATGAATCTTTCTGTCACCTCCTATTTCTGTGATGAATGAGTACAACACAAAACTTTCTTTTTTTGTTTCTGTTTATCCTCTCATTGCCTCTGTGCTGCTGGACAGAGCTGTTGTATAGAGGTGAAGCGAGGCACAGGGGGATGAAGGAGTTTTTGCAGGGTGCATAAGAGGATGCCTGTTGACTGTGTGTAACACAGGCTGCAAGCATGAGCCCAACCAGCACATCATCCTTGTTTCTGCACAGGGAAACAAGCATGTGACACTGCTTAGTTGGCCTCCTAGCTCAAACATCCGTATCAGGGAGAGCTGCCCTTTATAGGCATGGGATGGTTTTTTCCTCTTCCATCTGCCCACTGAGTCCTCCCATGCAGAACTAAAACTCATTGAAGGGGGGTGAAGAAAGGAGAAACCCTGCACAGCTCATGGCACAGGAGGGACAGCATCACTGTCACAAGTGGTTATGGGGCTCTCAGCCACAGCATCTGCCAGCATGGGAGAAACCATGTCGTAATCACAGCTGTCTCAGGTGATGCTCATTGCAACGTTCTGGACACATCTTGTTACTACCTGCAGCGCTATCTAACAAAAAAGTCAGTGCTCAGATCCAACACTTGGGTGTCATTGCACGACTCTGTATTGCTGCCAGCTCTCTGCAGGGACAGGATTTGTTCATCCTTCTGTCCTTTCACAGCGCCAGGACTGCTGTTGGGGAGTGCACTACGCTCTCTGCATCACAAACCCTCAGCACAAAGCACAGACACTTCCCGGAGAGCATGAGAGGCTCAGGCATCTTCCTATTGACTCATTGTTCTCGCTCCGTGGAGCAAAATGTCAAGACAAGTATAAATGTCAGGTTCACGTGAAGCTTGTCAGTCCTGGGGTGAGCATCCTCTGCAGAGCAAGGATCAGCCGATGTCAGGAAGCAGAATGCCCTTTTGTGTGCACGCTTTGCAAGCCCCAGGGATCACGAGGCACCATCCATATCCTGAGACATCAGAGATCTCAGAGTTTGACCAAACATGTGTGCAGGGCTCAGCACAAGACACTTTGAAACAGCTGCTTCTAAGCCTCAGCATGTATGGAAAATGAAGGAGGCTGCCCAGGTGCTTTGAAGCAAGGAGAAGGGTGTCCAAATCTGGGTGTCAGCAATTAAAAGGCTGTTTATAATGTGTCTTTCTGAATGATGCTGTTTTGTTCTAAGGAAGAATAAAACTGGAACATGTTGGTAAAATTTTCCCTGGAGATAAAGCCTGTGTACTGCTCCGGAACAGTACAAGCATGACAAACCTGTCTCTGTGTTCTTTCTCGCTAGCAAGCTGTCTCCCCTCTCCTAATCCAAAGTGGCATCTTGAAGCAAAGCAAAATCAGCAGCCAACATCAGAGATTAAGAGCTCTTATCACAGTGATAAAGGCTGTGTTCTGCAGCAGTCCTACAGCCGGAGCAGCAGGAGGAGATGAGCAGGGCATGGCTCTGCAAATCTACTGCTGAACTTCTGCTCTGCTCCAGATTTGCAGAGCTTAAGGTAGGAGGGAAGGCTGCAGCAGGAATGTTTCATTGGGAAGCAGTTGCCCCAGTGGTTGCAGCTGTGATCCGTGGGGTCATGAAATAACCTGGGTAGGAAAGTAGCAACATTCGCATTGCTCGTTCAGGATGGGCTGCTCCCTCTGAATGCTGAGAAGCATAAATACAGCCATGCACCATGCTGCTGCCTTTCCTTTGCCTCCCTTCTAGTTGAGCTCAGCTTTCTTCCAGGCTTGCTTGAGTAAAGATATCCTACTATGCGTCTGACACAAAAATAGAAAGTTAAATAAGGTGAAACCCAAGCAAATCAAACCAAGACTTTACTCTGAATGGTGAAATGCAAGGCAGCAGGGATCCTTGCTGTGACTGTATTATCAGGTTGCAGCGAACATCTGCTGCTGACAGGTAGTGGGATGATGATACTCCACATGTGGAAAAAGGAGAGAATTAAATAATCACAACTGTTTGGGAATACATGAAACCTAATCTAGGATGATGTGGGCTACATTTATCTAATGGAGAATGAATAAAAATTTAGTGGCAAAAATCTGCGAAGGTGGTAAACACGTTGTTCCCTGTTATATCTGTTTTGTTTCTAAGACCTGGTATTTTTAACTGAAGGGAAAAATCATAATGCAGTTGAATGCAGGGTTCAGAGACTGCTGTTTGCAGTGGAGCCTAAGGGATTCGGATCACTAGATCCCTTAATTCCTGTGGAAATCCCAGCTAATGTAGCCAGTTTACCATGCTGTCTTATCTTGGAGGAGGGTTTAAAAGCACAAGATAAATGCCAATACCTCAAGACTGAAGGAAACAAGCAGCAGCATCTGGCAGGGCAAGGAAGGACCAGCTAACCAGGAAGGCAGAGAATGCTCTCCTTGTCTGCTCTTCCTCCCATTGCAACAAAGGAACATCGGCTGTGTTTTACTGCAAGAGCAATGACGTGTCTGCAAATGGTTCACAGGTGAAAGTCTTTCCAGCAGAGAACAGTTAGAGTATCTATGCTATGACCAAGACTCAACAAGTGATTTTAAAATGTTTTTAAATGTAGTCAAGCACTGAAGCCAACAGAGCTCATGTTCTTGCTTAATCTGGGACTCTTTCATAAAGCAGTGATTTTTCCTGCATAATTTCTGTATTTCGAGCAAATATCCTACTGAAACTATTCCCATGGCAAACCCTCAGCCTCATTTAGTTATCACTGATTTAAATTAAGGGTCAATTTATAGGAACCAATCCTTAGAATTAGATTTCAACTCTCAGTGATTCAGTCACAACACCAACATGATCTGGCCCCTAAATATCCAGGAGAATTGCTGTGTGAGCAGAATTCCCTTCTGCCTCATCCAATTTCTTTGGCCATAAGGCTTCAATTCCAATTCTGAGCACAAGCAGGAGTCAGACCAGCAAGATGGGGAATGGATGGGACTTCTCCTCCTGGCTCTCCAGGTAGCGTTGGTGGTTGATTTTGGGAGTATATCTCCTCTAACAACAGAAAGAATTGAGATCTGCCCTTTACTTCCCGCTAAATGAATTCCTGGATTTTTATTTGTGCCTCTCCTCTGTGGAGATGAATATAAAGGGGCAATAATTTGTCAGGTATTGGGGCTGTGGTGGAATGGTCTGATTACACTTCTCATTACAGCATTTGTCTCAGACACCAGAAGAACACATTTGGTGACAAGCAGTCTGAGCTGTCTTCAGCGGGGAGGAGACTGCAATGGGAACCTCTGAAGCCCTGAGATGGAGACAGCTTGGTGCATCCATACAACTCACTGCAAATAGCTCCTGCTTTCAGCGCTGGACAGCAGTGACACTGATGCATGTTTTACTCCAGGAAATAATTTTTAATAAACTTGTGCAGTGCTTCTTTGAATGTCACTTGACAGCTGAAGCAAGGAATGCTAATTCAAGGATTCGCACATTGCTGTGGAGAGGCCAAAGTGCGGAGCATGGATTTACATGATAGATGTTTTTGAGCTTCCTCATGTCAGAAAACCTCCATGATTTTTTATCCCTTTTGCTAAGTCCAACGTGTGATGAGATGAAATGCTGTTTTGCTTTGACCGGGACCATGTTCTGGATAGCAGTTTAATTGCAGTTTAATTATTCTGCTCTTTAAAGCAGAGTAATTAGCCCGCTATGAATGTTGTAGCTTTGGCTAACAGGAAAGCTGCAAAGACCTTAAAATTCTGTTTCTCAAGCAAGAAAAGAGGTAAATACCAACAGTGAGACATCTGAGAGCTCTTTAAACTGCCTGAAATCAAAGCCAGAGCAGGCAGCCCCGTGCTTCCTTCATGGCTTTACTCCCTATCAGAAGGGGATCAAACCAAGGGTAAGTGGGGATTAAATTCCTATTGAGACTGATTAGATATTTGCAGTGTATGCTACACCACCAATGTACAGAGCAGCCCCTCAGACTATTGAAACAAGCCAGGGTACTCTTTTACATGAAATGAGAAAGATGCTTCCTAAACCATACTTTCCATCTGTATGAGTCCCAGCCTGAACCACTGATTGAGCACCTGGGGAAAGGAGCAGTCAGCCCTGGGAGCACAGGTGAAGGCAATTCACCTGTGTGAATGGAAGGGATGGAGCCTGGCTGCACCTCTCTTAGACCTCATTTAAGGGTTGACTGCCACTAGGGAAGGGTCTCTTTCTGGAGAACCCTCCTTAATGAAGCTCTCTCCTGTAAATCTAGACTATTCTGATACAGGTGAGCAATCTTCTTCCCTTCCTTCATAGCACCTTTCTATTGCACTGGTCCTTCTGTCATCACACCTTTGTTGTAATGCCTTTCCCATTGTATTGATCTGTCTGATTTTTACACCATGCTGAAGTGTCTGGTTAGCAATATGAAGACCAAAAATCTGTGCAATAAACTCTTCAGGTATATCAATTGGCACACTTTGGTGCTATATCACTAACCTGGAAAGTTCATGAGTGGCAAGTGAAACTTGCAGAAGACAGGTGCAAGAAAGAATGGAAGGACTATAGGGAGTTCAAATGCTATTATATTCTGGAAAACACATGGGGGAAACGCATCATAAAGTGAGTTCAAGTTTTCCAGCTCCTCACAGATCAGCTTGGCTACATATGTTTAGGTAGATGTATACACAATGATTTATAAGGATATGCATTTATACACACAGAGAGAAATCCCTCTACATTTCATATATATGAGTTTTGTAAGGCCAGAAGTGCTCAGTGTAGAGATAGTTATAGAAACAACTGATATGGAAAAGTAGACTATAGCAATTCTCTTTCAAAAACACAAGCCCTTTGAAATTTTGGTCTCTGATCTGCTTAGGAGAATGACTGCACTGAGGATACATCTGTTATTTAATTCAAGCATTGTGCTGCTGTCAAAGGAAACCATGCTGGCAAGCTGAATTTCAGCCTGCCAAGATCCTTTTGTAAAAACACAATTCAGAGCTTAAGAGTAGGGAGGAGAAAAAAAAAATCTAGAAAATAAAGACATAATAGCACAATCTCTGTGGGCAGAAAAAGTGCAGAAATAGTGTTCTTCTAGATGCTCTTATCTTTCTATTTTCCCTCTGCTGTGATTGAGGGCCTGAGATACTCGCACACCCCAGATCAGGGGAAGATGTGCATTTCTCCATTCACCTCCCCTTCATGCCTTCTTAGAGGCATTGGATAGCTAATAGTATTAATCTGTACTCTTGCTTGCTCAGACTGGGGGGTTAAGACTAGAAAATGGGTAACTTTAAAGAAATATGTGAACTTCTTACATGCAATCCTCAATGAGAGTATTACTGGAGTAAAATCTGAGCACAGGGACCTCATGATCCAACTCTAAATAGCTGATTTCCTTCAGTGTGAAGAATGACTCAGTACTATGATTCAGGCTTAATATATTACAGATCTGGTTCTCTCTGGCTAGGCTCTATGTTTTTGCACTCTCGGGGCCCTCAAATTTTCTCTTCTGTCTGAGAGAATGAATTTTACCATGAGCTCCAGCTCTTTCAATGACATTTACTTTGTAAGGCTGGAAAACTCTCCAAGGAGGGCAGGGAGAATTTAAACCATTTTTTTAGATCCTTAATGAATGAGACTCCACGAATTTTGGCAGCAATTCTGAGTTTTTAACCTCTTCAGGTTTTTAAAGAATGTTCTGAATGAGCCACTAATTTTCCTATCAAACGTGAGACTAGGTAATGAGCTATTTTGGCAAGGCAAGTCTGAATTTTATGCCAGAAATGACCGTGATATTTTCAGAGACTGCTACCCTGAAAAGAATTATAAGGCAGATCCACTTTCTCTTTCAAACAGAACTTTTAATGATTCTTTGAATTGGATTGCATCATCACAGCTATTTTGATTGCCGTATTCATATTGACTACAAACCCTTCACATCTACCTACACCAATTTTAATAAAATTATGAAACCATTAGAGGAAGACTTCATAAAGTTGATGACACTAGATTACCCCAGAATGAGATATAGTGCTGAAAACAGGAGAAAAGGAGGAAGTTAACTGTTTTGTGAAGATCTATTTTGGACTATCATTGTACAATGGCAGAACATATGCAGAAGCTTGATCCTAAAATAGATTTCGGCAAAATCTGAGCTACTGTTGGATTTTGTATTTTAATTGTAGTCTAGCTTGAAATGATGATGGGGAAAGTTCAATTTGTCAGTTATGTTAATATCTTCATGTAAATGTCAAAAGAAAATTCACCCGGAAACCTTATATCAAAGCACTATTCTGAGGAACAACATATTGAATTGTGTTATGAAGCAATAGAAGTCATTAGTACAAATATCAGGGCCATGTTTCCTCAAAGTCTGTGCACGTACACATTGTCATTTTTGTTCTGTTTGAAATTCACCTTGTGTAGACAATTGGTAAGATGTAAAATACACCGAATCTCTACGGATCAAAGTTATTTCTGTACAAAGGGCTACAGGACAACCTGAAGACCATTTAAATCCCTCAGTGCTGTTTTGACAGCATAATGGCCTTGAATGACTGCATTGGTGGAATAGTCCTTCTGCATGACACTACATTTCTCCCTTTTATTCAGTTCAAACTATTCTTGATTGCCGTAAAGATGTTTAGCATAGAAGCAATGTGATGCATTTTCCTATTGGAGACAATGGAGAATGAGTTGTCACTTTATTTCCTACTTTAAAACTGTGATTAACAGCAACAAATTTCAGACCAACTCATATTTAAAGAAACCTCTGTACTGTGTTTTCACAAAGGACTATTTGCATAACTGTTGCATTTATCAACCATAGAGTGGCATAGTTTCTTACCTTGCAAGCAAGGGCGACTGTCAATCCTAAATTCCCCGAGGTGTTGAAAAGTTTAACATATTTTAATAGAATATTTATGTCTAACTGTTGTCCTAGATGGATAGAGTCCCTTTGCATCCTTTCTATTTTTAAGAATTCCTGCACAAAACATCTTTTTCTTGTGACCACTTGAACATGTACCAATCAACAACAGGAAAATTAAGTTTTAAAAAGGTTTCCCGGAACACAAATTCCAAGAGAAAAGAATGGGGACATTGAATTCCCTCATTTAAAACACGTCATAACCTATGACACCAAAGCCAAGCCCATTCAAACACTTACATGGCTGACATACTTTGAGCTCAGGCTAATATGCATGACTGTGGCTTTGTCATCTCCCAGGCAAGTGCAAGTAGCCCTCAGAAACTTGTGATCAGGATGTGACTCTGGTATTGCTAAGTAAAATTGGGTGAGGCATCCTAATTAAACTGAACTTGATGGAAGACGTTAGTAATTTTCAGAGTGAAAAGGTCTTTGCTCAGGTCAGGTATATTTCCCCTGTGTCAGTCAGTCTCTCATTTTGGATAATGCCTGATTTTGCGCATGTTTTTATGTTTGTAAGTTAATATCAGCCCCTAGACCCTGCTTGTATTCATCTCTGGTATCATTACAGACAAAGAGAAAATAAGCTTCAGAGGGAAGTCCTATAAATAATACATCTGGTAGGTGACTACAGACTTGTTGCTCTAAGAGTGGTTAATTTAAAATTGCCCCTTGGGCACTGCACAAATGGTAGCAAATTTGAAACAAAACCTACACCATCATTTGCTGTTCTTATCACAAGCCAGAATACCTAAAGTGCTTTTGGCCACAAAATTAATAAAAAAAATCCAGAGAGGAATAACATTTATCAGAGTGTTTTCATAGTCTCCTGTTGTTATCTCTCAAAGATGCCCACACACTTGTTTTCAGTAATCTGAATGACTGTACTAGCTTAAAATAGCACTAGGTTTTCCATTTGAAGCGAGATTTGAATTTAGCAAACTGCTTGAGTAAGAGCTTAAAATAGCTCCCAGGGCTTGAGATTGTTTCCTCCTCAGTGGGGCAGACACTGCAAATTTCAGAAGGCCTCTCAGACCTGGACGTTCACATGCTCTGAGAGCCTTTACAAACCCCAGCACGGCATGCACAGGGATTTTGAGCAGGAACAGATTTCACATTACTACAGCTTGTAGGCGTATTCATATATAACTTCTACTGAGGGGAATGATACAGGAATACCAAGTGCAAGGATTTCCCAGAGTCTGAGAGGGTCACACAATTAATCTCTTAAATATGTCTTAAGAGATTGACGATTTCCACTACTGTGGTTTTTAAGAAGCAGGCTCCTGAAGAAACCCTCGGGGTATCAGCTTCCACTCTGAAAAATTCAGTGAGATTATTTATTGCTTATAACCAAGCCACAACTACACTCCACCCCAATGTGCAGCGAGCAGCACCATGGAGAGCGGACGAGCTGACCGTGCAGTCCAACCTCATTAAAACACAAAAAGCAAACCTCTCCCAGTGAATCCTTTGGGTCTCAGATCACCTCTATAGGAGTCTATAAAAATATAAATTAGCTAATGAATATTTAATCTATCAATAAGCAGATGAGGTAATTCTTGCTTTAAATATCCTATTGTCAGAGCAGCTGGGAGGTGAGTGAGACAAATACTAGTTACTAAAATCTCACTGTGTCTGTGCTGGGAAACGGCACTAGAGGGGTTTCATTCTGTCTGAGCTTGCAGGGAGGGCACATTGTTCTTTTCCTGTTATTGTTTTTGTTTGCTTTTGGCAAAAACAACTTGTTTTGTTATTCAAATTTGGCTTGAGCTCAGCTTCTTTTCAGCAAAATAGCATTTTCTTCTGAAGTTTATTTGACCCTAAAGCATACATGGATAGTATACTTTGGTCACCATGGTTCTAAAATTTAAAGAATATTGTTTGAAGAGTTGAAATGTTATTGATTTTTCTCCTTCAAACTCCAAAACTTACACAGATAAGGGCAGTGACATCTAATCATGGTGTTGAATAAGATGCTAAAGCTCAGGCCTTCTATGAGCATTTGCTTTCATGTTCTACAGTATAATAATATTTTTAGCTTAGAGCATAAACACACTAAACTCGTCCTGGTAAGTGGAGAATAATACAAAAAGAAATGCAACAAAAACAAGCCTGAAGCCAGCTCTGATGACTCAATTATTTACTTTACTGTAACTAGATAAGAACATAAGGAAGACTGACAGGTCTTGGACCCAAGTACCTACAAAAAGGTAGCTGAGATGTGTGGTGAACAGTAGACAGAACATAGCTTCACCCCCTCTTACAAAGGTCGGAAGAAACAAGATTTGATTCCTTCTTGACACATTCAGGTTAATGAACTCCTTTATACCTTTACTTTAAAAAGGACTTGCAGAGATGTTTATGCACCCTGTTCTCTGAGCATCACTGAGGATGAGTGGACAGAAGGGCTCTATCTGACAGGAAGCGGTCTGGAGCATCAGTGCAAGCTAGACTGTCAAAGGCTGAAGACTGAAAGTCAGCTCAGCTCAGTTAGGATCTTTTAAACACAACCAATGCTTCCCTTCCCAATAAGCTCATGGCCTTTAATTGGCCAAATCACCATTTGTTTTAAACCAGGTGGCTTCAGTCATCACTTGTTGCCCCTAACTCCCATGGTTATTAATGTCAAGAGTATCTTCATCTTTCAGCAGCTGCTGCAGGGGAAAGGTTTTCTTGGTAACATCAGTTTGTGGATTCCCATGCCAAATTCAGAAGAAAGCTCCTCTTTGAACAATGCTAAATGTAAACTATTAACATTTGAGAGTAAAATGGTTTTGCAGAATGATTTCCCTTACACAGAGCAGGACTGCAAATGACTTCTGTACTCTTGCTTTTATCCCCAGCAGTAGCAAATGCTGCTTGCTGTGGATATCTTAAATTTGCAGAGCCACTTACAATATATCTGTTGAATGTTTCTGCCTTGCAAAGAAAACAATACCCTGGCTCTTATCAGTATCACTCAGACACTCATTTATGCAAGCAAGAAAAGGAGATGTATGTATATATCCAAGGGCATAAGAACCCAGAGTGCTAGGATTTTTGAGCTATAGGACTATGAGATTACATTGGCCTCTTTCTAACTAACCCCTGTGAGCTCCTGTGCGACTTTTCTCAAAATGATAAGATTTCATCTCAGATGTACTTGGGAAAGACTGATCTGCTGGAAGAAATAAAAACAGGAGCAAAAAGGTCATTGGCTTCTTTAGGAGGACTCAAGAGTACAATAAGGAATACTGTGAATTTTCTGAAATCACTGGTAGGACTGTGACTGCTTATCCCTTTCTATAAGCAGTGATTTTCCAGGATGCATTCATTCACTGCTATTGGAGTCTGCTTTAGAGAAGAATGAGGAAAACAAGTATGGAATCCTTCAGCCAAATCTATGCCTGTATACTACAAATAATGCTTCAATGCTTTTCTAATTTTGTCTTCATTTTTTGGATATTGATGAGAATAAGAGAAATTTAAAAAGAGAATAAGCATTGCAACATTTTTCCTAACCAAGTGCAAAAGCACATTTCAGCCTATAGAAACTTGCTGACCTTGCTATGTTCAGCTCATAAATTTAAAAATTTCCCCTTGTGTGAATGAGTTTGGTCTGAGTTTAAGAACTTCTGCATATCTTAAGAGGGGAAAAAAAAAATCTGTGTTAATGTCTGAATTTGATGGAATATGTCTCATCCTTGCTTCATTTGTGGCAGTAGAATGAGACATATGGTTCTTGAGTCAGCTGCCATGCACTCAAGCAACATCACTCAATCACAGGCTTTCTTGGCATCGCTAGCTCTTACCAAGAAACATCCTGAACAGTTTGATGTGAGTGTACAAGAAGATCCAGGTGGGATATGTGCAGTTCTTTCACTGCTTTCTTTGAAGTAAAACTTTTCTAAACTTTCATATGATTCACTGAACAAAATAGTGTCCTTATGCAAGGAGCTCAGAAGGTCTTAAAACATGTAGAATGAAGGAAAAAAACCATTTGTTCTTTTATAGAGCACAGCTGTAGGACTGCCTGTTCTTAGCTGGTCTTCTTGCACTTTGAAAAATGATCTTAAAAAAGGGAATGGACTTGTAGAAGAGATCTCTGCATTAACCAACGTAATTCAATCTGTGTTAGCCAGGTGCGATCATATGATAAGATTTCTGTAAAGCATACCCAAGATCTGCATGTAACCATGTTGTTAAAATTGCCAATATTATGAAACCTTGGACCAAAAATGCATACTGGGGATCAGGGTAAGACTCTATCATTCTCGCTCCCGTTCTGGAGGGAGTGAAATTCAATTCTGCAGCTGTGGTGGTTTAGATCTGGGAAGGTGAGGATGAAGAGCAGTGGAAGCACAAATGGTTGGAGAGCTGTTAGAGGGTATGGGGGCCTGGTGGTCTCCTCTGGAGACTCTTCAGTATCTCTTGATGTGAAAGTGACTGAGGATTTAGGAAGTGTGAGGTAGTTATGGGCAAGATTGATTTCTTTCTTCTCTTCCGAAAGACTACTCTTGCCCAGCCACCTTGTATACAATTTGAAGATTTCACTTATGTCTTCCCTCTGTCATTTATTTTTATTCTAATTCTAGGTATTCTTTGTAGCTTTCATTTTTGAAACTCCTATCTGTCTCTCTTGGATTCTCACCAATCAGTTCAAATCTCTCTTGAGAATCAATGCTCAGACTTCACGTACTATTTCATAAAAGGTTCCTCAATTTTACAGGCTATACCCTCTCTTCACATTTTTATATGTAGACATTATATAATGCTCTCATACTGAGATGGAGTTTGCTTTTCCGTAACAACATAGCACTGCTGACTCACAATTTTCTTTTCTAATGGAAAACTCCTCAGTTAAATGCTATCAAAATCACAGTGTTTTGTGATAGAATATAACTTAGTTTGTCTCTTTGCCAGTGAGAACTAAACGAAGTTGATTTCAAATTGAAGAAAGTGCACACAAACAGCTCAACTGGCATTCAGCAATCTGATTTACCTGTGATTCAAGGTTAGAGCCCAAGAAATCCTTTTCTGAAAACAAGTGAAGTGAATGCAACCGTAAGTCTTGTACCAGAGGAAATAGATTGCATTTGAGAGTATAAGTTGGAACTTTTCTCAAGTTTTATTGAACTCAAAAATAAAAATCTCTTGTTATATAAATGCATATTCATTTCTAACCCATTCTATGTTGCACAGTGTCTATCAAGTGTGCAGTGCTCCACAGTGGATGTTTACTGCAGGTCACAGAGACTTTGCATGACACCATGAGGCTTTTTGCTGGGAATGGGCATCCTGTTTTTTTCCAATTTGGATGCTTACATACCCCACCATGGAGATATTCTCAGGCAGAGGTTTCCTGACAAGCTCACACCTTCCATCTGCTACATTAATGTCTTCCTCTTGCCTTAGGTCTCATGATGGCTGTGAGACAAGGAAGTTTCTTCATGAGCGCAATTAAAACTTGCCATGGACCTGCCATTCCATGCAGAATTGATCACTCATATTAAAACAAGATGAATATTCAGAATGTCAGGTATCATTCAGGGCTTCCTCAGGGCTGCGTCCTGCCTGAACAATTAACATCTGCATTACAGCTGAGGCAAGAAAAGCAGATAAAATAAGTCAAATATTGCCTAGGAGAATCATTACTTACTCTCCCCTAGAAGGTCTTCTGTTGCTTCCTCATATCAGTTATATTCCTGAGGCTGATAGATAACCTAGCAGATGATGTTCTGCACACAGGCAGAAAAGTTTGGAGTATCTTCATTTTGGAGTTTATCTTTTCAACCTGCGTAATTGATGGAAGAGAAATTGGCTGGCAGTGTAGCATTCCCAGAATGGGAGCTGTGCTGTTGGCCACCACCAGAGGTCTGGTGAACTGGGTGTTGATTGTCCTTATTTTGTCCTTTTTTCTGTTTGAAGTTGGCATATTTAGTTCATAATGTGTCCAAACTGCCTCCTGGACTGGCATTAACAATGACAGGTGCAACTTTAGTCACCTAGAGAGCGTCCTTCTTTTTATATCATTCCTCATTCTGTCGAATCGAGGCAAACCATGCAGGGAGAAGAGATCTTTCATCAGACCAACTGACATGGTTGGCAGGGGGAGCGGAAAACTTTCAGGCATGGAGATCTCCTGCAGAGCAAAACTGCTCGGGGCTCTGCCTGTGTTTCCTGGCAAATCAGTTCCCCTCGGTACCATTGAGACTGTCCGTATTATCTCCAGTTTATTTAGGATGGAAAGTTTTATCTGCTGTGTTTGGTCTGCATGCAAGTAATGGACTCAGTTGTGGGTTTGAAGCCTCGATCCCTTTTAAAACGTATTTTATTATAACAGATGAAGTGGCTGATTGGAGGAACACGAGACATGTTTCATCTTCCTTTTCAACACTATCAGCAAGACAGATGAAAGGAGCAGTGAGAGGTGCCTCATGTTGGATATCATTCCCTTACCCTTTTGATGCTTTTGCATGTAGATACAGAGTAATTATACTGTGACTGATTATATCACAGTGCTACCCGGTGTGATATTTTATTAACAGAGCAGGGGCACATGGGCGTTGCATATCCAGCCACCTCTCTATGCCAGCAATGTTCCCATTCCTTCTAAGCTATAGCACTCAGACAGTGTAATTCTTTTGTTGGCACTAGACTGTCATCTGAGTAACTGTATTAATTAGGAAGATCACAGAGGTGTAGATGAGCAAATTTGTGTAGACTCTGAAATGCAGTGGTAGAAATGTAAATGGATCTAGGACGATATATATAAATGTGTGTTCTGTCCTCAGGATTCTCATTTGTACTGCACAGATATTGTAGCTTCTGGCCTTTACCATGGGCCTTAAATTCACTCTTCAGTGTCAGGCAACAGTCTCTAACCTGTGTTGTGCATCTTCTTGGAACCTTTCTAGACTAATTGACTCTGAAAGCAGGGGAATAAATGTGATGTTCCCTTCCAGTCTCACAGGACTTGTGTTCCTATCTAGATGCAAATAACTAATATGTATGGAGGTGTCATCCAGATGATGACTTCATTTATCTTCTGCCCCCTCAACAGTAGGCATGAAGCACCTCTGCACCCTGAATACAGCAGAGCTCTAAAAGCAGATGAGCAATGGTGCAGGGCAGCCTTTTCCATTTCTACAGTGGCAGAAAAGTAGCGATATTAAATCTTTGCATTCAAACATAGTTTCCTACAGTCAACCAAGGCTGTACAAATCTGGGTAAGATCTTTGCAGCCAGAAGTCCTGTCCCAAGCAAGAGTGAAACATTTGGTGCTGAGTTTATTTTTCTACTGTGTCTCAGTGAGAATATACAGAAAATATTGAGCTGGATTAGCAGAAGGCAGGAGTTACAGCATGAGGGGGTTACAGCCAAGTGTTCACCCCCTCTTGCCTCTCCACTTGTGCAGACCTCACTGTGCTTTTGACTAAGAACATCCGTCCCAGGTTTAATGGGCTTTGACTAAAATCTCTTCAGTACAAACCTCTATGCTAAGTGCCCCTTGCAGACATACCCCTATTGAGACCCTCAAGCCAAGGCTATAAATCACCTAATAAGGCATGTTGTGGTGCATTAGTCTCACTGTAATCTAATTTCACATCTAAGGTATTGAGAACTGGCTGCTGGCCACAAAATTGAGACAGCATTCTTAATTAGGGCTTGATAAATCCTACAGATGTGCATGGCAGTGTTTGAGAAAGCAGACTTAAGGGCTTTCTATGTTCATAAGAGGGTGCTTTTGTTGGGCTCTGTTTTTGAAATAAGAGTACATTTTCACATGCATAACACAAATATTGATGCTTGGAGTCTCAAGAAATTCATTTAGAAGGGAAGATAAACAGAGATAAAGCACAGCTTGACTAAGCTTGATAGAAAGGAATCTAATGGTCTACAAAATTCACAAAGTTGATGTATGCTTCAGCGTTTACTCATACTGAGGAGCATTTACTCATATCTATCGCACTCTTGAAGCCTATGTTATTAATCTTGGAGGTCAGCTTCCCAGAGAAAGATGGATTCCATGCAAGTGCCACAGAAATCTAGCGCATCTGGGGGTAAATGCTTTTTATAGCAAATGAATGATGCAAAAAATGACCCAAATGAGAGAGAACTGAGATGAAATAATGTAACAGGATATCACTAGGGATAATGGGATGGAAGTATTGGAAAATATTGAACGCTGGGGATTTTTAAATTTAGAATGGATAAAGTGCTTATAAAAATAACCAATGGGATATTCTTATACCACTGACTACACTGGATGAATTAAATATTAACTGTTACAACTGGAATAGCTATAGAATATCACAGTCTGTTCTTTTGTGGCACAGAGATAGCTTGTAGTTCTCGAGTATTTTATTCATCCCGGTACAAAGCTTTGCAAATACTAAACCCAGTTGCATGCTGATCACTATGGAAGCTGAAGTTCAGGACAGGAACAAAGCATAGGTTCCTACTGTGGCTGGTGATCCTCGTCCGCTGAACTGAACTGCCAAAGGGGAGGTGGGTTCTCCAGCACTAGGTAGCTTTAAGTTGAGATGGTTGTTTGGGGTATCTTCTTGCTTTGTGTCACTACAGTCCAAATAACCATGATGACCTTTTGTACTTAGAAAAATCTGAATCCTTTGGTGTGAACCTTTCTTCTGCTTTGCTATTGACTCAGATCTGGGCTCCTAGGGCTTTGAGAACAGTGGAGGATGGTGACTCAGGCGATCAAATGGATTTCTTCTCATGGCTCCACTTTGCCTCCCTGCCCCTCTCCAAATCCAATCCAGCTTGTCAATAGACCAAATAAAAACCAGGAAGGAAAGTGATACAGGTAATGATTGTGGCTGTCAAAAATCTGTCCAGGCTGAAAGTGGAGAAAGTGAATGCATCCTTGTTTCCATCAGCTGATATTCACTTTCAGTCATCCAGCAAGCTGGAAACTCAGGATGAACTTCTGTGTGTTTATCTCCAACCTGACATTAAGAAAATTGAGTTGCATTAGAATAGATTGGTTTGCTAGCTTAGTGGATGCAGCGCAGAAACACTTTTGATGCAGGCTGTAATTAAAATGGAGGAAGGAGGAAGATAGATCTGATATGGAACAAGAGGAAGAAAGTAATTAAGTGTCAAGAACTCCACTCTCTCCCATGACGCAGTGGCATGCAGAGGACTCTGGGTGGAACACGAATACCAGTTGTTCTTGGATGTAACCTCATTCCAGTTGTGGAGAGAGAAGATTTCCAGACTGGAAGCATGATACCTTTGAGCAAAGGAGAGAGAGGGAGCAGGTAAAACAAATGGAAGCTGGGAGAGTTCTCGATTCTTGAATTTGAGACAGCTAAAAACATTAAAAATAATTCAGAGCTCTTTTTCTTTCTGTATTTGAAAATCTTAGGAAAAAATGATTGATAGGGAGGTTTTGTTGTCACAAAATGTACCTCCAAAGACACCAGAGAGACAAACAGAAACAAACAACAAAAAAAAATCATCTTCTTTCCTATCTCAATGCCTGTATTTGTGAAATCTTTGTAGTTAAAGTAATTCCAGAATTCTCAATACAGTTTTACGTAGCGTTTCATCTGCATATGCAAAATGCTCTATCAGGGATTCTTCTCTCTAATTTCTAACCAAGGAGAATGTGAAAGCAGTAATAAGTCACAAAATTCTTTTGTGTCTCTGGAGAGAGAAATTAATTTACCCCATGCTTTGCTATTTCCCCATCTGTCAAAGAGGAGGATACTTGGCCAGACATGTAAATAGCACTGAGATATTTGGATCCTGACACGCTGAGAGCCACAAAGACTTCTATGTTGTTTGTGTCCTCAGCTTCAGAAAATAAAGAAGAATAAGAAGCGGCTACTTGCAAAGTCTGGATACAGAAATAATATCCTGACTTGCTCATATCTTGACTTCCAAACAGTGATGGAAAACAGTTGTTGGTAAAAGTTGCAGCATTCAGTAAGCTTATCGTGATTGCATGTTCCTGAGAAGAAGCAGACGTTATCAGAGCAGGGTGGGAATGTTGTCTAAAATAGGTAAGTAAAATTACTATAAGTCCACCGTCACTTGATGAAATGCCCTGTTGAAGGTTGCTAACAGAGAAGTATTTAAAGAAAACACTATTTTACAAGAAATTGTTGCCTTGACTGCATGTGAATCTCACTGGGAAATCTGTCATCTTGTTTCTGACATTTGTTCTGAGAAGAGAAGAAAAAAATCTGTTAAGAACTACACCAAGATAAGCAGTGGTAAAATTACCAACTAAGGAGCCTTCAGTAGAATGCTATAATAAGAAGGGAACAACACAGAGAAGACAAACTTCTTATGTACGTTATGAACCTCCATGGTCTAATAGAGGATTTTATAGCCACAAATTAAACCTCTGACAGGAAGTCCTACTGCCCAAGAGCAATTCTTTTCTATTAAACAGAAAAGCTACTTTACTTCTCAAGCATAGCAGCCAGAGGGAAGTTTTACTAGTACAAAGCTGAAGAAGAGAAAGAGCAAAATAAAAATAATAAACTTTAAAGGAGGTCATAGGGAAGACGTCCTCCTCTAGATGCTCACATCTGCCACAAAGTCAATTTAATGCTTGTTTAAGGCTGTCCCTTGAGCCCTAGGGTAGTGCTGCCCATCGTATCACAGTGTGAAATATCCGTTATGTTACAGAGCATTATACCCTGCAAATGAAAGAGGTTTTGAGGGTAAAAACTGCAGGTTTCTATGCAAAGAGCAGCTTTCATCCTGCTCTGCACTCCTTTCACCCCTGAGCTGGAGGGCTCACTTTTGGGGGACTTCTAAGCAAGTGATGGTATAAGTTAGCATGAATTACACATGGTTGAAACTTCAAGCATGTTTCTGAGACGCCACAGCGAACAAACACAAATTAAAAATACATTTAATTACCCAAGAAAGAGCCAGGATCTGTTGCAGTCTCACAGCAGCTAGTTCATTCATTGTCAGGGAAATAATAAGTGTTATATTTGCATTCAGGCAGAGGTGAAGGCTGAGAGCTCTCTGTATGTACATCTGTATTACCACAGCCCAAATAATTTGCTTTAAGGTCATGGCTCTTCATGTTTTCATTAAGGCTCTCTTCAGTGCAAATGATTGTACTAATCATAACATTTGGCATGTATACAGCATTTCCAATCCATGGAAATCAAAGCCTTGTAAGGCTTGTACAACAAGGTAAGGCAGGCCGAGAACCAGGTGCAGACTGTCATAAAATGAAAGGAGGACAGTGTGTTCATAGCAAACAGTATCCAATCAACCCATCATGATCAAATCTCAGCTCCAAGTAACACTTCCCTGTTTGCATGTGCCCTGTTGCTCATGTCCACCAGCTGGACCCATGAGTCCCAGTGACAAGCTCCGAGTTGTTTCCATTTTGATGCAGGATAAATGATGTAGCCACACGCATTTTCTTCTGAAGAGAGCAGAGATCTCCCTGAAGCTCACTAACTGGACAGTTTTTAGTAATCACTTCAAATCTTGGTTACTCAGTGGAGTGATTACTAAAACTGACGAGGTGGATGCTTCACACCGGGCACAAACCTGGCAGAATAAATGTACTGCACTTCTCCATCTGCTACATTTCAGTGGAAATTATAATCAGTTGCTTAAAAATCAGTCCTCCGCCTATCAAACCTTTTGGTGTGTGTAGGTTCTGTTTTCCATGACTGACTTTGTTTTTCAGTTTCCCTCAACTGGTTTTCCAAACACTTGAATTTTTCTGCCAAGGCTGGTTATCAGCATGGGAGGAAAGAAATATTCTGAGTTTGCTGCAGCCTAGTCAGAAATATTCTGAACACCAAAATTAAGCCCTTCTCTCTCGTGCATTAGTAACAGTGGAGATCACAGGTAACACATCCACGTGTGTTCGAAGTTCTTTGGGAGGTGAGTTGTTCCTCCCCAAAAATGCCATTGAAAGTTGACCAACCCTAGTCACAGTTTGAAATGTGGCACTGGAATAACAAATGTGCTCCTCTTTACCAAGTTTTATCTCCACGTTTCTCAGATGAGAGCATTTGCAATTCCCTGAAGCAGAAAATAAAGAGGCGAAACCAGAGCTGCGGGAATGAGGTGCCACTGCAAGCATCAAAACAAAACCTCAACAGAAATCGATATCTCTTTGCAATTTAACAAGAAGCAAATATTTTGACTGGAGAAGAAGTAAATAAAAAGAAAATAGATGCATTCTAAATGTTGGTCTCAAAACTTGTGGTCTCCTACAAGCTCCAAACATTGCAGTGAATCCTGTTGGTCGCTGTCACAGCCTGTTTTTCAGCTAACATCTGGCGTTTGTTCTGCAGTGTGAGGAAAGCTACCGGCACTGCTTTTCCAGCGCTGCTATCAACTCATAGTCCATGCTTCGCAGAACAAACTGTGCCAGCAAAATGGGCACGAGCCTCCCTGAGGAGAGGAATTGAGTAAGTATTGATAGGGCATTTATAAAGGGTGAGTTGAAATATTTTAAGCACAAGACATTATAGTTGATAAAAGAAAAAAGACACAACTGTGTAATGTTTGTTCTTCATACGGCAAGGCATGCAAAGTGCCAGGAGGAATCCAAGGAGATGTATTCTGCCCATTAACTAAACACTTACTAGCAATAGAGAGCCTGCTAATGAGACAAGCTCACTTCAGCACTGAAGCAAATTTGACTGTTGAATTTAATAATGAGGCTATTATGTTCCACAAATTGGCACATGCGCATCGAGAGTGTTTTTAATATTTCATTTTTTTGTGTGTGTGTGTGTCTGCTTCTCATTAAAAGCAAAGCAATAAATTGAAGTGAATTTGTCTGCAGACTTAATTTCTTAACGGGACCGAAAGCTCCATGTCATTTCCATTAGAAGATGGCAAAAATGCTAGCAGAGACCATGAGAAAGGGTACATGCAGAAAAAAACAGCCTGAATTGTACTATACTGAAGATTTTATTATAGGCTTAGGACTTACAGTCTTGTTCCCCCATGAGGGATTCCCCAAATGAGAGTCTGCATGAGTGGCTGGTCGAGGTATGGATATGTCTATGACAGTTGTTCAGAGTATGGGAAAACCTTTCTGGTCTGCACTGAAAGAAGAACAAAAGTCCAAACCTTGCATGTCTTTCTGGCTCTACCATTAAGAGAAAATGTTTTTGGTCATTGGAAATATTATGGTTATGGTTATATCACACACTAGAGAATCTCGTTGCTTCTACGGTCCATGAGTTTTCACTGGAGAACACTTGGAAGCCAAAGGATCATCTTCCCACCCTTCTCCTTGGAGAGATCAGCAAGTTCTGGATCTAAACCTAAAGCATACAGTATTTACCAACTGCCTGATTTCACCACATTGTTGCCATTACTGCTTTCAATCCTGCAGCAATTCTCCAGCCTTGTAAATATTCGTCATTATAGCTCAGGAGCTTTCTATTTAATAACGCTTCTCTCCTTATTTAATAAAGACTGTTCTATTAAATGATTTGCCTGTGTTTACCTGTGCATAATGAGGAATCTGGCAGAAAACCAAACAAGTTTGGAGCCTCGAGATGCCGGATGTTGATCCCATTAATAACTACAAAATGAACAATGAATCATTAAGTTACTCACCTCATCACTTTGCTCCCCGGTCGCAACCACAACAGTGCAACCCACAGAGGTCACAAGAGGCCTATTGACTTCATCAGCTCCGCTTCTCACCCAACAAAGCAAATTTCTGAAATTGACAGAACAAGTGCAATCTCCATTTCAGTTCTGAGCACCTCAGTAGCACTGACGTGCCTAGAGGAGGAGGGTATTTATGCAGGGTAATTGTGAAGAAATATAGTGAACTTTCCTTAGAAGACACCTGGAAAGGTTACATGCTTCCTAATAATTAATAATGAGGTTCTCTTCACTGCACTGTTAGAAGATAAGCAAGATTCGGGGTAAACCAGTCTGGTCTTGAGAGATCTGGGCTCCTGAAGTGTTTTGTGTGGTTCTACCACTTCTTTAGGATGGCCATGTAATGCTGAGTAATAGAACCTATTACAGAAATGTTGCCTAAGGATCAAGTGCGTAACTCAGAGAATTACCAGAATCCAGAGAAATATCTTCACCTGCGTTACAGAGCTGTAAATCACCTGGTTTTCAGAAATACAGACTCCCATTTCTCCTAACAGATGCATGCACAAGGTCAACTGAAGAAAGCCACATTCTGAAGAAAATATACTGCTTGGACCTCATCTCACTGAAAACAAAGCCCGTTAATTAAATGAAAATGCATCTGATCGTGTCTTATTACAGTCTTTCAGAGCGAGTCTCTGCAAACAATGCCAGACTCAACACAGAGAAGTACATTGGTTTAAAACAGGAAAAAAATTGCACATACAAACATCTTCCTATACATATTCTGCTTCCAACCATTGGTCACCTCTAATATTTTTCCTGTTTCATTCATTTGATGGAAATTCAGCAATTCTTTGGAAAGGATTTGCTTTGCAGCTGAAAATCTTGCCATTTTCTTCTTCATTTCAACATGGTGGTGAAATTCTCTTCAGTTATCACTTGAGTCTGCCTGAGAGGCTCTTCTAGGATGCCAGTTAAAGACTATAGAGAAGGGAGACAAAGGCAAAGTTATTTTAATAATTTTTTCATCTCTAAAACCCCCTAATCACAGAAGATTATAGAATCAGAGCTCCAGAGCTCTTCCTGTCTGCTCAGTACCCCTTGTGCCATTGGAGAGGGCTACATAAAGGACAGAAGCAGGAGGAGGGACAGCAGTGGTGGGGAATTACGGCACATGACACCAACAGGTCTCTTTAACCAAGGTCACCAATGAAGCTCATCATCAGTGAACTGGGCAAAAAGTGATTCAAATAACTGCCATTCAGGCCAGAAACAGAAACAGTTCACTAATTGTAATTGTTGGTTAAAAAAGCACTTGAGAGAGTTAAGAGCAAGCTCAGCCCCTTGGCCCATGTTTTCTCCTCTCCAAGAGTGCTTGTAAGAGGCAGAGCCATCCATGGGTGCATTGCCACTGTGGGGGATATCCTGGGCTGCTCAGCAGTGACCAGCCAGGCAGATCTTCATGCATCTCTGCCAAAGGCAATTCAACAATTCAGCAACAGATGGTCCTGTAATTACAGCCCATTTGAGAGATTTTTAATGCACTGATTTGAAAGCCATTGATTTTTCTTCCTCATAAGGAGAACAACAAAGAGAAGAGAAAACACCTCAACCTCCCTGTGATTCTCACTGCTTGGCTTTTCACAGCGTATTCTGCAGGCAAAGTGAAAACATTTGGCTTCAGCCAGCCAAACCATGACTGTAATTGAATGGAGTAACTGTCTTCCAGTCAGGAGCTGAGCTGAAGCACGTTTTCTGTGAGCTTTAAAGTGTTTAAGCTGAATGCAAACCAATCACCAAAAGAAAGAAAGACAAATCTCTGCTGCATGCAGAGTTCCTGGGAGAAGAAGAGATTGGAAACTGAACCCCACGGCTGTGGCCTCAGGTTGGAGAGGTGATGGATGGGCTTCTGCAGACAGTGTAGTCTGAAGCTTTGAACAGCAAATGGCACAAAATGGATCCATCTATTTCTATGGTAACATGAATAGCTCAGGACTAAACTATAGCCCAAATCTCAGCTGGGTGTGAAAACTCAAAGAGCAACCATTCTCATCTCACAGGCTTGATGGTCTTCTTCCAAGCCTCATGCATGTCCTTTTCCTCAAAACTGACAGTATTAAGAAAATAAAAAAAAATATATATAAAAATCTTAGAATCCTCAGAGGAAAATATATCTTAGCCTCCAGGCTGAGACAAATTAAGTCTCAGGAGCCACAGCTTCATCCCCCACAACTCCTGGTGTTGCAGATTGCCCCACTGCAGCCCCCCTGTCCCATGCTCTGGAGAGTCTTGTGGGGGTGAGGAATGGATGAGGAGCAACCCAACGGGTCACTTAGCCAAGAACATACTTGTCTCTTCACCATGGGGCAGATCCTTAGCATACAATCAGTTTTAGTGCAATGGCTCCAGAAATCAACAGGGAGTAAAACACATTCTGCTCCTTCTCACTTTCTCTGTTCTCCGAATTTGGAAGACATCACTACTGCACTGCCATGGTTCTTCCAACCAGAGGCAATCCAGCCCCAAGGCTTCTGTTTCAACACCTCCATCTAGTTCAGTTCTGGACCCAAGTCTAACGCTGGGATGTCTTATGCACAGATAATTTCTCCCTCGCCAGCAATCAGTCTCTGTTCCTCACCGCCGGGTTCAATGGGAGCGGCTGCTGACACGAGCTCTCCAGCAGTTCTTCCTTCTAAAAATATTGATCACAACTCATCTTTTCTGCTTCAGCTGAATTTTGACGAGCCAGTTCCAAAGGCGCGGGAGGAGCTTCCCATGCAACCTGTCCCTGCAGCTCCCCTGGAGCTGTCACCTCCTTCGTGTTACACACAGACACCTTTTTAAAATGTAGTACAACCATTTGTCAGCAGTTTCATCATCACTCAAGATCACAGTTGGAAAAGAAGTGTTGAGGGACCGCGTTATGACACTGAAGTTTGGTATGCGACAAGGAACAGCTAAATAAATAGGCTTGTATCCAAATTATGGCTATTTGGGAGGTATTTTTGCAGAAAGAGGAGGAAAAAAATAATAACGTGATTTGAATTTCAGCTGGGGCAGCCCAGTCCTGCGTGCACCCACATTTTTTGTGCCAGGAGCTACTATTCCTCCCACGTTTATAGGTCTGGCATGGCTGAACTTTGGTCTCTGATCTAGGCCATCAGCCACTAAAAGCATGGCAACAGGTAGTGTTCACAGATAGCCTTTGTGCTCCCTTCATTTAGCCCAGTAACACAGTGCTGCCATTGTCTCAGGTGGGTAAAGAACTCCATAAGCCTCGAGAGCTTTTGGAAACACTTTCTCTGTCACAGCACAGATCCTGCTAGGAATACTTCTGGCAAGGTGCAAAGGCAGCTGTTTTCATCAGGGAAAGTTGGTGACTTCATGTTTTCTCGGCAACTTTTTTTTTATGTCACAAATGGTAATAAAATGCTAATAAAATATATGAGGGAAATTCATTAAATTAGCCCTATTTTGATTCAAGCTGATATTCGCAGTGGGGCTATTGTATCGCATTTTGCTTGGCACATTTTCAAAGAAGGTAATCAAAATCTCCTCTCCTCTTCTGTTTATCATCCCAAGTCTATTTTTATCAGATGATTCTCTCCATTGTCATGGCAAGAGCAGACTGGAGTCTTAGTTCAATTTAGCAATACATGACCATAAATACATCAGCAGATTGAATTAGAAAGTGACATGCCAAAAGCAGCTTTCTCCTCTCTTTTTTTTGCATTCACACATCTGACTCAATCACAGATCTCTAATTGAAAAGCCTCAGCAGTGGATTAAGATCATATACATTATTACGAAGCACGACATCCCGTGCATGCTGATGACAGCAGGAGTGGTTGGCAGGGCTGGGAGCCCAGGGTTTGCGGGGAGCACAGCTGCTGCTTTGACCCCATAACGTGTGCATGGGGACAGGCTGAGCTCCGGGTGGCACCTTTATGGGTGTTCGTATGTTTAACAGCGAAGGTAGAGCGCAGGGTGAAATACAACTCGAATTCACTTGTTGCATTCAAAGAGCAAAATATCTCAGCGGAACCCCAGTGAAGTCAGTGGGAGTTTGGGAGGGAGGAAAGCAAGCACCAAGTTTAGCCTGACAGCCGGCATACCGAGCCCTGCATCTTTCTGCTCGCTGGCGGTGTGATTCCAACCCCCCCACACAGGATTGCAGCTCCTGCAGGGTGCTGGCCGCGATCCTGTCGCTCAGTCTGCCCCACGCTCCGTGTTCAGGGACAGGCATATAAAACAAAGGTGACGAACTTGACGGTCCTGTCTCATTGCCCCACAAGGAGCAAGCACGGTCAGGTGCTGTGCGCTCGGGGGAGCAGCTGCGAGTGCCCTGCGCTCTGGGAGGGGGCTCACTCCAAATGAGCCTGCGGGAGTCTTTAAAAGCACTTCTCGGAGCTAGGAGAGAACTAAACCGGGGGAGGAAATGCAGCTCTCCTTCGATGCCCCTTCTCTGCCGGCACGGCGTGGGTGCTGCCAGCCCCTCCCAGCTCCCCCCGCAAAGCGCAGAGCCCTCACCCGTGCCGGGGGGCTGCAGCCTCTCGGGGGCCGAGGGATGGAGCAGCGGGGGAGATACAGCTAGGTAAAGGAGCTCGGGGAGGAGGTACGTGTATGCGGGGAGAGCGCGGAGCATCCCGACGGCTCCCCATCTCCAGCCCAACTTTCTGCAGCGAGGGTGGCCTCAGGCTGCCTCCTCCCTGGCTGTAGCACCCTCCCCTGCAGCCACTCCGTTCCTTCCCTCTCTCCCTCCCTCAGCCCCGGCCGGGAGCCCCGTCCCTCCTCCCCGGGGGAGCGGCTGCCGTCCCCGCCCGCCGGGGGGGGGGAAGTGGCGGAGCTCGGGGTGCGCTCCCGGCGCGGGGGGCGGCCCGGGCGGCTGCAACCGGAGCAGCGCGGCAGCCCCGGTGGGAGCGGAGCGGCTCCGCACCCGGCGGACAGCACTCCCTGCAGCTGCAGGTAATCGGTATCGGGGGAGAAGGGGGGCAGCGAGCGCGGCTGGGGGAGCTGAAAGGGATGGGAGAGGCAAGGAGGGATGGGGACAGGACAGGAGGGGGATTTGCAAAGCGCACCTCGCTTTTGGGCTCTCTGGGATGAAGGAAGCGCTCGGTCTCATTTGCAGCTCCTCCGAAGCAACCAGCCATCCCGAGTCTGTTCACCGCTTGGGGCTTTTGCTGCTGGAGAGAGGAGCGGCCCCATCCCGGTTGGAGGGATGGGGAGATGCAGTGTATGAAGCAGAACAACCCTTAGCGGTGCTTTAAAGCGGCTGCTTGAAAGGCACCAGCGGTCGGGATGCTCAGAAACAGCCCGACACGCCGCCTGCCCGGCGCTGCTTGAACCCCACTGTGACCCAAAAAGCTGCATAGCCCTGAGTGCTCTCAGCCTGACACGACGTGGGATGGGGCACAGAAAGCTGTGGGGAGCTATTGCTGAATGTTTGATGCTCCTTAATGATAAAACAGAGAATAGCAGGGGTCGGGAGTGCTCCGGGATGGTCACGAAGACGCTGACAGTCAAGGTCAGAGCGGAGTCCTGGGAGTCAACATCAGTCAGAGACGGGAGCAACGCTGTGTCCCATTGCCTCGGTGTCTGACAGCAGCTTCCAGCATCTGCAGTCACAGGCACAGCTTGTTCTTACTGTGTCCAGACCTTTGCACTGAAGAGCCGGGAAAGAACACCCCAGCTCAGGTGTTTTGACCTTGCACACTTGTAAAGATAAACGAGAGGCTTTTAATGATACCGGGCAGCAAGGATGCATGCAGGTCATACCATTACTTAGGGTGCTGGGATCAGCATGTTAGTGCCCATGTTGGAAACTTCAGCTCCTGGGGGACTCTGTGGCCAGGACTTGGTGGCTGCAGCAGAACTGCACTGCTGGCATGGGGAGCATAGAAGCAGAGATGGCAAACTCAGGATGGGGCACGGGACTGCTGGAGGGACAGGTGCTTCCCAGAGGCAGTCCCTGTGCTGAAGGCATCTCTGCTCTTTCCAACTCTCTCAGCCTGGGAGCAGGTAGAGCCTGTGGTTAATTGTTCCTTAATTGAACTGCCTTTGATTCTGAAGTCAGCTCAGTTTCAATAGATTGCAGGGAAGAAAAATATTTTGGTGAAAATCCCTGTTTCCAGTGGGATTTGAGCAGCAGTGGGAGTTCAGCCCCAAACACACCTGCCCAAGTGTGAACATGGAGGTGTCAGGCTGTGCACCTTCCTCTGCCTCCAGTTGCTTAAATAACTGATCCAGGAGCCACACCAGCAGCATGTCACTTCCCAGCTGTTCCTGTGACAGGAACCCCTCAGCCAAAAGTGAGTAATCTGTGAGTATAACAGAGCCTGAAATTTGTTTTTCAGGGAAGAAAAAGTATTTGGCAAAAGCAAAATTGCTTTATGGGCTGTTTGCAAACTGAAAATAGGATCAAGTTATCAGATAGGCTGACCACAGAGTGCTGCAGGAGATGCTGGGCTGGGCTGAGGAGAGCAGTAAAGTGGTGCTGACTTGAAAATATAGTTCCTAGAGAAACTGATAGTGCTAGAAGTGGCAAGACATTATTCAATTTTGACTTCAGTTTATCTCTGCTTAATACCTATACAGCTAGTCAAAACAGAAAACCAATTTAGTGCAAGAAAGTTGTTTTGATATATCTTCTATAGAGAAAAATCAATCATTCCAGGGCTGGGTTTGTTTTGGAGTGAAATAGACACCTGAGAAATACCAAACAGTAGAACTAACAAGGAAGATGTTCCTGTCTGAACTGAACGTGGTGGAATCCAGTGGGGAGAGATAGGGAAACCCAATAGTATTGTGTATGAAGTGATGAGATTGATAAGCTGTTTCAGAGATGCTGGCTTTGTGCAGGGTAGCTACAGTTATCGTAGCTGCAAGATATTGAAGCAGGTCTTGGCATGGTGCTGTATCCCTTCCCAACCCTCTCCCTGGGTAGTGGGGCGATTTCAGGGCTCTTCCCAGCGCTACCTCCCTGTCTGTGCATGGGCTGCATCCGAGGAAGCGGATGATGAACATTCATCCCCCAAAGGGCAGAGTACTAAGGAGCAGTAGAGGTTTTTTCCTCTTTGTTACACCAAGTAGCTCTATTAACACGACGCAGTCAGGTCTATGGGACGGGGAAGACACGGCTATCAGATACTTCTTGGATAGATACTTCTTAGATACTTACCCAATTGTGTTTCTTCTAATTACTACCAAGACCATCTGTTTTAAAAGCAGATCTGTCTGAGTTACTATTTCATCTATTGCTGTTGGTTATTCTGAACCTGAAAGCAGCCGCCTGCCTTTCTGTTGCTGTAATTATCTTCACAGCAATTATGTTTGATGCCGAATAAGAGAGAGTTATGATTCCAGTGGTAAATAGGCAGCAAGATCAAATCTTGACTCACCAAATTAGATTTCTTTGTGTAATTCCTTCTTGATCCTGGCTGTACCCAGCTCTGATTTAGATGCAACGCACCTCATAGCATTATTTTGCTTTGCTACTGAAACCACAGCCTGGAGGAATTTCAACCTTGATCCACTTGGACATTCAGGTTTGTTCTTCCTCATGTTATGATGATACTTCAGTCACTAATAGGCTGCTGGATGCTATTAGATGGAGACCTGCTCTTGTGCCTGGCAAAGCATATTTGTTTAGAACAGAGAGGTTTTCACAAAGGCAAATACTTTTTTTTTTTTTCCAGATAGCATCTCTATTTCTTCTCTCTCACTTTTCCTGGATGTGGACACAGGCAGTCAGACTTGTTCAGCTGAAGTGAACACCTGGCTATTTTCAGGGTACTGCTCTGTAGAAGCAGAAGTTGAACTATAGCAGCGTTTACTCTGGATCTATGTTCTTAGCTCTGTTCTCCTCTTTGGTTCATGTATTTTAAGCAAATAGCACATTGTTTATGAAATCTATTTATGAATCTATTTGGTGATTCTGTGAAGTCCTCCAGTAGTATATCTTGGAGATCAAACACTAAAGGGAAAAAAATCTGGGTGAGAAGATGTCCCCTTGAGGTGTTTTTTATTAATCCATTAATAAAGAATACCAAAACAGGATATCATTCAGCATCTCTTAATTACATTTAGTCATCCTGTGTTGAGGTTCACGGTCATTAACTGCTGTAGTGGCAATATCAGTTGAGACAAAATTGTGCTGTTGAGGGGAAAGCTATCAGGGAGGGGGAAATTCACCTATGTTGTTGCTGTCGTGCTCTAATGAATCCCAGGATATCAGTGGCTACGATGAATGGCATCGTGGTATAATTGGCTCAGTTAGTGCTCACAGTAAATGAAGAGCAGAAGCCCCAGATAGCAAAGAAATGGGGTGACCATCACAGCTGCTGCTGAAGGAGGCTGGAAGGGCTGATCCCTCCATGGAAGATGTACAGAGGTCTGTCCCTCCAGAGGATCCTTTGGGTGATCAAGGCTGCCAGCAGTTGGAAGAGCCTGAGGCTCTTGGCAAGCAGGGATGTTGTGCAGTAGGTTATCTTCAGGACGAGTAGGAATTTGAGGGCAGCAACACAAGGGAACTCCTCTTCATTGCTGCCTCCCTTAAAACTTGAACACTAAATGTGGTGGAAGGCGCATTGGGCTTGAAGAAGTTGCTGTGCAATTTCTATAGTCAACTATTTCAGTGATACATACTGTGGGGAAAGAGGAAGCAATGTTAGAAGAAACACATCCACCCTCATTTTTACAAGTGCTGGTATGGGAGCTGCACACTGCTGCACTTCCTGACTTTCCCTTCCTGACCCTTTTGGAATTAGAAGGTCTTTAATGTCCCTTCCAACCCAACTGTTCAGTGATTCCCCCTGCTGAAGGAGAGCACCAGTTCTCTACTGTCCCACTACATCTATAGTCCTAGAACAGAAATTTTGCTTTTTGGCACAGAATAGCAGCAAATAGCAGTGTGCTATCAGGGCCTGCAGTGACTCTTGTAGTGTTTCTATAGGTACAGCACTGGGACTCCAGATACCAAGGCAGCTTATTCAGAACCTATAGGTTCCCTCCCCATTTCTCATCTCCACCTCCAAGCCAGCATTTGTTTGCACTTTGGCAGCTCTCAGCTTTACCGTCCCTGCCGCCCTGGATTTCTGATTTCTCTGGTACATCTCCTCCCAGCCACAGAGTTACATGTGAGACACCTACTTCCCATCTGCACGTTTCCAAATCAGAACAGTGTATTTATGATCACTACTGGTAGCTGGAGGGACTTTTCCTCTCACCCACTGCAGTTTTTCTCACCCAAAGAGAAAGCACAGTAACCAGCCCATGGAGGTGTTTGCATTCCTCTTAGAGATAAGTCTTTTGCAAGTTTACGTGATGCTGAATATTGCTTTTGCTTGAAAGCAGGGGCATGGCGTGGGCTGGGTGTTTCTGGCTTAATCTTGGAGCCAGATTCAGGCCCCTGGATTATTATGGACACCCAACCATCAGGCAAATGAGAGCAGAAGTTACTGGGTATGTCCTCCTTGAGCACCTTAACCACTGTGTGCTGCCCAAACTCAGGAGAGAACTTGGGCTGTATTTTGCATTTTATACCACTCTTGTATCTTTTATTGTTCTCTTTTATAGCAAGAAGCTTCGACCCTTTTACAGCAGAAAGGTTTATAAACACCTGCTTAGACTACGCTCAGATAAATATCCTTGTGAATCAAGCATGCCAGAGAAACAAAGCTTGAGAAAATTTCAAGCCTTTTCAGACTGTCTGACAAAAAGCATATGCCTTCATCAAATCAGCTCAGCTGTCCATGCTTTCAGAGGCTGCCCACCGCATTTTGGATCTTATGTAGAAGAAAGGAGTTTCTGAGATTAAAAAGCACATTTCTGGGTGAGAGGAGAGGGATTCAGAAACATTAAGGGAAGCAAAATCTTGAGAGATGGAAAAGAAACAGTTTGTTCCTTTCCTTTGGAGAGTATTCTCATCTGTGTGTGCATGGCCTGACCTGGTGGAAAAGAGTTCCCAGAAGTGGTGCCTTCCATTTGGGCATTCATTGGTATTTTTTTTTTTTTATAGGGTTTTGTCAGTTGTTATGGAGGGTTTTGTCTCCCCACCTACACAGCTGCCCTGTGCTCTGGAAGCTTTCAATTGGCTCTGCCAGGCAGCAAGTGGCATTTGAATATATCAACTGAGACTGTTTCTATGTAAACAGGGAGACCTGTGAAACATTGCAGCAGTGCTTCAGGTGCAAAAAGCCCGCAATTATCTTTGGCTCTGGGTTGTGAAAGCCTCCTGAGCTGTGCCGGAGTGAGACAGGGCTGTTGGCTCCTGTACCTCTCCAGGCATCTTGGCCAAAGCTACAGCAGGAGCACACCAAGTTGGACTTTAAAGCTAGAGCTGGGGTGGTGCTTTCAGATAGTCTTATGTGTACTTGCTATGTGGTCTAAAATTACTTTCTAAGTTGTTTTCTATATCAGATTGTAGACAGAAAACTAAGAGGGGAGGTAGGTTTTGGGTTTGTATGTTTTTGTCCCAGTTCACTGCAGGAAAGCTGCTATCTCTGATTGTAAATTGTGATTGCCATCACGCTCTCTCCTCTCCCTTGCATTTCCCAGCGGGATGCTTGCTGTGTTACTGCATGCAGCTCCTTAAAATTAAACAGAAACCATCAACTGTGTATGATCGCTTTGGCTCTCATTATGAGATTCCTTTGTCCAGGCCTTGCTCCTATCACACATGCTGAATGTATAATTCAAACAGAATTCTGACTACAGCTAGGAAACTAAATGATGTGTAAATGTTTGAATTCACTTTTTCTTTCTCTTTCTTCCCCCTCCCTTCTTTTTTTCTTTTTCTTCTTTTTAGGAACAAGATGCCCGTGAAGTTTAATCTCTCTTAGCCTTAAAAGAAAAACTGGGGAATAAGAGTTATGGATCCTTTATACTTTTCCAACACATTTAACATGGACTCAAGTTCCAGTGATTTGAACTCCTCGCTGCTGACAAATACGACAGAGAATGGGACACTCTCAGAGCAGCTCCCATTCAAATACATCCACAAAGTCCTGATTCCCATCTTTTACATCCTTGTATGTGCAGTTGGACTCAGTGGCAACACATTGGTCATTTATGTGGTTTTGCGTTATGCCAAGATGAAAACTGTCACCAACATTTACATCTTGAATTTGGCTGTTGCTGATGTACTCTTCATGCTGGGCCTGCCCTTCCTGGCCACCCAGAATGCCATCTCCTACTGGCCTTTTGGCTCCTTTCTGTGCAGGCTGGTTATGACCGTAGATGGTATTAACCAATTCACAAGTATTTTCTGCTTGACTGTGATGAGCATGGACCGCTACCTGGCAGTAGTTCATCCCATTAAATCAACCAAGTGGAGACGTCCCAGGGTGGCCAAACTCATCAGTATGACTGTCTGGACGTTCTCATTCCTGGTGGTGCTTCCAGTCTTCATTTTTTCCGATGTGCAGGAAGACTTTCACACCTGCAACATGAACTGGCCAGAGCCTGTCAACATCTGGTCTGCAGCGTTCATCATTTACACATCTGTCCTTGGGTTCTTCGGTCCTTTGTTGGTGATCTGCCTGTGCTACTTGCTGATTGTGATTAAAGTCAAATCTTCAGGGATTCGTGTTGGGTCTACAAGGCGCAGGAGATCAGAGAGGAAAGTGACCAGGATGGTGGTGATCATTGTGGTCGTCTTTGTGTTCTGCTGGCTCCCATTTTACATGATGAACATTGTCAATTTGATATTTATACTGCCAGAAGACCCTGTGCTGGTGGGGGTGTATTTCTTTGTGGTGGTCCTGTCCTATGCAAACAGCTGTGCCAACCCTATTCTTTATGGATTTCTTTCTGACAACTTCAAGCAGAGTTTTCAGAAAGTCCTTTGCCTCCGAAAGGGCAATGGCGTAGAGGATGGTGACCCCATTGAACACAGGCAAGAGAACAGCAGTCGCTTGCAGGAATCAATGTTAACCCAGAGGAATATTGAATTCAATGGACACATGCAGACTAGCAAGGTGTGAGGGCATGGTCTGGGACTGCCAAGCACTTGTAGACCTGGAGAACTTGAGACTTAAGGGAAGGATGAAATCACAACTAAAATCTGGAGGCCCACCAGCTCCAATGAATGTAGAGTCTTCTTTTCACTCCCTTCCCTTTCACAGCTAAAAGTGCTCTGGGTTATACTGAGCTGTGTGAAGTTCTTGTGGTGTTTTAACTAAGGCAGTCAGATGTATGTTACTGCTTCCTGTACTCTAGAGAATCGATCTGCTGGTAGCCACTGCCAGCTTTGTCCTACTTCAGTAATCCAAAACAACACAGAACCTGTTCTAACTACTTTGTTAAGCTGAGCTCGTGGCTGGGGTCAGCTCGAAACAGAAAACAGCTCAAATAATTCCTGTGAGAACACCTTTGAAAGTCTTCAAGGGGATCTCTTACAAGAAAATACACTATTGCTCAACAGAAGTTCCACACAAAAAAGGTCACAGCACTGATCTTGAAATTATGTAAAATCCACTGTTTTAGAGTGCTGTGTAGTCCACTTGCACTGTTTTACTGCTATTAATCCATATAAGTCTCAAAGTATTTGGGAGTCTTTCAAATAGTAAGAAAGAATAATAATAAAAGAGTAGGAGAAAAATGTTGAAAGGATTCAACATGTTTGTAATACTTTCACGTTCTAAACCAAACTGCATATAAAATGTAATGTAACCACTTTATTATTATGTAAGTCAAAATGATCGTGAAGTGCTGGCAAGCTGTTGTGTATATTTATCGGTTCTGAATGTAAGTATGGATGTGAACTTAAGCTGTATTTTCAGAAATTAAAACAAGTTCGACCCCTTTTTGACTTTCCGTTGCATATCTTCTTCAAGCACCATCTGCCAAGGTAAACAAAATGATACAGCCGAGGCTTACCTCATCGTGGATCTGATAGAATTTAGTTGGGAATATGGGAACCTCTGTCCTGCTCAGACACCGAAGTCACTGTGTCTTATGGTGCTCGAGAGCTCAACAGATAAACAGTGGCCAAGTGACTGATGTGAGACCATACAGCAGGATGGGGAACAAGGAGCAGTGTGCAGATCTGACTCCTGCCTCACAGCTGACCCAAAACACTTGCACTGTTAAGTGAGGGATGATAACAAATTACTGGTTTGTTTTAATGTAGGCAGAAGCCATTTAATCTCTTCAGAAATTGCTTTCTGCCACTGCTGTCACCCACGCAGGTCAAACAGTCCTGCAAGGAAATTTATTTGTATGTAATAGAATGCAGGGCAGTGAGACAAAAGGAGAAGGCATCTCAGCTATTTCTTCCAACCTTTGGTGGCCTTTAGCATCTCTAGGGGACATGGCTGGGCCCCAGGACCAGCAGTAAATATCAGCCTGACGGTGTACAAATAAGGTAGGTTATTCATAAAAACTCCTAACAGAGCATGAAACTGACATGGGTCCCCCCAGGGCTGCAACACAGTGAAGGATGGGTGAGGATGGAGAGAGAGAGAACCCCGGTGTTGAGATTACTGCAGAATTTGGGGCAAAGGACCAAGCACACCAAGCACACGCTCATAGGATTCACTGACTCCTAGGTTCTCACTCCTACCTAGTGCTGCTGGCTGCATATGCAGCATTTTCCTTCTTCGTGCTGTCATTCTCGGCCATGCTTGCATTCCCCAAGCACAAGAACTTACCGGATGCCATGAAAGACAGCTGTGGGGTAAATGCAGAGCCTGCTGTGCCTCAGCACAGGGGCATTTGGGCTTCTTGCAGCAGCAGGCTGTAGCCCACCTTCCATGCACCTGCACTATACCACGAACTTTAATTCAAAATTACAGCACAATCAGGCATATGTTGATTAATTAAGTCAAGCAAAATCTATTATTTCTGGAATTATCAGGCTGTTCAAGGTATAAATCAACTCTCTTATCAGTTCTTGAGACACATGGAGTAATTAGCGCAGGCCTTCATGTCATCTTTGCCAACTCCATCTGCCTCCAGTTGATTAGCCAGAAGTTCTTCTCCAGTGACAGAATTAGAAAACCCATTTTAGTTCACAGATCAGTTTGCAAGCAGCGGTAATAATTGACGCTCTCACAGAGGGAGGGTGCCTTGCATGCACAACTTCGGTAGCTCGCTCTGTAGAAGTGCAGTTTGCAGGGTACACCCATGCCATCCTTCCTCCGTCACAAGACTCATTTCATCAACAGTTGACCAACAGTTGGCCATGAGCCAGCAGTGCACCCTGGTGGCCAAGAAGGCCAATGGGATGCTGGGGGGCATTGCACAGTGAGGCCAGCAAGTGGGGGAGGTGCTCCTCTCCTTTGTCTGACCTGGGGTGCTGCATCCAGTTCTGGACTCCCCAGCCTCAGGCAGACAGGGAACTGCTGGAGAGAGCCCAGCGGAGGGCTGCAGAGATGGTGGGGGCCTGGAGCACCTCCTGATGGGAAAGGCTGAGAGCCCCGGGGCTGTGCACCTGGGGAAGGCTGAGAGGGATCTCATCAATGCTTATAAATATCTAAACGGTGAGGGTCCAGAGGATAGGGCCAGGCTCTGTTTGTTGTCACTCAGTGTCAGGACAAGGGGCACCGGGCACAAACTGGAGCAAGTTCCACACGAACATGAGGAAAAATTGTGAGAGTGGCAGAGCCCTGAAACAAATCACCCGGAGAGGAGAGGGAGTTTTCTTCCCTGGAGATACTCAAAACCCTCCTGGATGCTTTCCTGTGCAACCTGCTCTGGAGCACCTGCTTCAGGGGGTTTGGACTCAGTGATCTCCAGAGGTCCCTCCCAACACCTATGATTCACTGATTTTGTGATTCTGTGACATGACTCTCAAATGCATTTCCTCCGAGGATCGGACACCTCTTTTAATCATCTTTAAAACCAAGGGTTCATGTGAGTGCTACTTTAAAAATAAAAACATATTACTGGAATGAATCATGCACCTAGAGATTAAGCATTATAACAACAAGTGGATGATAGAACAAACTTGAAAACCAAAGAAAATAAAAAACTCCTCAGCAGATCAGGCAAGAATAAGGAAGAACTGAAGAATACTCACAAGACCAACACTTGAGCAAAAATTGGCAGCGTAGAAATATCAAAGCTTTCTGGCTTCTTACTCACCCCTCAGGGAAAAGCTAATATTCATTTCAAACCTCTCTGATCACGGGAGAGAGCTAAAGAGGTGCGATAAATGAAGATGTAGAGTTTTATTGCTCCATCACATTAATACTGTGCAGTATCAGGTGATAGAAGTGTAACAATAATCTGGTGCATTAGGGATGCTCTGTTTTTCTTTCCATGATGATTTTATAACATTCTGGAAAGAAAAGTCAATAGCGTTTCATGCCAAGATGCTTTATAAACATTAATATAGTGCTAACAAAAGCATCATCTTTTACCACAGAGGAAGAGTTTTAGTGCAAACTATAAGCACTTCGTGTGCCCAGCAAAATTTCCCTGTTCTTTTCTCTGATTCCAAGTCAGTTCATCATGTATTGCATGGAGTCACTGTGCAGTGAATATAATCTACAATGTTCTTCAGGGTTGTGCTAAAGAGCCTGTCCTCATAGGTGTAGAGCCACTCTGGACAAAATAAATAATTCATACACTGAGCGAAACAAACTCCAAAATTGCTCACATCTTTTCTGGGTCCATCAGCACGTCCAGCTGACCCGGAGCTCACTCACTTCAGGGCTGAGCCGAAGTGAAGCAAATCAGCCTTGATTTCAGTGTGACGGCAGATTTGCAGGGCACAGTGAAGGGCTGGACCTTGCTAATCACCTGGGAGTCTTCAATGACCCATTTGATGTTCTGACCACAAGCGATGAGCAGAAAGTCAATAAGGATGCTGGGAAGCATGATCTCTCTGCTCATGAAGCCAGTGATCCTCTTGTCATTGGTTTCAAAGGAAACACGTTTTGGTGAAGCGGTGAAGGTTAACTCCTTGCAATAATGGCATCAGAATGTGGAAAAACTCCAAGGTGTCTGAATTTCTTTCTAATCCTTCTCTTGACTCAGAGCGGGGCAGTAGGACTGGGATTCTATTAATCTGCCATTAAAAAAAAAGTGAAGAATACATTTTGTAAATGTGTGCAGCATTTACTCATGAGATTGAAAGAGCCTTTCCATTAGGGTAATGATTGATTTGTCTTCTAATTTAAAAAGAATCAAAACTAATTTTATTTACTAAGCAGAGAAATGGTCACAGTCCTGCAAATGAATAAATGTGCACTTCAGCAGAAATACTTGTTTTGCAAACACATTTAATTTAATGCAATATATTCCCATAAAAAACATCAGAAGTAATGAGCACGGGATGACTCTGTCTTGTTATACACTCTGTGAAGAAAGGGTGGGCTTGAGCTTATGCGGCAGCTTAGGGCTCCAGAGACCTTGGCTCAGTTCCTGGTTTTAAACTTACAGCCTTTTCCAATGTCATCTCCAATGTCATCTCCAATGTTTTCCACCTGTAAAGAAACCCAACACTTCTTTTGGTAGAAACGTAGAATCATTATGGTTGGAAAAGCCCTCTCAGATCACCAAGTCCAACCCCAACCCATCCTCCCATGCTCGCTGACCGTGCCCCTCAGTGCCACTCTCCCACTGTCATGTGCAGTTGGAATATTTCAAAGTCCCACCACAAGGGGCTTTTACACCATGAAGTGTGCATCTGTTTTTTGGAAGTTTACATCTCTTTTTTTTTGGAAGCTTCCATCTATTTTATCAAAGTCATGCAGGAATAGTATCTTTTTTTGAAAATGAGAAGTTCTGCTGCATTGATTTTATGTCTCTTTGACATAGCTCTTTTTCCCCTTATCCAAGTGGGTCTTTGCTGGTAAAAGCTGTGCTCAGTGGGCAATCAGGTGGCTCTCACCAACAATGCATCTCCAGAAAATGTGCATCTGGCTTTGGGTACTGTAAGCACTCTTGTCATTACCTTCTCCAAGAGGGACCACTTCAGAAGGAAATTGGGTTTCTGTGTGGCACTCTTGGGGTGAGGAAGGTTGAGTAATGGCCCACCTGCTGCATTAACACAGAATCCATTGGCTTTGTGGCTGACAACAAGCCATGCCAAGCAATGCCCCCTGGGACCAGGGCAAGTACTCAGTGTCACAGATAGCAGATGTGGGCTATGCTTGATGGCTACAATAATGATTAAACAATCCGGCATGAGCCAGATAACTTTTGTCAGCATTTAGGGGTTATATGTATGTGTGTGGTATAGGCTAGAAATAATATTCTCACTTTCTGGGGAAAATGCAGGTGATTTGTACACACTGATGTAAGAGGAGGAATGAAATCTCAGTGAGGCCTTGGGAAATCTCATCTCTAAGGCACTTGAAGGAGCATTCCAGCGCACAGCATGAAACAGGAGCTTTGACATCCTGAATGCTGAAATTGGAACAAATCCCCGTGTTGGTGTTCCTGCGGCCAGCCAGGCTCCCTGTGATGTGCCTTATCTGCCTGCTGCCATGTCTGATCCCACTCAGCCCTGTTTGCAGTTTTCCCCCATCTCCGTGCTGTGGGTGCTGCTGTGATGCCCATGGTGGGGCAACGTGCTCTGCACTCCTGCAAACTCTGCCTATGTGTCTTAAGTAACACTTATAGGGAAAATGAATCATTTTTCCCCCTCCCTGCAAACCACCACTATAGCTAGGCCCTCAGTCTGGTTTTATAAGAGGTTTTGCATCCAACATCCATGCAATTCTTGCTATTTGGAGATTTGCTACCATCCGGACTGTTGGAGTAAGACCACAGTGCCCAGAACCTTCTGTGGGTGAATTACACAGTGTCTGCCAGGTTGTGCTGATGACTAAACTCAAGGCACAACCAGTGGAAGGATTCTGCTAGTGCTTTATAACCAGCTGTGTCTTATCTAAACGGTATTGACTGACTTTATTCTCTGCCTGTTGCTAATGACTGGCAAACAAATGACTGCACTGCAAAAGTACAGAAAGGATTACAGAGTGGATAAATAAGTTGTCTCTTGCTAAAATAACATGAAACAGGCAGGGAATCGTTTTTGCCAAATTCTCTTTATACGCATTCAAAATGAGGCATGATTCTAATTCACATTACAGCAAATCTCTGTCTAAACAGTCTGAGCAGACAGAGTAGGTTTTTAGGCAGGCTGTGTCAAACTGCGTCTTCTGCCCTTTGGACAATGAAGAGCAACTGTGGTCACCCAGCAGTCCTCAGGGTGTCACTGGCTGGGTGTGACCAGGCTGTGCAAACATCATCAGCTCTTCTGGTCTACAGAGAATGAGGAGCAGAGCTCTGCTTGGCCCCAGCTATGCTTTGCACCAGCTGCAAACTGGCCCCATATGTGGCACTGAGGTGAGTCAGCAAAATAGAAGCTGACAGCTGATCATGACTCTTCATATGTCACAAAGCTGGAGATTTCAAACAACTGAGTAAAGCTGAAGCAATCTAACTACCACCACTGGCATCACTGGTACCTGGTTCTATGCCTGCAGGCATTTGTGGTGAGTGCTGAAGGCACTGGGCGTAATCAATGACTGTCTCCTTTCCTTTGACAGAGTAGTAACAGTGAATAAATGTTACCTGCAACTAGGCCATCCCTTGAAGGAATTAAATCATTAAGGAAACAATTAAGAGTTGGAAGCTTGGTTTGAGGGGTGCAAGATGAATGGTAACTCAATGAAGAACAAGGAAGCTTGCAAAAGTAAAAGAATGCTGTAGCAGAAATGCTAAGTCACAGCTTGAAGCAGTGATCGAGCACCTGGTAGGAAGGCAGGGCCAACCCAGGGGAGCTCAGGTGTATGCAGTGCACCTGAGTGACTGGAAGGGTGCAGACAGGATCCACCCCTTCCCAGATCTCATTTAAATGTTGGCAGTGGAGGTGAGAGTATTTTGTTGGAGATTCCTGTGTATCTGAAGCCTTCTGAAGGTAAGCAGCTTTTTTTCTTTTATTTCTGTGCCTATGGCTGTTGTATTTGAGCAAATGCTTGCTGCAGCCTAGGACCTTGCTACTCTCTTGTCATTGCTGTGCTTCCCATTACGTTATAGATGTTATCAAAGAGCAGAGTCATACAGAATGATAGATGAATGGAAAAGGGTTTTTTGGGATGAAGGGAAGGTATTTTCAGAAATTCTCAATTGCTGAAACCAAGTAGGATGTGTATTCAGACCCAACTCAATACTGGGATGGAACCTGGATTTACACATTTTCCTCTTTCTACATGAATTGTTTTCTGGACATATGAAAAATAAAGAGGACTTTGATCCAATCAATCTGTTTTTCACATTGGTTGACAAGGTTCAAGACACCTATAAGCTCAGGCATGGGAGATGTCTCTAAAAATTCAAGCCTGGGGCAGCCAGGTAAGCTATCAGCCAGGCTGCAGCACTACCTGCCAAAGCAAGCTTCCAAACTGACAGAAATGATTATTAATTCTCCTTTTCTCCAACGATGGCAGAACAAAAGAGAACATATTTCTTCTCCTTGTCCACTGTTAATGTTTCAAGCTGAGCCCCAGCAATGAAATGCCCCTGTCCAGCCCAAGAGGCATTTATATGCAACCATTGTTGTGTTCAGCCTTTCAGTTCCCTGCAAGCAAAATTTATGCTCTGAAGGATGATGAGAAGGGGCATAATCACGAAATCCATCATCTGTCCAAAAACCTGATGGAAGAGGTCCCACCGAGATACTAACTCTTTGTTTTCCAGCTCCTGAGACTGCTCCTGATATCCAACCTAACTCTTCTGCGTGGCAACATGTGGGCACACAAAGGATCTGCCTGTGCTAAGCACAGCTGCCACATGCAATGACAGAAGGAGCAGGCCATCCGTGGGGACCTCAGCCCTGCAGCGCCCATCCCAGCTCACCTCCCAGCCCTGGCTGCTAGTGGGGTGATCGGCTCTCTGCTGCCACAGTAGTGTGAGTGAGCCCGCCCTCCCTGAGCTGTTTCAGTCCAAATCAGACCCATTAGCAAAGCTTTCTTATTTAAACACTCATCTGGGCTCAAATAGCCTGGCTGGTGGCTTTTGCACAGCTTTTTTTCTTGTGCGTTTCTCACACTGTTCAGCAATTGATAAATCAGTGCTATCACAGATCTTGTGTGATGCAGTAATGGTGATAGATAGCCACACTCTTCCCTGCCCCCCTTCTTGTTTGCTTTTTTGGAGCAAGTTTCTGAATATTTTCTTGTTTTCTCTCTGTTTTGATCATGCCCTGGGGTTTGGCTGAATGATCAAAGTAGTCAGAGCATGGTGAATTGAGCTCTGTCCTCAGGTTACGTCCATGCAAATCAAGAGCAGCAGGAGGACTGCCTTGGACTTTCAAGAAGGTGGCTGAACGGAGAATTGTACCTGAGTTCGTTAAAGGGGAGTCAGTTGCAGGGATTTTAGAAAAACATTGATTTTGCGACAGGGAGTGAAGTTGGTATGGCACTAATGTGGGTGCCAAATCAAACCAGAACACATAGGATCAATAAGGATGGGGCCATCCCATTAGACCCTCAGCCCACAGAGGCAACTTGATGGAAGTGTTATGGGAAAAGCTGCGGACTGGTCTGGCATTATATCACCATGGTCTAAAGCCTAAATTTGCTGTCACACAAATCTGTCCATATAAATCCAGCCTAGTAGACCCATGGTAGCTATTCAACCTTTTTGGTGTATATTGAAGTAACTGTTGATTTTTTTCACTGATAATGGAGATAAGCCAGCTATTACGAGTATGCTTTTTGCTGTAGTGTGTAGGCACTCAGAACAGTACTCCTTCATGCTTGGAGTTGCACATACTCCCCCTGTGTGCCCTAAGCAGCAGTGGTGGAAGAAGCAGGGCATCTCAGGAGGGCAGAGTGGTGCTGGTATGCTTATGTGCTGACCAAATATGAAAAAAGCACTTGGTCTTCATCTGAAAAAGATGTAAATGAGAGAGTGTTGGTGGAGAGATGGGGGGAAGGCAGCAGGACAGGCAGTTCTCAGGGCTCCTGCAGCTTGTCTGCATTTCAGGTTTTTCATCTACTTCTTTCTGTCCCCGCTCAGCTTGTGATTAACATCAGCAGCTTTCTGTCATCCCATTCTGTATGTGCATAGTTTATGATGCTACATGTCTTTAGCTTCCAGGTAACAAAACAAAAATGACAAAAGCCCTCTGCCTTACAACTCAGCAGCAAGGGGACTATTTTTCCACAGAAATTTTGGAAGTGGAGCCAATGCTTTAACAACTCCCACCTCCTCAACAGGACAGTTGTGGAATTCAGGATCTGACTCATGGGGTGCAATTCAGTGTCATTCTGGGGTGTGTCCCTCTTACTCCATCTTTGGTACATGCCTGCCTTCACCCATCATCCACTCCTTCTGCAGTGCTTCCTGCACTCCAGACATAATTTCCTCCTTTCTCTTGTGCTGTTTTGTGATTACATATTTTGCTTCTCTACAGGGAGAAATTCTCCTGTTGATTTATTCTTTTTCCCCAGTTGCTGCTGCTACCATTGTTTGCTCCACAGCTGTGCTTTCCTACACCTCATCTGCACTGCTCTTTCCCAGGCTCCCTTGTCCCTCCATTTTTCTCTGATCTTTGTCAGGATAGGGTATTTAGAGCATCTAGGCACCAGATCTGGGGCAGGGAAGGCAATTCGCCTGTGTTGGTGCTGCCAAGTGAGCGCTCGGCTGATGGAGGCAGTGCTGGGTGGCTCTAGATGCTTCCAGATGTGAGCTGAGTTTACAAACCCCTTAGTTTGGGGATGGTTTTGGGTGAACAACAGTGAAGCCATAGACAGCTCAGCATCTCAGAAGGCACAGGAGCTGCACAGAACTGGATTGCACCACAGGCACAAGGACATCTAGAAAAGATCCAGACACTGGATTTGGGCAACTCAGTCCCACTGAGCAGCTGAAAGCAATGCACATTGGCAGTGAAGATCTTCCTCTTCTATTTAACGCTGACAAAGACTAAATGTGGAATTTCACCATCCAGAAGTCAAAGTTCTGCAAAGGATTTCCTATATCCTCTTCTGGGAAAGGGCAACGTGGTGGAACATTAAACTGAAGAAATAAATGCCTGAAGAAATGTAAATGCTGGCCAGATGATGCCTGGGCACACTGCTCAGAGGGAGCACTGGGGCTGATCTGCTGGCACCAGCGTGTAACTGTTGGTGGATTTTACCACCCACTTATCCTGTCTTGATTTATGAAATCAGCCAGGAACATCTTCTGCTTTGGAAAGGAAAAGGTCTTTAATAAATGAAGATGTATGGGAAAGAATTAAAACCTGACATCGCATTAGGAGAGCAAAGATTTTCTCTCCTTCCTCTGTAAAATCTGATTATATGCAGAATTGGCCAAGAAAACTTCTATCAGAGGGAACTAGATAGAACTGGTGGCAGAGCAGGGAGCACGGAAGTTGTGGCTGTGCTTATGTGCCAGGGTTCTTTATTTGGCCATTCCTTCTATGGTCAATCACAGCCTCACACAAGCAGGGAAGCACCAGAAATCGATTGGCTGACAACCAGCTTGCTTCCCACCTGAAGTGCTCGGCTTCATTCCAAATCTGCTGCTGTCAGAGCTTGGAGCATGCAAAGCTGTGGTGGGATTTAGGGGCATGATTCCTTTCAGCACAGCATTCCTCAGGTCAAGCCTGCACCGGATACTACCCAATATTGCAAGGAGGAAACCTGTTCCTGTGTTATCCTAATGCTGGAAACTGTCTGCTTGCCTTTGATTCACTTTCAGCCCTGTTTCCTCTGGTCCCAAGTCAACATTAATCTTAATTATGTCTCAGCTAACAAGCCTCTAAGAGTTTATTAAACAGGCTTTTGTGTTCCCTAATTGAAAATCTCAGCGCAAAGCACTTCCGATTCTCATGCTGTTTGACAAATGGCAATGGGAGGCAGGCGGAGGGGAGAGGGACAGGGTACTGATGGCAGCACTGCTGTTTGGCTGCCTCATCCTGGCTGGAGAGGATGGGAAGGGCCAGGAAGTCTGCCTGCAGCACGGTGATCCTCTTGAGAGGGTGGTGGTAACTAAAATGCCCATTGTCAAATTGCCTGATGGATATACGGAGCATCATGTGGCCACTAAATGTTTCTAAGAAGAGAAGGCAAGACTGCCAGGCACCATGTGTGGGTTGGAGTGCTCTTCACATCCCTGCATGAGAGGAAGTGTTGATCTGCCTGAGGGCATTGGGGCCCTATGGATGGATATGGATAGAATGAATGGGCTGAGACCAATGGGATGGGTTTCAGCGAAGATAAGAGCCAGGTCCTGCACTTTGGTCACAACAACTTTATGGTGGAGATGGGTAGGCAGTTGGATTTGATGATCTTATAAATCTTTTCCAATCTAAATGAGGTTGGAGTCTTGCCGTGGCTCTTATTCTTCTCATCCTCAGATCTGTCTCACCTCAGCTTTTTCCTATTGCGGCTCTTCTCTCAGAGGGATCGGTGGGTCTGACCCCGCCACTCAGGCAGGATTGTCACAGTAGCAACTGCAGCCATGGGGTCACATCATGTGCTACAAGAATTTGCAAAGGAAGTTGGTGTGAAAAGGTAACACTTGGGGTCCTAGTTTTGAATAGGAGCAAGACCAGCCCCTCTTCTGTTCCTGCCACCCCTGAGTGAGGACTGGGACCATGGTTGCTGGAAAATAGATGTTCTGGCGAGAAGCCTGCCTGCCAACGTTTTCGTTGATAATGTAGCAATGCATCATATTTAATGAGCAAATTTAGGGAAGCTTTCAATGCATCAATTTTCAGATAAGACAGCCAAATGACCTTTCCAACAAACAGCTGTCTGGGGAATTTGGTTGTGTAACAAATGCCTGCCTCCAGCTGGGTTCTGAGGATGAAGAATAATATTCAGCTGCAGCTGAGAGCACACATAGGGTCTGCTTCCCACCCCAGGGAGAATCCAGCCCTGATTCAGCCTTGTTGTTGTCCAAGGCATTGCTTACTCAGTATGGCCCAGTCAGTGCAGCTCAGTGTAAGCCTTGGCAGCTCTTTCTCAGGCCCAGGCTTTGCTTTCCAGGAGCTGCTCTTCTCCTTGCATTTCTCTACAGCTCTTCTCCATCTCCATCTTCTCCAGTGCTTTGCAGCTGCAGCCCCATGAGATCCTCTCCTCATCCCAAAATTTTTCCCAGGATTGAGCTGTATTTTCCAAAAGCTCCACTTGCTCTTTCTCCAAGTCCCATCTACATACCGTTCTTGAGGAGACATGGGCTTCCCCCGCATCTTGGTGATGGGCTTCTGAGCAGCCAGGCAAGCTGAGAGCACCTCTGAACACATTTAGTCAAAACATGTCATGCTTTGACAAAGACTGACAAATTCAGATGAAAATCTGTCCTCCCAGCCAGCTGTTCCCAGAAAGCAAGAGACAGAAGTGATGCTCCCAACATGCAGGGTTTTTTAACACGCTGCAAATCTAGTCACTAAGCCTGAGGGACTGACTGACATTTTTAATACCTCGACAGACAATTCATCAAATTAAAACTATTCAGCTTTAAATACTCCTTTCTTGGCCAACCCTTTGTTCCATTAAAGTATAACAAATGTTAACTTTCCTTCTGCACTGCTTGAAACAAATATTCGCATGCCCGTGAAGGTCAAGGAATCCTTGTCCTGTACCTGTTTGACCTTCACAGTGTGGCAAAATATATTTGCTTGTTGCCATCTCTGTTTAAGACCTCAGCTATGAATATTCATTGGCTGTCACTCTGTAAAAAGATTTTCAACAGTTGGGTACCAAAAGGCTTCTGCTGGAATACGTGTACAAAAGGAAAACATGCAATAGTTAGGGCAAAGGAGCACGTTTTTTAAACATGCCACTTTCTTCTTCCAATAGAAGTGGCTATAGGTGAGGGGAAAAGTCATGGATGGTATGTACAAGTAGCATTTGCAGAACATGACAGTTCCAAATGGTGGAGATCAGAGGGGATGGAAGTGATGTGAGCATTAACGTGCTTCACTGGTAGCTTCAGAGCTCCTGGATTTCAGCAGAGCCACAATGGACTCCACCAAAATCAAGGCCTCTCTCTGGTTGCTCTCTAAGGTGATACCCAGGCTCGTGTAGAACTGGTGGATTTCCATTGAGTAAGAGCAGAGCCAAGGATGTTATTTTTTATTTCTTCCCTCTTTGATCTGCAGCAAACATAGTCTAATTTCAAAGATCAATATTGCTGGAATGCCTTAAGGCAACCCTCACTGCGAGTGCCACAAGTCTGGAGACCATCTGTCAGAACCACATCTGAGGCTTCATGCACCACCACCACCCTCAGAGACTAGGAGAGCATTGCGGCCCAAATTCAGACAGACAGCCTAAAACCTGCCAGAAGCTGGGTGCTCAAGGTAGCAAGTATATCACTGAAGCTTGTCCTGTTGTAACGGATCAAAACATGGGGTTGGCCAACAACCAATGAGCTACAACTGGTTGCTGCATCAGCTTGGTCCTGGCACAGCCTTGACACATGCAGCATCATCCCTGACATTGGAGGCTGCTCCCAGCATGTCCATGCTTCTCCTTGGTGCAATGAGAAGGAAAGTAGAAGTCACTCATTTCAGACCACTGTGCCTTGCTCCCAGGACTGCTTATCCAGCTCTCCTTGCTCATTTACCTGAATTGTTTCAGCTGATCACCTCAGCATGAACTTTGTTTTCATATTGTATTTACCTCTGGACTATTTTTTTTGTATTTTTTTTAATAACTCCATCTCAATCCAGCCTTGTTGCTATGAGATAGGTGATGCTCTGGGTTTCTGTGTTCTCTCTCTCTTTCCTGCTGTAATCTCATAACACTTAATCCTCTTTATCTCTTCATCTTTCCCTGAAAAGTCATTAAAGGTGAAACCTTTCCCTACTTGCTCTCTTACTACTTATATCTCAAGCTTTTGAGCCAGATATCTGATCTTGAGCAATGAGACATCCCAAACATCAGAAGTGCCCTGCTCCCTTAGCCCACTCTCCATTTGCCAGAGTGAACCTACAATGCTGTTGTAGTGCTTTGTTATCTATCCGGTACGGCTAATGGAAAAGTAACAGACCTTAAAATAAATGGGTACACAGAGGACATACAGCCCTGTCCTGAGGAGATGTGAGGTTATGTGATGTAAGCTGAGCATGTAAGTTTGCATCTGAATTTACCTTCACAGCCCTGGTGCTGCAGCTGTATGCACAATATAGTCCCAGACCTAAAGCACAGCCATGGTCTGGGAATTACCACCAGGGACAAGCATTTCCCTCTGACTTTAGATAGTGAGGCTCTTCCTGCTGCCAAGTGTTTGCAGGTGCAGAAAGTGGGTCTGGGTTTTATATCCCTAATGAAGGAGAATAACATTTAGATGGGAGCCACCGCTGGTCCAGAGTGCCTGCTGCAGGCTTCCTTGTCTTGAAATGGCAGTGGGAGATAATGGGCTTCTCCTCTCAGTCCTCCATAGAATCATTAAGGCTGGAAAAGCCCTCTCAGATCACCCAGTCCATTTCCAACCCATTCTATTGTGCCCGCTGACCACCTCTCTCAGTGCCACATCTCCACAATTCTGGAACAACTCCAGGGCCAGTGACCCCACCACCTCCCTGGGCAGCAGTGCCAGTGTCTGACTGCTCTTTCTGAGAAGACATTTCTCCTAATATCCAACCTGGGACAAGGGATAAATCTCACCATGTTTCCATGTGGAGTATCTGAAGAAAATACATTTTCCCTCCCGAGGACTCCAATGAATCATGCCTCACCTGGCTTTTCCCAGAATTACATCCTCCTACTTCTTTAAATTTGAAATAGAATGACATGTCTCCCTGTGCTGGGAGTTAGCAGTGTGCCCAGTGAGCACAGACAGCACGGGAGAGATGGAGGGCTCTTGGCAACCCCATGTAGAGGGTCTGAGGTGTTAGGAGCCCAAGGCCATCCTCAGAGCTCACCTTTCAGGCTGTGCTGCCTAGCCCATGGACATACTGCCCCCAGAAAATAAACGGGATCAACAGAAACAGATTCACTAACATCAATAACACGATGCACTGCGTGGGCTCTCTGCTGGTCCCGGATTGATGCGGATGAGTCACGGCCATCGCTGACACTTCAGGGCTGCAGCAGCTCTGCTCAACGGGAGAGGGTTTGCATGTCACACACTGACTGCTCCTCTGCAAAACTGAGGCTGGAACAAACAGAACAAAGGCAGCAAGCATAGCAGAGCCCCGCCGTGTCACCAGAACTGCCGCCTCTGATGGGATGTGATGACAGCTGCTCCCATGGGCAGAGGGAACTCATTGTGCGGCTCCCAGAATTAATGTGAGCATTCTGCTTTGCTGTTTGCACCACTGTGAAGCCTCACACCACAGGCTGCGCTTGCTTTCCGCAGCCACATGTGTGAATCCAGTCCCATATGCCAGGTGACAGACAGAGGTCCGACGGGCCTCCCATCTCAGCCTCGCACGTGTTCTGTTTGCTGGTATGCATGTGTCTGATGACTCCAGGCAGCAATCAGTGTCATTTCCATAGAATAAATTCATGTCACCAAACTGTATTTGGATTTTTCCAGCACCCGTAAAATCTCATGTGAAGGAGTTTGCAATGCATTGCATTTCAGACCTGGTGTGGCCATGCTAGATACATGGGGCTGAGCTGCACCATATAAACAAAGTTTGGAGGGCAGTTCTGTACCTTCCAATGGACGCATTTATCAGTACATGTAGCGAGTAGCACCTGCCCTGCTCTCCCCCTCCTTCTCCCATCTGGGATCCTTGACCAGGCTCTGCAAAGCCAGAGGACAACATGAGAGACACCGGGTAAACCGGCACTAATCTAATCTCAGATGATTCCAGGCAGCTCATCTAAGTGAAATCCTCTGCCGTGCAAAAGGCCAGAGCAAGGGCTGTGAACCACTTCAGTCTCACAAAGGGGGACCTGGTACTGGCTGCTGCTTGGGGGTGGATTTTCTCCTTCGTGAATCACTCGAGAAATTTCCCAATCTCATATTAAAACACCTCCGTATCATTCAGCGAGCAGGAGCCACCATTGTCAGAGATGCACTTAGCAAAGAGCATTTGCAATTTCCAGAGAGCACAAAAAGAGAGTATGGAAAATGGAAGGTATGAAAAGCCCATCCACCAAGTTGTTTCTCTTCCCCTTTACAAACCACCCCCCTTCACAACACTTAAGAGCAGAGACCTGAAAGCTGAGCCCGATCTTAATCATCTGATTAAAAAGCTGAAAGACTTCAAAGCACTGCACATTCAGCACATCATGATGGAAAAACCACAGGATTCTCAACACTTTTGACCACGCAGCACTAGCACTCTGAGAAGATCATGAGAAGTCATAAAAGGGAACCATGCATAGCTGAGACGTCTGAATGCAGTCTGGCGGAGACAGAGCAGAGCATGCCTGATGCTGCAGCACTCAATCAGAGTCAGGGCAGCTCTGCAAGGATCTGCTCCATGCCCACTGGGGCTGAGCTGAAAGGAGAGGCACAGATTGTGGATGTTCACACTGTGGATGTTCAGATTTGAACACTGGGGTATATTGATCTTTGGGGTATATTCACCATTAAATCAGTGTAGCCTTTTTTGGGTCAAAGGCACTGTTTTGGGTGGAATAACGTCTCCCGTTCGGCTGCACCACAGGTCTGACTGCTAACAGTCCCACAAGCGTGAGCTCTGCTATTGCTGAGTTCTCATTGGCAGAGGCATTAAGGTGAGGAGTACAGGAGGCTGCACACATGGACTCCCACCGGTACTTTTCCAGTCAAATCAAATTTCACAGGGTAATGAAAACACAGGTTTGTGGCACTTGACAACTTGTCAAGTGTCATTTGCAGTGAGTAATGATCACGGTGAGTTCAAGAAGCCTGAAAGAAACTCTTCCTGGAGCTCAAGGCTTGGAAAGCTCCGCTTTGCTCTGCAGTTGTGACGTCCTATCACACCTGTGGTTCTCTAAGCACCTGCTTTAAGTAGCTCCTTGCATCAGGACTCGCTATGCACGAGGCACTTTGCACAGAAAGTAGTATTTTATTTAATTCAGTTATGAATGGCAGCACACAAACAAACTCAGCCACGGGCTGAGGCTGCAGCTCAGGAGATGGGGATAAGGTAACGCAGACACTTCCCTAGGATCCGAACACATCCCAGGCAGAGGGAGAGAGATCAGTTTCAATAGCAGCAGGATCACATGCAACTCATAAATCACTTGGAAACTATACTTTATCCATTGTTAGTGGGTATTGTGAGACTGAAAGCATTTGGGGGATTTTATATGGAGTGCTAGGGCTCTTTTTGCATGTTAAAAACCTAACACGTGACTTGCATGCAGTCTGCCTTCTCACCAACACTGCCTAATGATAACAAGCTTTCAGTACTTCTCTTTATGCCAGTTTAGCAGAGTGAGGCCCTGAGATGAGTCAGTGTAGCCATCCAGAGACTCACCACTGCTTTTGCAGCTGCACAAGAGAGGAACAACCCAAAGCACCGAGATAACAGCTCCTGCCACAAGCAAACAGATCCCAACAAACTCCCAGGACTCTGCAGATGTTGGGGGCAGGCCACCTGGTTCTTATTTATCCCACTGTCCTGAGATGCTCCAGCCTGAAATCAGTGTGTGCTGAGAAGCCGAAGCTCTTTGCATGAGCAGAAGGCACCAGGGGCCGTGTGACGCTGAATGCTCTGCCTGGAGCTTCGATCAGAAGGAGCTTTTTGGCTTGCAGAGCTCACAACACCCACTGCTTTCTCCCCCAAAGCCCCTAACAAATGACATTGCCAGTAATTAAGCAAATGTGGTTAGCAGTTTTATGGCTGATAAATTATAACTGCTATTCTTAATGAGCAGAGAGACTCAATTAGACGAGGTTAATATACCAAATAAAGGCTATTTGCTCCACTTCAGAGTCATCCAAAGCGGAACACCCCAGCACTGGGAGATGCTGAGCACAGCGCGCAGAGCACAACCTCTCCAGAGGCTCTGATGACCAAACATTTGCTAATGTGCAAACCATTAGGAGACCTGTCACCAAACATCTGAAATCCCCAGGACACGGAATTTGAATTGTCTCCAGTAACAGACGGGGGCTGACTCAGTGCAGGCAGTGCTGGCTCTGCACCCATCAAGTTGCTAAGCTCAGTGCATGCTCTGTCTGCTTGATTTTGCTTCATTCTGATCCCAGGGCTGTACGCTAGGGGAACGTCTGAGGATTATATTAAATGGAGCCATAACCAGCGTGAGCCATTCAGCCATCACAAATGTGAGAGCATGGCTGGCCAGGAGTTATTGCCAATACCCTGTGTGCACAAATGTCCTTTCTCAGCTCTGATCCAGTACTCCTTTGGGTCCTGATCGCACTGAACTCTGCCATTTCCTAATGAGCTAACTTAGTGCATTAGCTGCTCAGGGCTGCTTTAAGCCTTGGCATAATGGAGAGCAACTGAAGACATAGCCGCTGTCAGAGCTGAGGTTGTGCGAGGAGCCTCTATGACTCAATGTGGTTATTCTAGCATCCCAAATCAGTGTGCCTGGCAGGATTTCTTTTTATGTTTCCTGCACTGCATACTCCTCCCAGCCATGTACTTCCATTCCCAGGAGAGCAGCAAGGCTCTCTGCAACATATAATAAAGCCCAGGCATGCAGCCCTGCTGCCAAACTGGCACAGAAAGGACTGCACATCTGCATGGCAGGAGAACAAGGAGGAGCTGATATCCACGCCACCTACCCCAGCAGTTCTTTGGATCTTATAACAGCAGGCATCACCACAGCAGCGTTCTGTTCCACTGCTGGCAGCTCGGATCTCCACCCTGGTGCATGGCTGCCATCAGAGTGTGGTCTGAGGAGTACTTCTGACAGGAAGGAGCAGGCTTCAGGGCCAGACTCTGTGTCTACTCACAGTTCTGCCCTTTCAAAGCTTTTAATTCGAGTTTAAGAGTGCTGACATTCTCATTTTCCCAGGAGTTCTTCCAAGCTCTTCCCTCCCTGCTTTTAGCCGGGGCTGGAAGCACAAGTGATGGGGACTCCAGGTTGGGTCACTTCAGCCTCAGAGAAATCCTCATCAGTGGAACCAAGCACCACAAACAGGAGTGGCAGATCCCAAAACCAGGCAGACCTGTCCCTGGCTGCTTGTGCCTGCCTGGACCCGCTGTCCAACATTCATACCAGAGGATGTAGTTTACACCTCACTGTACAGCTGTCTTTTCAATCAATGGGAGAGTCAGAATTCTGCTTTGGAAGAAAACAGAAAGCACAGACAGAAAAAAACAGAGGGGAGAACAGCCTTGTTGTAATTGATTTTTGTTCTTCCTTTCTCACAAACAGGGGTGCACAATCCTCTGGACACCCCCAGCAGCTGCTCATCTACCATACAGCTCTGACGTTTTGCATTAGCAAAATAAGCCCAAATAATGTGGCACTCTGTTTCCTGCAACAGAAGTTTTGTTCCTTACAGGGCCTTTCAGTGCCAAAGGTGGGAGAAGGTCTGCAGCCATCGGGATGGACTGTGAGCTGACACAGAGGTGCTTGTTCCACCCTAACGGAGGAAGGAAGCAATTTGTGCGAGCTGGTTTTAATGCAATTCTCCCTGGAAGAAAGGAGTTGCAAACAACATTAGGCTGTCATGCCCAACGGATGGCAGCAATCATCAGGGTGCCCAGATTGTCTGCAGCAGCTTTTGGCTGGCACATGAAGTGCAGCTGCCAGCGAGAAAACTTCCTCTGATGTCAGAGAGAGGAAAAAGAGCCTCAAGAAGGGAAAAAGCTCTGCCCACATCCCTGTTTTGGCAGATGCGAGGTCAGAACTGCCCCTCTGCTCTGTGAGATCTCACCTGGAGCATTGTGTCCAAATGTGCAGTGCTCAGTGCAGGAGAGATGTGGCCCTGTTGGAGGGTGTCCAGAGAAAAGCCACAAAAATGGCCCCGGGGATGGAACACCACCCTAGAGGAGGTTTGTTGTGATAGAACAAGGGGCAAAAAGAGGGGAGTTATTCACTAGATATAAGGAAAAATGCTAAAGGTGTTTGTATAGGAACTGTTGAGTCACGGCCTGAACCACTGATTGAGCACCTGGGGAAAGGACCGGTCAGCCCTGAGAGCACAGGTGAAGGCAATTCACCTGTGTGATTGGAAGGGGTAGAGCGTGGCTGCACCTCTCTTAGACCCCGTTTAAGGGCTGACTGCCATTGGGGAAGGATCTCTGGTTGGAAATCCCTCCCTTGTGGAGTCCTTCCTGTGAGCCTAGATCTTTGGAGGCAGGTGAGCACCTTTCCTTTCGTAATACTATCTTATCTGTGCCAATCTTTCTGATTGTAGAATCATTCCGTCTGCGCCAATCTTTCTAATTATGACAGCGTTTATGCTAAGGGTAGTGAGGAATGGCACAGGGTGCTCAGAGGGGTGGCGGTGCCCCATCCCTGTACACACACACAGTCAGGCTGGATGGGGCTCTGAGCACTGATGGAGCTGTGGGTGTCCCTGCTCAGTGCAGGGTGTGGGACCACACAGCATTCAGAGGTCCCTTCCAACTCAAATCATTCTGTGACTGTATAAAAACTGCCTTCAATCCCACCGTACAAGAAGATGGCTCTTGTCCCTTCATAGCCCCATAGAGTGGAGTTAAAGAGGAGACTCTTCTACCAGGGGGCTTCCAACTGAAGGCTTTGCTAGGCAGGAAACATGTAAAGAATTAAAAGCAAAAAACAAACAAACAAAAAAAGGCAACACAAAAACAGGTAGCACGAACCACCAGAGAAAGAAGCAACACAGAAAGAACACAGGTTCACATCTTCCAGGTGCTGCTGCTTGGAGCTTTGCCACTGAAAGCTAAAATAAGAGGAAAACAGGTGTGTAAGAGAGGAAAGGCATCGCCAGCTCTTAGCAGGGACAGGCGTGGTGCACGGGTAGCAGGGAGCACCCTACAGGGGCAGGATGGGAGTCCCCAGCCCTCCCAGCTGGGATGAAGGGCGAGGTAGGGACCGAGGGCTGCAGAGCATGTGCAAGCCAAAGGCTCAGCCTTTTAGCCCCCTATTGCTCCCTGGCTAAGTGGTTTCTATTTGTTTTAACACTTTCATCTTTTATCCGCTGCATTTTATCTGCTACTTTAAATCTTTGTAAGTGAATAGGTTCTTAGTAAAATCATTAAGTTCCATTCGACTCATCTAAATGCAACCCATTAGCTTTATTTGTTGCCTGGTTGCCTTATCTGCATCGATGTTATCTGGTTGTTCCTGTTGTAAAACAAAAAAGTTATAGAGAGGAAGAAACCCGGTTGCCGAAGGCAGAGCTTCCTTTTGTTCTTACCCTGATAGAAAGGGGTCCTTCTAGGAAGCTAGGTGAGATGCAAACTCACCCGAAATTCTCTTCGCCCCAAACCAGGCTGCAAGAAGAACCACAGGGGGATATTCAGGCTGGCAGGAGACGGCTGGCAGCGGTGCTGTGACACGGAGCACTGCAGCAAGGCGGTACTTGTCTGCAGGAGGGGGTGATGCGCTGAGGTTTGAGCCCCACGTGGCAGTAGTACTGCATACCCGCAGCTCACAGCTGCTCCAGGTGTCCTCTCGCATCCCCAGATGTACTCAAGAAGAAGTGTTCAAGTTTTAATTTGCGTTTGATCGTTGGTTTTAAGACTCTGTTGGCAAAAGAGACGAGGAGGGTAGTCAGACTGTAAAGCATGCAGCACCCTCATGGTGAGCTGCTCAGTGCCGGGTCAGGCTTGTAACAGGCTGAACACAGCAGTCCAACAGAGGTGCAGCGTGGAACTGCTGCCAGGTCCCCTCCTGAGCACTTACAGGGGAAAACGCACGCACAGAGCTGGAGTTCAGAGGAACTTGCATTTGAAGCAAGTCAGCAGAATCGGGATTTTCTGCTCTTGCTTGGCTGGAAGAAGCCTGATAGACACCAACTCAGCATTCACTGAGGCAGGAGAGAGCTGTGATCTTTCGGTTACTGGGGAATGGCTTATTGCCGCAGGCTGAAATCAAACTAAGGAGCTGGGCTACCTTCAAAGAGCACAGCTGAAAGGCTTCAGCACAGAGCAAAGGCTCCACGACCGCAAGTCCAGCTCAGAGACTTGCTGTACAGCAGGGAGCAGCAGCAGGAGCAGCACATCCTCTCTGCAGGACAGCACAAGCTCGCTGTGGGAGCACCAGAAATGAGCCCTGCCTATGCAGGGGCTTGGCAGGAGTGAAACTGCTTCAGCAGCGAGCTCAGGGCACTGAGTCAGCCCTCCCAGGCTCTCCCCTCACCTATTTTTCCTGCTCCTTACATCACGGGTTCACACCCGCTGCTGAGCCTACAGGAATGTGGAAAACCTAATCTCCACTTGCTGCTCTATTCATTGACAAACAGAAGGCAGAAATAAGAGGAGGTATCTTAAATAAGACGATGTCTGCTTTGCAGCTCACTAAAATAGTCTCAGAGTCAATGAACTGCTTCAGAAGTTTAATCAACTTAGATGAGAACAACAGCGCAGAACAGCAGGATTTAACCAGAAGCAAAGCATGCATAATAGGAATAAATAGGAGAGAAAACTGGAATTACACAGAGGTTTTAGTTTCTTTGCTGCCACTTGGCATTGAGAGCACCAAGCTCTAGCCCAGCCAGCAGCTGTGTCAGGTGTAATGAGCACTAATAGCACTGTAAGCTATATTGCCAGATACCAGTTGTTTATCACAGCCAGGACTATGAACTCTTCAATAGCTCTTTCTAGAGAGTATTTCTGAGGGTTATTTGGAGGCTGCACCAGAAGGCACCAAATTCCTTTAAGAACAAAGAGTTCCTGGAGTGTCTGTGGGAGAGCAGCAGGACCAAGCAGAGCCCTGGTGCCACCCTCACACTCAGCACTGGTGCAGCTCATCACAGGCAATGGGAATGGGTGAGACATGCATGCACCCAGAACTCCGTACAGCAAGCTATGACATAAAGTAATATCACATCTAAATATCTACTAAATGCTAAAGCAAAGCTCTCACCTGCCATTTCTTCCTAACACCTCATTCATTAAACCCACACCGCAGAACTCACCTTTCCCAGCAAACCCAAACCACCCCTGGCCTTTACCACTGAAGGCCTTATGTGGTCCCTCAGCTTGCTGTGGCAAACTCAGGTGTATCCTGAGCGATTTGCTGTGTCCCTATAGAAAGAAGAGGATTAGGTTCTATTGGAGTTCAGCTACTTCTGTGCTTGAGTTAGCAGAATTTTTTGTCAAGCCCGTGAGTGTGAGGATTCTTTCCTGCCTTATGCTTGCAGAGGTTAGTACCAAAAGCAAACCATAGAGTAATTGCATAGCTGAGCAAGGGCTCTGCAGAAATTCTACAAACATGATGCTTCATTTGGTGCAATCATGTAACAAAGGGTAAAGAATGAGTCAGTTAGCAGTTGCCAGATAAACTTGAGATTCAATAGGGCAGATATAGCCCTAGAAGTTACTGAGCTGCATTGCAGGACTTCCTCTGTGTGGGTTTGGGACGTTGGGAATTGCAGCTGGAGCTTCTGCCTGCGGGGCTTTTTAGTAGGAATTACTTTCTGTGGCTTTTTTGGAGTTCCATTAGGCTAAAATGCTGAAACTTCAATCTGTAGAAGAGGAAGGTTAAAGAGACACTGAGCAGCAATCTGGTTTGTTCCACTGTCCTGAGGCAGAGCTGCTCTTATCGTTCCCAGCAGATCCTGGGATGGAGCACTTGTCTTTCCTGCAGCAGCCGCCACCTGCAGACTTTGCGTCTCCTTGAAGGGTTTTTTCCTAATGCTGACCATAAATCTTGCTCCATCCCCAGGTCGTTCGCTCGCTCTCTCCATTCATCACCTTCTCAGTAGAAGGAGAGATGCTGACCCAGCGTGCTCCTCCATGTGAGGTGCTGCTCTGGGGCTCTGATGCTGAGGACATGAAGGGGAGGATGATGTTACATGAGTTTATCTCCTTGCTATTACCAAGGTCTGGGCTCGGAAGTGCAAACATAGGACAGCTTTGAGGTCAGAAAACAAAACAAAATTACGTTGTCTTCATCTATTTTCATCTTCCTATACCAGGAAAAGGAGATTTCTGGGAGTAGCTGATCTGGCCCATTATCTGCTGCTGCAGAAGGCTCTGGTTCTGCCCTTACAGCTCCTTGTCCAGACTTTTCATAGGTCCCTCTGCTGAAGCCATGGGGCTTCATCTTCCGTAAGATCTCTGGGGGGATGAGAGCTGGAGCTTTGAGTAAAACACACCTGGGTTTTTTGATGGTGGCTGAGGCAGTTCTGTCATTTCTCATTTCATTTATTTTTTTGGCAGAGAAGACAAACAGAAAGGCTGACCAATTCCTGATGCTGATTTCCAAGTGTGAAATTTAAGGAAAATTAAAGATAAAACAGAAATTGCTTATTTCTTTATCATTTTGTTTTGAGCACTTAAATCTTTTTTTCCCCTCTTCAAATGAGAACTGAAAAAGCTTTTTTGTCAAATTGTCTTGGATTGCTGGAAGGATTTAAATTCCATTCCTACAAAGAGGCTCTGGCAGGCTGCCTGTATGCTGATGAGCAGTTCTAAAATATTTGTGCTTTGGATTTGGCTCATTAAGCTGCTCTAAATGGGGATGCTTGTCCCAGCCCTTGAAGTTGAAAAATGGAGGGATGTATTCAAAATGTGGCATAGGGATGTTTTTCTACGACTCTCTTTTTCAGGTACTTCCTTTTATTTTTCCTCCAAAGATCTTGGCAGGCTGAGACTCCAAGTTCTGCGATAATAAGAATGACTAATTTGAATAATGTGTGCAAACCAATAACTTTTTTCATTATTTGCAAGGCTATTCCGCACCAGCAACCAATGTGGCTTTAATGACTTGCCTGCTTATGGTGTTGGCATATCAGTCAAGAGCATTTTGAATGTGTCCTATCAGAGCTTCTCTAGGCCTTATGGAGAGAGACACGTACAGAGATACAGATATATGGATTTTTTGCTTCCTTCCTGGTAGAAAGCAACTTTTCCCCAATCAGTGTGCATTGAACATAAGCGTGCTCCAGGGGTGTTTTTCCCAGTGCTGGATTAGGTGCTGTCAATAACTCCAGTTGGCTGTGACATTTTAAGAAGGCTGGATCTTTTTTTTTTTCTTTTTAATTGAAGTCAGTGCAACAAACAGTGGATGGGGTGAGCTGAAGGTTCACAGACCCACTCGATATGCAGGGGAAGTTCGCCCCAGTGGGTGATTCCAGCTCCACTGCGGGCTGTGGCTTTCTGCAGCTGCAAAGTCGAGGTGGGGAGCGGAGCAGGAGGAGGGAGAAAGGGGGGAAAGGTGGTAATGATTGGGGAAAAAGCAAATGCCTTCGGTGAGTGCAGTAGGAAGGCTTCTGCTGGCACGTGTGTTTGCTCAGGGCTGGCACCTCTCTGTCAGTGCTCTCAGCACTAAGTGGCGTGCTGCAAACAAGCAGTGCAGCCATTAGGGCTTTTACCATCACCATAATGGAAGCTGCTGATTAGGAAGCTTCTTTAGAAGGAGTGAGGGGAGAAAAAAAGGAAGGAAAGGCTGTCGGTGGCAGTTGGGATGTCTGACAGCAGGGCATGGGGGGTCTGCATGAGACACCCTTGGGAGAGATTTTAAAGCTCTGCAACTTTCCCGCTTTTCCTGCTGAGGGTTGCAGCAGGCTGTGCTGGAAGTGGGAGCAGATGTGATCTTTCAAGGCTGATAAACCATTTTTCATCATGCATTTACTTGCAGATGTGCTACTTAAAATTCCTATCTTTGCTAAAATTGAGACTGGTATATATCTGGTATTTAACTTCTGCATCCTGATACTCAGCTGGGAGTGCCTTCTGACCAGCAAAGGAGAACTGAAGGTTTCAGTCCAGTTTCTGGAGTCCTTTGGTGCATAAGTGAAAGTGCCGCCTGAGATGCTGATGCAGAACTGGGTGTTCAGTCGGTGCTTTTAGCCTTGTGCTGTGAAAAGCATATGGAAACAAACAAAACCAGTGCACTCAAAGCAATCTGTTTATTTCAGCTACTTTTCTTGAACAGGTGTGGGTGGATGAGGCACAGCAGTGAAGCAATCTGTCTTCATGTATCCTTCATACAAAGGGCTCAAAATGCAAACAGGAGGGGATGGGCACGGAGGAACCGGGGGAAATGAGGTTTCTTGCTGCTCCATGCAGCTGTCCATTTTGATGTGAAACCAAATTCCCTGTAATATCACTGCTGGTAGTGAAGCACCTTTCTTCCTCCTGGTTTTCTCCTCTAGTTACCGTAGGTGAGAGTGCTGGAAGACAGTAATTAATGCCATGCTCATGTCTGGAAGACTCCAGCTTGGCAGTGAGCACTCACAAATAGGACCCTAAGGCAGTGCCCACTATTTTCCATTAAAAATGGAAATGCCCATGGTACCCTGGTGTTGTGCAAGAAGTTTTGCTAGCAGTATAGCAGTCTAGCAAAGTTATGGCATGTGGCTGCAGCTGTATGTAAAACTATGCTTCTGAGAAAGTTTTCTGGGTCAATATGCTGTTATTTATGTAATTCTGGCATTTTGCTCTCAGAATGTAGTATTATATGAAATGGAACAGAAATGTAACTCAGGGTAATTGTACTGTGCAAAATATTAACACTGCGTGTTCTTGCCCACCTGAGTGTAGCAGGCATGGTGTGGGTGCTGGCAGAAAGGGGGCTCTGTTAGCAGTACTGTGCACTGCTAAGCATTGTGGTAGATACGTTCCTTAATTAGCACCTGGACAACAAGTATTTGAAGATGACCCTTAGGTCTAATCAAAATGTCTTGTTGAGCTATTCAGTCTCCTCAAATCCCTTCCAATCCCTACAGTCCTGCCTTTTCCAAGGAAAAGCAGAGATTAATTTTGCTGCTACCAGCTTGGCAGACTCTTCAGGGACGTTCCTGGGGATCTATATGGGTCTGCAGAACGGGAGCCTTCTGTGCTTTGTTTCCAGGGCACACTAAGGGTTAAAGCCTTTTGTGGTCATAGCTTGCAGCACCTTGAAGCCCCATCACCTCCATTCACAGGTGTCCCTGGCGTGGACACAAAGCCACCAGGAGGCTGCCTGCTGCAGTCCTTCCAAGCAGAGCTAGATGTGCATTTCTAAAAGGGAAGACATTAATGCATCAGAGAAACCCCTACCAAAGCTCTGAGCCTGAAACTGAGGAACAGCTACTCTACAGCTGGCTTGATTAAATGGCCGTTGAAGATGATGTAAACATCAGACTCCTCACTATAGATGGCGTTTTCTCGCTCCCGCTTGAACATCCTCACCCAGACCTCATCTCCTTCCTGCAGGTCCAGCATCAGGCTCTGGCTCTGCATGATGCTCCGGTCGCTGGGCTGGGCATAGAGGATGACCATCTCCTCCTCGTTCTTCATCAGGTGCAGGTAGGTCTCCTTGAAGTTCCAAGTGTGGACGTTGAGGCTGAAGTAGTAGATTCCTGGCACGTAGCAGAAGAACTTCCCTGAGAACATGTTGAAGTGCTTGTAGAGGTTCACGAATTCGGTGTCGAAAACGACGTGCTGGAAGTAGTCTGAGCTATGCAAGGGCTTTCTGCGACCCACTGAGAAGGCGGCGTAGAGCTGTTTGCATGAGTGGCCTTGGGGCCCAGGCTGGCCTTTCTGGCCCTTTCGTCCATTGAAACCACGTAGCCCTCTCTCTCCTTCCTTCCCAGCTGCTCCAGGGTACCCTTTTTCTCCCATTTCCCCCTTCTCACCTGCAAACATAAAAGAAAGCAGAAGATGTCAGACACCATCACCCTCTTTATTCTCAGAAGCATGCCAGGTGAAAGCTTGGTCTTACTGAGTTCACAGTGCTGATGCACAAAATGGTGGAGTAGTGAAACTCCATTACCTGACCAGATCACTTACACAGATGCAGCTGAATGCACAGCCCCTCCATGCACAGCTTAGGGCAAGATAAAAATTGGCTAAAGATTTGTATTAAGTCTGATTTGGGCCTTGGAGAGGCTTTGTCTGGTCTGCATGTCTCTACGCATAGCACTCCCTGATGTATCTCCTATATTATATGCTTAATTATTAATGTCTTGCTTTGTAAGACAAAGCATATGAAATGGAAAAAGCGAGTGAGAATTTCTACTTGTCCTTTATTCCTTATTATGAGGAATATTTATTTTGGATAACATTTGTTTTTTAGTATGATATAACTTGAGCTCTCAGTGATTCTGTTTTCTGATGGATTAGAGCCTGTTGTCACTTCTCACTTCTGCACACAGCCTGTGCCATGTCACCCCTTGGGTAAATAAATCAGATGAGTTTCTTGGTGTAGGAAAGAGCATAACCTGCCAGATGAAGATGTGCCACCAAGATGGAGGAAGGATGTTATGGCCATGGTCACCTCTACCCACCTTTGAGGATGGTGATGTCTATGGTTGGCTGCACTTTGGGTACTGAGGAAGCAGGATCGCTGCTCATCCTTGTGTACCGTGAGGAGATGATGGAGACGGGCTGCTCTGAGGGCCCGCAGCATCGCACACATGACAGGCGCCGTGGCTCCCGCCTCGGCAGGTCCTGCTCCGCCATGGAGCCGGGGATGGACACCAGGAGCAGGAGGAACACAGCGCTCATCTTCATCTGAGCCAGCTGGAGCGGGCAAAGAACAAACGATTAACATGGTGATTCGGATCAGAGCCACTGATGGGCCATCTGCTAATGTTGCCGCAAGGTGCTTTTCTGATTAATTATTAGCTTATCTTGTAGTGGCACTAGGAGACTCCAGGTAGGAAGGGTTCCCCACAGCGTACTGTTTACAAGCAACGGAAAAGGCAATCCTCATCATGCATTACTTATGGTTGAAATATCTTTCAAGAGACAAGACGTAAAAGTGGGGAAGAAAAAACACATTTTGAGATTAGAAGCAAAGGCTGAGGTCCTTAAAGGTGTAGCAAGCACTGCTCAAGGTGCTGTCACTGTCTGGCTGAGGTTGGAACTGCCCTTGCAAAAGGCGCTGAGTAAAAGCTGTTACTCAATAACTGTTTCTTGTTTTGCTGTCCTGCATAAAAGAAAAATCAGATGCAGAAAATGAAACTTCATAGAAATATGTATTTAACCAAATATATTTTTTTTGGAGCAAAGTGCTGGTGGAAAAATGAACTTAAAAAGTAAAAGCATTTCTCTTTTTAGATGGTTTCTTAACCTTTTGCTGGTAATCTTTCTGACATGACCTAGCCAAGTGGTTTGTGGCTTTGACTATGTCCATTTGCTTCTCTTAGCATAATTCCTCTGTACATTTCCTATTTTTATTTTCCAGTGTGCAGAACAGAGAGCCAAACAGCTGCAGCAGGCATGGACCAAACTGGGGCTTGTTCTGCACAAACAGTAGCTTGAGAACATCTACTGCATTTTCAGCTGATACTGGCAAGCCCCAAAGGCCCTGAATACTGGATGAAATGAACAGGCAGAAAGTTTGTGGTGGTGACTGGTGAGTGAGTTTTGCTTTGAGCTTCCCTCTAACCTCCATCTGGGGAGGGAATGGAGCTGGCTGCAGGCAAATGCCTCCTCATACCATGCGTAATTAGTGTCATTCTGCTCATTGCAGAGGTGTCTCATACTAGACAGATTTTGGAATGATGCCTTTTTGGACTTTATCCAAAGTCCAATTAGTGAGATGGACTCTCGCTGACCTCAGGCTGGGAACAGCTCGTAGAGCTCCTCTTCTACCAGCTCTAATTCCTGGAATAGGTGGGGATGGCGATGCCTAGAAATCCTTGCTTTCAGAAATGGAACAATGAGCATTTTGCAGAGGGAGAGAAGGCATCTACCCATGAGTTACTCAAAGGCTTCACTGGGCACACCATGGACTAATCAAGAAAATACAGAAAAAATGATTAGCTTGGGGCAAGGAAATTGGATTGTACAGCCATTGTTGGGAGACGTTTTCTTTCAGTTCTTACCTGCCCCAGAAGAGCCGTCATTCACACCTTTTATTACTTGGTGTAATCCAGCTCCCTGGAAACTAGATGAATACTTATTAGCAGCAATATAATAACTTTGCTTCTGACATCAGTGAAAGTTCTTTCATCAAACCTGTCATAACTTGAAATGATCTTTCTAGTTGTATTTTTTTTTTTTTTTATTTACAAGTCTGAGGGATTAATTCTCCTTTATATCAGTGTTCAGGGCTTGAATTCTCATTTTCATTAAGTCCTTTTTAATTTTCATTCAGTCCTTAAGCCATCTTTGTGCTGCCAACCAGGACCAGAAATGCAATGTGAGCCTAAATGGACAGCATATCATAAATAAGCAGCCTGTACGTGACCAGAACAAAAAGCTTGCACTACAGAGAGTGTTTGGGGTCTGAGTAATGTTTCTGGGGTCTCCTTTGCAGTGATTAAAGCTTGTGCATATGTATATGTAATGGTCTAAGGAAGACCACATACTCACTCAGAGACCCAGACAAGTGGGGCCAACATATCCTCCATGGGACTAAAAGCTATTTAGTTCTTGGGACTGTAGATAGTCAATAACCTGGGGATAAAGTCTAAGGCATTTGATTACATTAGCTGAACATTAAAACTGGAGGACATAATTGCTCGTAATACCTTCATGAAGGAGAGAGTGCATTCATTAAGAGGGGCATTCATAATGGGTGGCAGGCAAAGGCTTCATAAATATGAAGAAATTACTTCTACATTTTTATAGGCCATTATTCTCCTTAAGATGAATGACGTTCCTATTTTTAGATGTGGCTTAAGGGAGAGAAGTTGGTGTGAAAAATCAGTGTTCAGGTTGTGCACCTTTTACATTACTATAATCCAAGTGCCCTTTGATGAAATTGTGGCCTTTTGCATGATTCATGAAGAACAGTTACTCAAGTTATTGGCGAGAAATTGCATTCGGAAAGTGAAGCCAACCAGGCACAAATCCAGTCAATTCAGGGCATCCTGAACTGACACCCAGAGCCTCACACACATTTTCCTTCATGATTTTACATTCTCAAGTGACTCAATCTTCAGGAAATGGTGTCAGATGTGCATTTGGGGCCAACCTAATTTTTTTGTGTGCATGTATGTGTCACTGTCCTCCCTACTGAATACAGAAACGCGTACTTGGTTGCAAGATATCTGATTAGTTGAAGCTTCAGCGATGTATGCAGATAATCAGGGTTTCAGTTTTACAGTTTGCTTATAACAGTCGAGAAAGGAGTGGAGAAGTAAAACAGGAATGAAGTGGAGGGAGGGGAGTCTGAGAAGACTGAAAGAATGAAGAATCCAGCGGTACAGGGTTCAGGTTGAAAGGCATCCAACTTTAAACCAGAGGAATGAAGTGTGCAACAGGAAAGGAAATAGCCTTCTAAGGATCTCCATATAACAAGACCATGTCAATCTGAAGAAAAAAAAAGATTTGGTCCCAGTTTTGGAGGAGAAGCAAACACAACCCTCATGATGGTAGGGAAGTCAAACCTGATATCTTAAAGAAAAAAAAAAAAGATATAAAAAGGGAAGATAGAGCTCAGCACTTGAGATCTGTGAGGCAAAGTGAGCTGTTGTTTTTAGCTATTGTATTTTTTTTCCCCCAAGGGTAATTATTTTGACTTCATTTTGTCAAATGTGGTGATGGCAGATTTGACGTTTATCTCCTTCAGAAGGCAGTCAGCAAGAAGCTTGGTGCTGCTCTGCTCCAGGGAAAATTCTTCTGCTGGCTTTGGAAACTTTAGGGTCCATAAATGTTTCATCTGGACATAGGAGGAGGTTCTCAGCCCTTCCTTTCTCAAAACCATTTCTCCAGTTCAGCTTCTTTGGGCTTGAGTTCATATTGAAACAGTTGATGGATAAGAATTTGAAACACTTCTGTTGCAAATCTTATGGTGACATTCAGAAAAATGTGAATTGTTTGGTTGTTTCTGTTGCTTCCTGCAGAATGCTTGGGGAGCAGGAAGCTCATTGTGAGGCTGGGCATCCAGCTGGTTCAGGTGCAACACATAATGCCTAAGGTGAATGATCTTAGTCTCCCCAAAATGCTCCAAAGCTTCCTCATGCCATACCCATGGAACACCACACAGCTCCAGGACAGAGCCAACCAAGATATGAAGGAAGAAGAAATTCTCCATATGTGAAATGGGTGTAGCAGTATTTAACAATGTTTTGGCGAATAATGAAGATTTATGAATCGTGAAATGAGACATCAAAATCTGACAAGAGCAGTTAATTTCAGGGCATTCTTGTGCTGACGATGCTGGTAGTTGGCTGTGTTCATCATAACATTAGAATATATACTACTGTTGAAGAGCTGTTTGAATGTACTAGAAGGTTTCTTTGACTGGGACTATAGATAAGGCTTATAAGACTGGTTTGGGTGTGGTTTTTTTTTGTCTCTTCTCTAAATTTGAGTAGACAGACCAGTGTACAACACACAATATAAGCCAACAGGCATTTTATTTATGCCTTGAAACTGCTGGTTTTCCAGCAACACCTGTCATTCCTGGTGTCTTCCAGCTTAAAAAAGCAAATTCCTTCCATGCAGAGCTTTAGGGATGCCACAAACATTTGTGAGGGGAGGACAAAAACAGTTTGTTTCTATTCTGGGAGTTAAATTAGGTGACGCAGTCTACCTGTGTGCAACTTCTTATTTAAATATATTTGCTTGGCACTGAGGGCACCTTGATTGATTTCTTGGTTCATGATTGAGTTTAATCTCACAGCTCAAAGTAGTAGCTTATGTATGAGATGCATTTGCTCATGCAAAGCTTTTTAATGACACTGTGTTCCTGAAGAATTTTAACACTTCCATATAAAGCACCACACCTGGGCAACAGCAAGGACAAAGAATTCCCATAATATCTGCAAAAATAGCTTACCTGCTCTGTACATGGGAAAAACAAAAGGAAACAAAGCAAATCAGTCTGGGGGCTGAACCAAAGGGATCTCCCCTGTATTAGCGATGTGGGGTCAGCAGAGTCCAAACCATGATGGGTCGCCTTGAGCTCTGCAAGCAGCCCCTATGGGATCTATTGGGTTTCTCCTATCACACGCTAGTGGTACAGATCTGCATTAACCCACTGCAGGGCCCTGCTTTCACTGTAACAAGTGTGGATACGTTATGTCCTTACCTTGCAGGGGTCCTCAGAGATTAAATCCCAGCCATCGGTGTGCTGAGCTCATGCACTGCAGCAACAAGAGTTCATGAGGCAGAAATCATTCTTGGATCCTGGAGCCGCACTTTAAATTTTTGCTAATGTTTTACTTCCTGTTATTGCTATGGCTTCACTTGGAAAAGCAATCTATGACTGTCTTTGCTCTGAATTCACTGTACACGGGACAACGCCAGCCGCTGCCCATTTTAATTAGTGATAAATCTGAGCCAAAAACCCATGAGGGCGGTTAAGATTAAAACCCTACTTGCGCCGCAGGGATGGAAAACACATGGATGTGTCAGCTTCAGACCTTGGCACCATTCCAGAGGCAGAAATCATTCAGCTTCTGCTTTTTTACCTTTTGTCTCCTTGCATGCCCCGAGCTCCTTGTCACTCCAGCCTGCCTTGCGTTGCCAGCAGGAAACGAAGCAGTGCTGAGGCTGCTCCTGTCTGGATGCTGGACTTCCTCTTGGAAATGATTTGTTTGAGATTCTTTTTTTTTCTTTTTCCCAGGAGGATCTAAAATTTCTTCGTCAGTCCAAAACTATGGAGGAGCATCAGTGCTGTGCATGGGGCAGTTCTGCTCCAACGCGATGCTGCAGAGATGGCCCTCTCAAGCTGTACATCAGCAGCCCACGTGCAGCCATGGAGCGACTGGAAGTCTTGCAGATGAGAATATTTGGATCCTGAAGAGTAGCATGGTTTAAAAGTTTCCACTGTCAGCAGTGGTTTGCAGATGACCTTGTTAATGCCCTCTTGTCTGCAGTGTTTATACACTGCACTGGGGTGAGGAGGGGTTGGGAGCAATGCTGGGGACAGCTCGAGCCCTGTGAGCTGTCTGGGAATGGAGGCACAGGCAGGATCTGGCCACTGAGAGGCCCAGGAATGCTATCTGCATCCGCAGTTTGCAGTGGCCACTGGGATGTTTGGTCAGAGTTTGTAGATTTTCTGGCTAGTTTTATTTTTGGATGAACTTTGGTGTGTGGGTGAAGTCTCTGATGTCCCTGCCCAGGAGGAACTGTTCTAGCTGTGATGCCCACAGGAACACCATCATTCCCACTGATGTGCAGCAGCATCCTGCGGGGTGACCATGATGCCACGTGCATAGGAAGAGGTGAGGATCCCGAGCAAAGCCCCTCTTTTGTTGCTGCACACATCCAGGCCCAGGGAATTCCATGGATTTAATGTGGGTGCCCTGCAAGTGCCCTAAGGAAGGAAGGTGCGCCTGTGTGGAAATGGATGGGTATGTGTGGGCACCAGCATCTTCGCATGGTACCAAACTACAGGCAGCTATCACACATCACAAAGAGGCAGCAAAAGGATTTTTTCTGGCTCCTGAACAAACGCCCATCCCAATGCAAGCCCAGACAGTGATTCAGCCCCATGCTGCCACTGCACCTGCCCACTTGCACTGAAATCATTCTCAGGGCAGTTTCTCCCATTGAGCAAAGAGCACTGGTGAGGTGAATGGCACCAAGGCTCCTTCACCTATCACAGCTGAAAGGCACATTCCTGGGCATGGTTCCGCTCCATCCTGCCACGGCTGCAGCCCCATCCTGAGCACAACCAGACCAGGCAGCAGTGCTGCAGCTGAGGGTGGGTGTGGAAGCAAGCAGCATTAGCAGAAACAAACTGCAGCTGGTGCAGCAGTAACCTGGCCTTGTGCTTCTTTCTCCTGCTGTGGTGAAACAGAAGAGAGGAAGCAGTGTGGGCAGAGACCACCTCTTGCTATGACTCACCCACGCAACCTGCTTCTGCAGGGTGGGAACGCTTTGTTCCCCGTAGCAATAGTATTTTTCTCCCAACTTATTCAGACCCATTTAACTTACCTTGTGACTCAGAACCCTGTCTCTTACTTTCCTTGCTGTTGCTTAGCAGAATGCATAATATGAAAGCTGCCGTTCATTCAGGTTCTTCAGTCCTCGGCAGTTGCTGCAGCTTCCTAGCTGGAGTCCAAATGAAACACTGAAAGTTCGTCCTGCTCCTTATGAAATCCAGCAGCTAGGTTGTTTGCAAAAGCTATTTTTTTTTCTTGGTTCTTTGCTTGCATCAACTTGTGCTGAGTTTCTGTGCTTTTGTCCCGCTATGGTTTCCCTACAACGCTCAGCCAGTCTGTCTGCTTGCACGGTGCCTCACACAATGATGGAAATGAAAACCAAAAAAATTTGTGAATAAGGGAAAAAAAAAAAAAAAAAACACAGACCCAAAACCACATTCAATGTTCCAGCCAAAGGAGAAAGTGCTGGGATCACATGGAAATAATTTTTCTTTGGGAGATTTCAGCATCATTTTGGGCAGGAGAAAGGAGAAAGAAAAATACACAGTGAAAGCTCAGGCGTTTGTGCAGAGAAGTAGATTTAGGGACCATCTCAGGAAGGTGATATGTGGCAGCAGCACCTTCCCAGTGCAAAAGTATGCTGGTTTACCTCCCTTCCTTAAAGGTCTGGGGGATAAAGCCTGATGCCAAACCACCCGTGCTGGGGTGCATTGAGTGCCAGCATCCGAGGAATGAGAAAGGAAGGAAAGCTAGCACACATTTGTGGCTTTATTTAAAGCCAGAAAAAAAATGTGAGTGCACAAAATAATGCAAGCTCCATCATCATTCCTGCACAAAAGCTCCAGAAGAAAAGTAGCACCTTTGATCATTCTGCGTACATCAGGAGAGGAAAGGTGTATTTTGTCCTCTCTCAGTGCCCTTCCCCGCTTCAGGTCACAGCTCAGTGCTTTAAATATCCCTCCCCTGCAGTCCTGGTCAGACTGCAACTCTTGGACCTCTCTCCATGGAAGCTTTACCCCATATCTTGACCAGGTTATGCTTCTTTTTGGCACATTGCCTGTCCCCCGTTGCTCAGAGCTGTGGTCAGAGGCAGGGAAACAGACATCATGCTGGAAAAGGGGTTTTGGATATCTTTGCAGATTTTTTTTTTTAAAGGCAGTGATAATATTTAAAGATGTAGGGTGGATCTGGGTTATGTAATGGAGAACACAAATTGTTTGCAGATGACTTAAGTCGGGAATGTTTTCATATCGGCGGTGGTAGATAAAACTAACAGGTGATTAAAACAGACTGCAGCACGAGTTTTCTATTAATTCACAAATCTGCAACCAGAAGGACAACAAAGAGGACCAAAGGCTGCGGGGGGAGAGAGCTGATGCTGTACCACAGGGAAGAGTTACACACCAGTGCCGTGCTCAGAGGCTTCATCAGTGGAACACTGAGGTTTGCTGCTGTCCCAGTGTGAACCCAAGCTGTGTCCAGCTCTCCATGAGTCACCTCCAGTTGCCGGGCTCCTTCAGGCTTCCTGGAGCACCTCCTGCTCTTGTCCTTCTGTGTCCCCATTCCCACCTCCATCCCATCCCTGTCCTCATCCACATCCCCATCTCTATCTCTGTCCTCAGCCCCATCCCTTTCCCCGTTGCCATCATCTCCATCCCTATCGTCATCCCCTCCCTGCAGGAGCAGGCTGTGCCCAGCACAAGCCAATGGGGAATGGTCACACAGAGGGGAGCATGCGGCTGCAGCCTTTCAAAAGCAGCCAGGAAAAGAAAACTCCTACTCACTCATTTTTTTGGAGGGACCTTAAAGAACCTCTAAGAAAAGAAATAACTTTGCCTCACATATGCCAACCAAAAGCTTGCTTTTTTATTTTTATTTTTTTTCTTGTGGTGAATTGGTAACTGTAGTACAGAGGTTGATTTTCCCTATTTTTCTTATAGAAACAGAGCCTGAAATTAACCCTGGAAGGAGCATGGCGCTCCACTTGGCTGTGTTGGCTCTCCTCGATGCAACCCCTGCAGCCCCACTTCTGGGGGCAGTTGCTGACTTCTTCCTTCTTGCTTGGTCCCACAGAATCATCTGGGCTGCAGAAACAAATATTCTACATTTACATACTGTGTCATTGTAGAGGCACCACATGGCTTATTTGCATGCATACAAAAATAGCTTCTAGATGTCACCCAACAGAAAGAGTGTTTGGGGCTCTGAAACTGACCTTAGCTGGGTAAAAACTGTAGAATACCGGTTTATATGAGATATTTTAATTTTCACTCTGAAACTCCAGACAGACATAAACTGTTATGGTAACGGCGTCTGGCATCAGAGCCAGTCTCTCCAGATTAAACAGGTTCTCTGCCTCGTGAAACGACAGCCTCCTCTTTCTAAATAGTAATCGTATTCAAGGAAGGAGGATATTTCTGTTTACACACATGATTTATAAAGCTTGGCTTTTGTCCATGCAGGGAGCGAGGAAAAAAAGAACTAACCAGTTTTGCAGCAAATTACTAAGAAAGTCAGTGTGAAGGTCAAGTCTTACCGATTCATCTGCCTGCACCTTGCTAGAGAGCATGGCAATAAGAGATTAAACCATACTCAGCTAGGAAATACACATACTCATGAGAATGTAAGGGTCACAAAGGATTGGCTGGCAAAGCCATGCTTTTCTTTGCAGTATTGGCATGCCAAAATGGGTCTGGCCTATAGGAAATTAATTTTTCTTTCTAATTACTTTGTTTGTGGTTCGGGACTTGCACTGAGAATCTTTGTTCCAGGTACCACCTGAGTGCTGGAGATGCCCGAGGAGGTGTGCTAGAAGTGCTGCAAGTGAAGGCACATTTTTTTAATCTTTCTATATAATGGCTCGAGTTCTTGATTTGTCTCCAGCTCTCTAAATAAGAAGGCATGTTTCATATGGATTTTTCCATAGCACTGAACTTGGTGAGAGGGACGTCTGTTTGCTTTCTCTCCTCCCTCCCAAGGCTGGGGCTCTGTGCCATGACAACATCTGCATCACGTGGCAGACACACACAGCTGATTCCTATGGAAACATTAAATATTAAACTCAGTTTCCTCCCGGCATTCTGCTTGGGGGGTGATGCTGGAACACAGCAGCCCTCTGGCACTCTTGAAACATGTTCAGCACTGCATGGGGGGAGCAGCAGGCTGTGTGCAGGGCTGGGATTAATGCCTCTACTGTGCTGAACTCCAACAGCAAGTGGAAAAAGTGAAGAGCAGCTCCGTGTGCATTGCCATGTCAGTCAGAGAAGAGTTCTCAGAGCCTCTAATGCAGTAATCCCCAACCAACAATAGGATTTAGTAGAATAAAGTATGTATATATGTGTGCATGACTGCGTGGTGCTTTTAAGCAGCCAATTGCACAAAGCCAAAAATAATTACGAGTAAATTGGAACTTAAATATCAGCGTGTGAATGATAATTGGGGACTGCTTAAGAACAAGTTGCTGAATAGTCTGAAAGCTGTGATTTCACAACAGAGGGAGAAAATATTTACAGTCAAAGCCTGCTTCTAAGAGGAACTGCAAGCTTTGTGCATGAGAAGAAATTACAATTAGAAAAGGTGTCAGGGGGACATGGGAGGCTTTCCCTACTCACGCAGAGCGGTATTTGCCAATGGGAAGCTGGAGGCATGCTGCTTAATTAGCCTTACATGAGGCTGCCCAAGCACCAGCACTGCTGATGGTCTCTAATGAAGAGCTAATGGAGGGCAGCGAGGCTGGCCAACAGGGAAGGAACCCACAGGCCTCATTGCTGGCCTTGGTTTGAGTTTGCTTAGTTCTGGTACACAGACTTCAGCCAAACACCACTGACGGCCTTTTAATTAACAAATGAAAGTGATGCTAAGCAGGGCTGACACGGCAAGGCTGAAGGCAGGCCTGCAATGCACTGTCCAAGCTCAGTGCTAATGAGGTGCGGCCTAATGAGGCCTGGTCACCATGAACTGGGCCTTGCTGGGAAGCTGCTGCATATCCAAGCAACACTTAAAATTCACTACAGCCACTCCAAGCTGCGACATTGATCATTAAAGCTCATCTGCAAGCTGTCAGGCTTGTAAGCGCTTCAGGCCCTGTTCTGAAGTCTGACTAAAGAAATCCTGAAAGATTTGAATCTCAATTTTGAGTTAAGCCTTTGTTAAATAGAAATGGAACTTTGCAGTGGTCATAAATAACATATCCATCTTCCCTTGCATCTGTCTTCCTGTTGCATAAAGAGCAGCTTTGTTTGGCTGAATGACCTCTCAGACGCAACTTAGGGCAAAAGTCCATTTTAGACAATAGGTTTGTTATGATTAACATTAGCTGATCTTCTAGGATTTAGGTGTGTGTTGGGAATACTGCTCAACCCCCGGGGTGCTCCCGTTGGGGACAGCAGCACAGCTTTGGGAACAGCTCTCACAGCTTCTGCCCGATGGTGGGAAGAATTTGCTCAGGTTTATGCACACACCATGGAAGTTCTACACCATGTAACAGGAAAAGTGGCGCATGTTGTTTTGTGAAATTTCTCCTCAAGCTCATTTTTTAGAGTAAAAATAGGCAATGAGCCCTGATCCTGTTAATCAGACTCTCCACCTCCCACCCTGCTTGGACTCTTGGCATTAAACTCAGTCTGTTTTCTGGAAGGCGGGGGGGATTACTACTGTGTGCAGAATACCACCCATGGCAGCACCACAAGCTGTTCCACCCCAGTTTCAGAGGCAGTTATAGAAACTAGGTGAGCAAACAGTGTGCAGGTAGAGATGTGTTATTTAACAACCCACTCTGGTGACAGATCCAAACACAAATACTCAGGATCAGAGGAGAGTCCTTGATGTAGCACCAGTGTTCAGTGTTCAGATAGGTTTGTCACACTGGCTGTATTTGTATAGAAACCAAAATGAGCTGAGAAGGAAAACATTTCTCTTTGTTGTTTTGTTTCCAGAACAAAAGAGAGTTTTGATTTTTCACTTTAATTTCCCTTCTAGTTTTTAGATTACTTGTAATTATATGGTGCCAAGCAAATAAATGGTGCTCTACCTTTTTGTAAATGACTTGGAAGTTTGCTTTAATCCCTTGGTAGGGTTCACCTAGTATGTCATTCATCACGCCACCGCTCTGCGTTCCAGCAACTGGGCTCATTTAATTTGCTAGGCTGAATGAAATAGCTTTACCATGCCTACTTATATGGAAGTAATGATGGGTAGAGCCCCATAGCACGTAATAATTGCTATTTTCCACAGAGCCTGCATTCATGTCCTCAGAATAATCTTTAAAAAGTTAAAACTCCAGAGACTGAGACAGGCTGTGGACAACAGAGTAGAAATGATGGAACAGTGTTTTTCTTCCTGGGTTTGTTTTGGAATCACTACTTTTCACCTTTAAAATGGCGTTTGCTGGTTGGCTTGCTGGGCTGTGCTACACCGCTCTGCCTCTCCCATACAGGATGAGAGCATCCTCTGGTCCTCAAAATATCTGTGCTCAATTTGTGTAGAATTTGATGAATTTTGAATTTCTGATGTAGGCGCAGAAGCAGCACAGAGAAGCTGGCTGAGATATCCATGAACTAAAATGGTCCCCTCTGTTCCTCTGAGACTTTTTTTTCATTTCTTGAGTTGAGGTATTTTGCTATTAATATTTAAAGAACACCCAGCCTGAGAGTTTTGTAAGAGCTGTGATTTAAAAGTGGGAGCAAAAATCGTATGTCTGGGTGAGGAAATCAGAAATTAGGTAGATAGATAGTTAAATTAAGAAATTTAAAACGTGCCTTATAAACAGCTTTTATGCCAAAACTATTGCTCATTTCTACTCCTAAGTTGCCATAAACCCAAAGAAGAATTTCCTTGCTTTGAAAACATTGACATTGAAGGAATCAGAGAAAGAAAAGCCTGCAGATAGTTGGGGCAGGAGCAGGTGCAGGAAAAGCATGAGATGTCCCCACGTGTGCCTGTTTCACTGCAGCTGGCTCACTGTGAGTGCAGAGCAAAGCATGCAGGCCTGAATCCCTCCCCCTGACAATTGGGTTCATTCTGTCAGCCCCTCCCACCAGCCAGGGCAGGAGCACTTCCACTGATAGCTCAGTACACCTTCACGGCCCCATCGTTTGTTAAGCCATGAATGCATCAGACAGCAAGGCATGTGCTTTTGGTGGCAGGGAGCGGTGATTTTGGTTGGTCTGGTATAATTTAGGAGACTGCTGTTTATCGTGCTGATTTGTGTCTCATATTAAGTCAGATGCAGTGTGGGATAGGAGAAGTTCTGGAGGAGCAGGCTCAGGTGGGCCAGCTCCAGGGACAGCCACATAGATGTGTTTTGCTTGCTGGCTGCCAGACCAAAGAGCTCAGCACAGCACCCTGTATTCATAGCCAGCAGTGGCCAAAACATAGGGGAAATGCTAAGTCAGGGCTTGAACCAGTGATTGAGCACCTGGTGGGAAGGCAGGGCCAATCCAGAGGAGCTCAGGTGCATGCAATACACCTGAGTGACTGGAAGTGGTGGAGCCAGGATCTGCCCCTTCCCAGACTTCATTTAAAGGTTGGCAGTGGAGGTGAGAGTATTTTGCTGGAGATCCCTGCATATCTGAGGTTTTCTGAAGGTAAGCAGCTTCTTGCCTTTATTTCTGTGCCTACAGCTGTTGTATTTGAGCAAATTCTCACTTGCTGCAGCCTAGGACCTTGCTACTCTCATGTCATTGCTGTGCTTTCCATTGCATTACACCAAAGGCATCGTTATTTTTTTCTATTTCTAAGGAAGAAGAGGAAGAAGGGCAGCATCTAGTAGCAATCTGCAGGAACACTTGACATTGACACATATCAGAAGTATTTTTAGCATCCGAGTGCACTTTTTCTTGGCCACATCATGACACCCGAGACTACTCCTACAGCATCAGTCTGGGGGTAATCGTTTTACAACAGCAGAGCGAAGGCAGAGAGGTTAAATGATTTCTTCCCATCTGTGCAGCATGACAGTAGCAGTCCTGGGAATAAATCTTAGGATCTGCCCCACCTCCCTCTGCTGTGCCAGGGGCTGTCAGCACCAGGTCAAGGACTTGCTGCTGCTTCTGCCCCTCTTTAGGAGGACAAATTTGCAAAGTCAAACCTTTGCAAGGAAGGCAGGCAATGCATCCTCTCAGTGACAGCGCCATTCCTAGTGCCCTTCCCAGTGTGCACCGCACAGATCCCATCCGTCATCAAGTGCCGTCTCAGCACTATGCTTCCAAAAGTGGCTGTAGTCTGAGGCTTGGAACAGCTTCCATGCACAGTAGCAGCAATTTCAGTGCTGTCCAAGGCAAGAGGGGACAGAGAGCATCAGAGACACTTCAAAGTGAAGGTGACACATGCATGTTCACCACCTGAACCTCTTTCTCCTTGCTCAGAAGAATCTGCACTACTTTATTCCAAGAGAAACCTCACTCAAGTAGCACTTCAAGTCTCCACAGTACAAATGCTCAGAGGTCAAATCTGACTGAACTGGGGCCACTGGTACCAGATCTGTTGGGTGTGACTCTGGGAACTGCTTCTCTGAATGGGCAGGGGCTCAATGTCTTCTGTTCCCAGGGTGAAAAACTTACCAAGCTCATATCCACCTCTACACTCACCTCCATCTAGCAACACAAAAAGCCACCTGAGATGTTTGTCCCCACATGGCAGGTAGTGAAGTGCTGCAAAGAGGCGTAACCAACTTGTAGAATCAGTTGAATTTTTGGCAAAGAAGTGCCCTGAATTGGGGCTCTTTCATTTCCAAAGACTGCTGAGAGAGGCTACGAACAGCTGGAGGACTGAGAATAAGCCAAGCAAAGAGTTTAAAGTGGGTGTCTTAATATTGACAAGCTGTTCTTTGATGGGAAGTCAGTCCCATGAAATGTTTATGGGGGTGGCAAGGACCCCAGGAGCCACTGTGTTCATGACATCCAGGCTGGTTAGCATGGGGTCAACGTAACAATTGTTGGGGTTGATTTCATTTTCTCCTTGGCAATAACATAGGAGCAAAGCTACTGGCAGCAGTTACCAGTGTTACTGCAGTCTGAAGGTCTCCCATGGACTGCCTGGGCATTTTAAAATCCTATTCCTGTACAGCCATCACAAATTAAAAGAGCAATTATGGCAAAATGTGTTTGTGCTGAACCTACATCATCCATTGTTAAATAAAAATCATGTCTCTCTGTCTTGATTTCACTGTTGGCTACAGACCAAATGCACAGGACAAAGGCAAAGCTGGCCATCCTGCCAGGAAGCAAAGCCTACAGCTCTTCTTGCTGACACCTATAATTAGGCTGGGTTCATGTCTCAGGATGATGAGTGCTGGTGGGAAAGAGAAGTAAAGAGGAGAAAGTTCCTGCCAGGGGTACCGTGTGGAGCTGAGCCAGAGCAGACCCAGGCCATGAGCAGCAGTTGCCAACAGATGTTCGCCTGGTCTTAAATTACATTGTCTGCATGCCTGGAAAAGATAGTGTCTTATAAATAACTGTGCTTTGATGCTCTGTGGCCTTGCATATTCAGGTCCCACAGTTAGGCGCGTATGTGTTAGTCAGAACTAGCTGGAAATGGACTGTGGGTGGAATTTCTTTTGTCGTGTCCAGCAGTGGGGTGTTGTCAGCTCTTCCTGGGAAGTTTTGTGGGATCATGGAAGAATGACTCATCCTTTCTGTTCTACACTAGGAAGCCTGAGAAAGCACTGTGTTTCTGGAGAAAAAGGTAGGAAGGTTTTGGATGTTGATGTGTTTCAGCAAAAGCCCAAATTCTCCTTGAAAAGCAGGCATATTTACCATGAATACATGGGAGATGCGAGCTGTACAGCAGTACTCCCCCAGCCCCAATGGCTGGAGAGCCAGCATGGCTTTCTCCTGCCCCAAGCTCTTCCCTCACAAGCCTGCAGGGCTCTGCTCCCCTCCCGTGCATGCTGCAGCTCAGCTGAGCACTAATGGGGCTGTCTGCACCTGTAACCAACTCCTAATGAGCTGCTGCCCATTTCAGACCACAACTTGTCCTGTCTTTGCCACTGCCCATGAGCAGTGCTTTCTGCATTTTGTACATGGAGAAAAACAAGTGTCATCTAATATTCTGGGGAGGGAGAAGGGAGAGAGACAGTGCAACTCGCCCATGGACTAACCTGAATCATTCTGCATAGCAATTTAACGTGATGGAAAGCTGCAATTAGCTCTAATTAGGGCAGCCTCATTGCCTCAACGAAGAGCAGATCTGCTGTCAATTCTGTTTTCTTTCCTTTCCATGACACAGGAGTGCAATTCAGCAGCTTAATACTCCCAGCACGACATCCTCCCCATGTACCACTGAAGAATGGGCACTGAGGATTTATAGTAACCTGCTGTAGTGCCCTGAGGTAGGGGTGCATTTATTTATTCAGAATGAGAAACCAGAATGCAGTTATTGTGGAAGCAGGCTGTGCCCAGGGTGATGTGGTCCCCTGGCAGGGCTGGGGTCAAACCTCCTTCCCCTGGCTTAGGGGTAGGGAGCACTTGCCCAGGCATTGCAAATTGAACATTATTCACTGCTATGTGTTCTGAGGAGTCTCCGTGACATTTCTGAGAACTGCTGCTGAAAGGGAGAAAACCAGAAGTAATTATGAGATGTATCATCTTTTGAATTTTTGTCTCAGTCAGTGAACATCGCTGGGTTTCCTGGAAAGAGAATTAGGGCCCCTTTCACATCGTTTTGTAGTCTGATCCCTTTGCAAATGGTTTTGTTTGTAGATGAAGCATGTAACTGGCACCTGTCTTAGGATGAGTGAGGGTTTCTCTCCTCTGCTTTGGAATAACAGCCTTCGGATTACAGCTTGGGTTGTCCTGCTCTGTACTCAGGTCAATTGAGCAAAGTGAATCATCCTCATCTGCGATGTGCTGTATTCAATGAGCAGAGATGCTCTCTTCTTGTAATTAAACATAATTTCTCGGTTGCCCTAGAGAATACAGAATCTCACCTCATTAGTGCAGTCAGTCTTTTGCCAACACCAGGAAGAGGGTTTTTTTTATATCTCTGTTGCACAGGATACTGAATACAGACTGCTGCCATTTTGGGTCATGCTATTAAGTGAAGAAAATCTCTATTACAGCAGATGGATTCACACCAGTGGATGCTTTGAATTCTTTTCCTGAAATCAATCATCTTTAGGGATTTATACTGCTCTTGTTATGAGAGTGTCAAAGCCTCTCCAAATCTCCTTGTATCTGCCCGCATGCTTAGGACTTGGCTGTGAGCTGGATTCACCCACGCTGGAAATTCTCCCCCCATTTGCTTTTCATTCTGAAGCAAAAAGGAATTGCGCACACAAATGCTGAGGCTTTAATGCAATGCTGTGTGCAACTTTCCGGTTCCATGAAATATTGGTACATGAGATGAAACCATTTCATCTCAAAACAATCATGATAATAATAATAAAAATATTTCCGTATTCCTTCCAGGATGAGTCAGGAGAGGATATTTCAGTGCCTTCCTTTGCAGGCAATGCCAGGGGAAGGCATCCTGGTGCCTGGCAGCGCAAGGAGCTCGGTGGTAGCAGAGCTCTGGGATCCCTGGGGTAAGACAACGATATCCCACATGCACCACCTCGGGGTGAAAACATGAGCAGCAGAGAGGCCAGCTGAGATGCTGGGAACAAGCACATGTCATCGTGGTTAATGGCTTATTGATGGGCTTACAGCTTTTCCTTCCATCATTAACATGCGAGGCCTGGGTTTAGATTTTTACTAATTTGTTTGTTCCTAGCTGTTCAATAGATCTTTTCGGCAAACGTGCTTCAATCTCTGGGTTATTCACAAACACGCTTGCTAAATGTTTTTCTGTCCACTTAATGATTCCAGTTGTTCATTAGCACACCTATCATGTGATATTACTTCTGCTTTCTGAATGGATACGATAAAATAGATGCATCAAATAAAAAGTAAATTAAAAAAAAAAAGGCAGGTGGCGGAAAATAAAGTTTCAATGATGTTTTCAGGAGGAAGGTGTGAAAAACAGGTGAACTCTGTGCTGAAGAGCACAATGGCTTCCTGTGCAAAGGCAGAGCATGGACCAAAGTCATAACCCTGCACTGAGATGAGTCAGAAAGAGGAGAAAGAGGCTAAGCTGCAGCATGCACATCCCTATCTAGCTGCTCTGCAAAGCCTGTTTTGACCCACACTGTCATTTTCCATGTGTAAACCTCAGTTGCAGTGTAAGCTTGTATCTCCAGCAGAGTGGAATGAAATGCACATCTATTTCCCCAAGGAGCTTTTAGGATCTCTAAGTGATCTCCCACCCCACACCTGGGATAGTTAATAGAGTATCTTAATTTTATTTTTGTGAAATACAGCCACAAAGCTTTCTAATTTTGGTGTAGCTTACACTCTGTATTGAGTTTAAATTTTATTTCCCTAGAAAATTTATTCTGTTTCACAATGGAGATTGAATTCAACTCGAAAATTGTAAGCCCCGCATTGCCTCCTTCCCCAGATGTCATGTTGGCTGCTTGGACAGCTCAGTTCCATTCTGCCCTTGGAAAATGATCAAGATGGGATATGTGGACACAGATTCTTTCTGCCATGCCATTTCTCTTGGGAAATTACATTTTACAGTCAAGATCTATTAATTATATACCTAGTTTTATAAATGCACTCAAGTACCACTATAGGATTCCTGGCAGATATGGGATCCATCCCTTCTCCATGGAGCCACCATACCCCAGCAGGTAAGGGAGCTGGAGCACAGGCTGGGGAGCACTGAGCATTCTGGCACTCTTGCATGAGTGTGTTTGGAAAGTATCTTCAGTTCCGCAGAGCACCTTGTAATTGAATCAGATAAATACATGGAAGGCACTGTGATTTTCTGGTGCCGCTGAGCCCTGGCTGTATGATTACAGCAAATCTTTCAGCTCCTCTGAGCTTGCTGACAGTGACTTATTTTGGTATTTGTACGAGCTGCTGTTTATGATGGAGGAGTTCACAGGGTAATAAACAGGATAAAAAGCCAGGCTGAAGAATCTGATTACTGTAAAATCCATTTATTTCAAGTACACCAGTTATTTCTATTACGGGACATTTTAGAAATAATTCTGCATCTTGAAGTAGTTTAAAGAAGATTAATTTTCAAAGGGACAAACCTTTCTCAGATCCATTTTATCTGCTTCTCGGACAAAGCGTGAAATTAGGAGCTTATCTACTATCACTGAAATCGAAGGCAGGTCTTTCCTTTGACTTCAGTGGGTTATAAATCAAACTGGATGCGAATAGCTGAGCAGTGCCATTGTGATGACTGATATGTGGAGTGATGGGCTGGAGACACATGCTACCAATAAGTACGGAGGTGTCTCCTGTCAAGTGACAGCTTCACTGGGCTCAGTGGCAGAGAGCCCACCTGGGGGCTTCAGAGCTCACCCAAGAGCTTTCTGGATGTCTGGGAGGTAGCAAATGCATTCTCCCAACAGAAATTTCTGTTTCGCTGCATCCTGCCTTTCGTAACGCCAAGCTCTTGCTCCTGCTGAATCTATGAATGTTTTTAGACTGAATTTACAGCGATAACCTAGAAAAGTACTGGTGTTTGATCGCGTTAAACCAAAAGCCCTCTTCACTGCACATGGACTAAAATTCCCTTGATTTTGGTTCTCTTCAATTCTCTGCTCTATTGTTCCTCATTTTGGACCTACCCTTCTTCTCACTCCATTCAGTGTACTTGTTTTTCAGCAGCTGCCTGGAAATATTCACAAAGAGCCCATAAATAACCTCAGTGCATCAAAGAATGCTTCTATGGGCGATCTGATATATAAATTAGAAGTAAAATAATCAAGAGGTGGCAATTAATAAAACATAAAAATTATTTTCCTGCTAAGTAGGTTTTATTAACCTTTTAGATAGTGAAAAACATGGTGGCCTTTGCTCTAACCACTTATCTGATGGACTGGGTATTTTGTATACGTAGTCAGACTGCTATCCTTCCTGTTGCAGCTGAATTCATTTTGGTTGCCTGTCAAGGAAAAAAAGCTACAATTACTTTCCAACTGCTGCAAGCATCCTGATCTGTATGCGTAAGAGATGGTCCCATATAAGCAGGTCAGAATAATTATTACTGCCTGGAAGGGCTGTCAGAGCTAAGTTCCTGGCAATACTACTGCTTCAGACCCTCTTGCAAATCCAAGGAATTGGCAAAAATATTTTCCTGGGGCAGCAACAATACATGTTGCTGATCCTCCCACCCAGGACCCTTTGGGATTTCTACGTGGTGATGCAAGAGCCCACGTGTGCACCGGTGTCAGCATGGGCAGATCTGTTGGATCTGGGCTCTGTGGTTCCCATACAGTGTGAGACTCCCATTGTGTCTCCCCTTTGAAACTACCTGTCTCTAGCTGTGCAAAACACTATTTCTGGTAAAATTAAGAGAGGTGCAGGGTCTGATCCATGGCTGGATGGCTTTGCTTCTTGGAAGTCAGCCTATAGCATTGGTCTGCAACACTGGAGGTCTGTCTCGTGGTGGCCTGACTTCAGATTAGCAAGGATGCACCTCTGAGTGTGCTGCTGAAGGCATCTCCCTTGTTTAATTCAGGGGTTTAATTCAGCTTTTGAGTTTAACTGATCAGAGGACAAAGCGAAGCTGAGCAGGATCACATTTAGTGTGGAAAGAACAATTGATTCTATTTGGTAGATTTAGAGATAAAATGACTGTTTTTTTCCCAAAGAGAACACAGCCATCCATCCATTGCTTTTAACTTTAATTTATTAATGCACTTCCTCTTTCCTCAGCAGCACAAAAATTCCTCTGCCCTGCCGTCACCTTCTGCAGGTTGGGCACCATCTGCGTACTTTGAATCTGTTCCCCACAGTCCTGATGTGAAAGCTGCCCCATCAGTGGGCCCTGTGTAACGAGCTCTGCTCAACAAGGTGTGGGCCTTGGCTCAGAAACCTGGACTAGGGCATCTCAATGATAAAAAGAGCCAAACACATTTACTTTTCATTGTTAGGAAGGAGAGCATCGTTCAGATTAGCATTCAGGCCTGGTGTAAGCGCAGGGAGAATAATTGCAGATAGTTAATCTATTCAAACTTAATTCCTATTCCTAATTACTCACAAATAATATGATCTATATAAATCTCACTTGAAGAGGCAGAGGGGATATTATTTTTAATGGTCTGACACAGAGGAGGACTGGGCTGGTAAAAAGCTTTTCAGCCCTCGCCTTGCCCCAGGCACCAGCTGCAAGCTCTGCCCAGCTGCAGAGCATCAGCAAAACCTCGTGGATTAGATGAGGAACTCCCATGCACCCACTTCAGACTTAAGCCAGCTAGTTCTGTAGTAATTAAAACCAATTTGGTTAAATGCTTTCCTCCTGAGTGCCTGTTTTTGTTATGTTTGGAAACCAGGGGCCAAATGAAGGACTCAAGCACTGCTCTGGTGTGTGGCTCATGTGGGCTTTGCAGCCTGTGCTGCAAAGGATTTGTGCTCTAAAAGAAAGGAAAGAAGGAAGGGGAAATAACCTGGCTTGCCTGTGGCTGCAGAACTGGCAATCAAAGGGATGAGGAGATGAGTCCTGGTACCCAGAGCACCATCCCTGCTGCCCTGAGCCACTCACCCCTGTTTTGGTGTAGGGTTTTCCAGCACGTGTCCCATTTGTCATTGCTTGTCCTGGTAGACCTTTTTATTACACCACCTCAAAGCTTCTCTCTCTCCTTCTGATCTAGTCTAAAATAATTATTACAATCTGAGAAATTGTGCCTGTCTTCTTGGGAATTAAATATTTAAACTCTCAGACAAATGGGCCTTGCTTGTTTCTGTTAAAGGTTCTTGCTCACAAATGTCACAGTAAGTTAAATGTACCTTGAAAAATAATCTCATTTCTGGTTACTTTACTTTTCATTCCATTTTACCTCCCTATAAATTACCCGCAGTAATTCAATCAGAGGGCTTGACACCGTGGCTCCTTAGGGGACAGCTGGGAAAACAACTGTCACCTCCAATGGGGCGACAGAAATGGTTTGGTGAGAGAAGTGTAAAGGGATGAACGTCCCCTTTTTGGTCACTTGTGGTGAGATGCTCCTTAGTTTCCTTTGGTCTGTGGCTGGTTTAACAGCATTTTTCTGCTGGGAAGACAACCTCCTGCCACTGATGGTCACTCAGAAATGTCAGCATGTTGCAATGGTCCCATAGTCAGAATATTTGGGTATGTGCAGCTGGCTGCTTGCAAATGGGGCTGGGAAGAATCAAAGGATGGAGCAGTCCTGCGGTGCCCATCCCCTGCTGGGGCTGCACACAGCTCTGAAGGGGCAGCACTGGAACTGGCTCTGGGAGAGCAGCCCACATCCTGGGATATGACATCCAAATCACTCCATGAACCACAGTTGGAAAGTCTCTGCTTCTGTCAAAATTGCCATGTGGGTACTCTGAGCGCTGCTTTCAGTTAAGAAAAATCTAATTGCCTCTTTCTTGAAGCAGAGAGTGTGCTGCTGTGGCCTGATATGTTCATTTAGGGCATCTCAGTGTACAAAACCTCATTACTGACCGCATCTCCTGGATGTGGCTGTTTGCTTCATTTTGAAGGATGCTGTTCAGCCTCCTGGAAGCCCCTACTGCCAGATTGGGCCGGGCAGTTCAGCAGCTGCTCCTCTGTGAATGGGAACAGAAGATGAAAGGATCTCCAGCAGGGAGTTTATGGACTGTAAGCCTCGTGAAACCCAAAACTTGAGAAGTCCCTCATTAGAAGAGATTTTGCAAGTGGTAACGCTGCTCTGTTTCAATCAATTCATTTGACTCCCACTCATTTTGAAGTAATTGATCACAATTAAGATAGGCATTGTAGCTCTGTGTTGAAAACTCTGGCAGATTACATACTATTATTGCCATTCAGCGATGTTTGCAAGCCTACTTTTTTTTAATATGAAAGAACAACATTTTATATAAAAGAACAACATTTACATAAATCCTTATTTCTGAGCCTGGAGCCCATCTCTCATGGAAGGAGGGGCTGCAGGGTTGCACTGCTTGTCCTGGGGTGCAAACCTGGGATTTGGGAGCTGCGATGGGTTTGTCACCCAGCATCACTTGGGTCACTGCCTCTGAAAGCCTCAGCCCCAGCCCTGAGGGCCCAATCTGGCACTGGAGGTTGTGCTCACATCAGTTCCCATCCAGGTCCAGGGGAAACTGAATCTGATGTACTACAGAGCTGCTGCCAGCCATGTAAAAGCCAGGGGGAAAACAACCTGATCCATCCCCAGTGCTGTTTTTCTGTTCATGTGCCCAAGAATCTTTCTTTTTCACCAGCGATAAGAAAATCTTCCTGTTTCTCAAACCAGGGGATGTTCTGGGGGGCTGAAGTGGGGAGGTCAAATAATTTCTGCTAAATCAACCAAAGCTGCAGCTCCCCAGGCAGCCAGAGCGAGCAGAGCAGCACTGACGGCTGCTGGGATGTTTCAGGCTGAATTTTCCAGAGGAAATATTTCTATCTTGAAATTTACCAGGCATTATTTTTTAAGTAGCGGGGTCAAAAAAGATCAGGATCAGTAAGCAAAGCAAAGTGCTTCGATGCAGGTCCCGCAATAACGCCTTGATTGAGTTGTCAAGCAATGTATTCCCTCCCAAGCTTTCATTTCAGTGAGACAGATATGCTGCAAAAAAGAAGTCTCAAAGCAGCAGAGGATGACAAATGTGTTTGGATTATTTTTTCCCCCACCCATTTTTCCATCATCTTCTTGTGCAGTGCTTTTCCTCTCCCTTCCTGGAAAAATGTGTAAAATGCTCCTTGCAAAGAAGACAAAAGAAGTGCATCCTGGGGTCCTCTCAAGCTCTAACGCGGCTTTTTTCTTTAACTATGAAAAATACACAGTAGGGCAAAGGACAGCTGGACTTGCAAGTGGTTGCAGTTCTGGGGTTTGTTTTTCTACCAGCGTAGTGGCTCTGCATCCATCCAGCAGGACTGAACGCAACCACAGGGATAGATGGGGACAGCAGCATCCGGCTGCCCCGTGCCACCAGAGCTCCGCGGCTCAGCGCTCGCCTGCATGAGCTGCCAAGGAGAAAAATGTAGCTCTTGTTCGGCGCCGTCAGCAGACAAACAATTTGTAAAAGATAATCTTTGTGACAGATCACATTCCTTTTCCTGCATGAAAACAACTTGCGGGCTTCTCTTTCCTCTTCACCGAGCTTGTATTTTTCCCAAGTGTTGTCAGTGGATCTCAGTGCAGCAATTCAAGGATGAAAGTAGGAAACTGCACAGGTTTGAGCTTTGCAGGTGGCTCCAACCCTCAGCAAATGCCCCAGCTCACTTCTTTGCCTTTCTGCAGAGCTCAGCCCTGGCTCTGTGGGCAAACAGCTCCCAGAGGCCCAATTTTGACCAGTCTCATCCCAGGAGAGTGAATAGCAGAGGTTGTGATGACTTTTGATGCCTTCTTACCTGTGCAGGAGATGCTCCATAGCAGCCTCAGGCTTCAAACCTCAGCAACGTGCTCAGAATTCTTCCTCTGGAGACTGCCGCTTTTCTGCGAGTTAAGAAACTGATTATTTGGGGCATTAACAGAGCTGAGCATTCATCACCACAAAAAGTAACATCTGGATCCATCACCTGAGCCAGGCGCCAGGACTGAGGACCAGATGCTTTAGGAAGCATCACTCCCGTTTTAGAGTTTACATTTCCCAGAGCCACAGGAGTTATTTGGTTCAGACTTAGGGTGGAAGTCCAGCTCTGGCTTTCTTTGTTTCCCATGAAGCCGCTTTCCAAGGAAGAATGCTGTTTATATAAAACCCGCTTTCTTTTGCAGTATGATTTCCAGCCTTCTGTGCTTACCATGTCAGTCTAAGAAAGGTGTTAGCAGTAGTTGGGATTAAAAAAAACACAACTTTTTTTCCTTGCAAATGGAGTGTTTTGAACCTTAAAGGAAAAGACAGCTGGGAGCATGCACGGCTCTCCTTCTCCTATGGTAAAATGCAGTGCAAAGGGTACAGAGCTGGAGTGGGCACACAGTGCTGGCGGTTAATGGGGACTTGAAAACAGGCGCTGCAAAAATCCAGTTCTGGGAAATCCCAGGGCTGACATTTATTTACATAAAGCACATAATTGAAATGTCAGAAGAGAACAATTAAAAGCATCAACTGGCATTAATGTTAATGAAAGCAGCACCGTGACTATCTGCTTTCTGTGAAAAGGGAAAGATTGGTTTGGGCTGCTTTTCCCTTTCCATTAATTTCCTTAATCTGCTCTCAGCGCACCGAGCATTCTGATCTGCTAACTACGGCGTGCCTCCAGCAGCTCAATAGATCTTCCTTCAGCAGTGCAGAGCAGCTCTCACACTTCTTGCTGTCGGCTTTTTGCGCTGCAAATGATACTTTCCTGTAGGTGTTTTTTATATCTTTTTGCAGATGATGGGGAGCAGTGCAATGCCTCACGGGATGCTCCATCCTCTGCAGCCCCGAGCAGTCTGTTTGCTCTATGGTGTAATTGCACACCCTGCATAAGAGCCCCCCACTCTTTGCCCCTCTCTGTGTGCTGTCACGGGGTCTCATTGGGCTGATGGAGAGCAGCAATTGGGACAAAAGTGGATGTTTCCCCACAAAAGTTTTGGTTCATTGCAGCACGCGATGCACCACCGGAACACGGCAGTCATCAGAGCTGGAAACCGGTGGCAGAAAATGTATTTGTGAGAGCTTTGATTAAACTGTCAGTGGGAATTTTGGAGCAGATGCAAAGCATTTAAATAGAGGCTGCTTAGTTTAATTTAAATGCTGGTTTAGGGGGAAAGCAATGGAATGCATTTACCTCTGAGTGCATACACACATCTTGTGCTGCGATGCAAACTGGGAATTAGGGGCGTGTGTGTATGTGTGTATGTGATCACAGAGGCTCAATGCTCAGTTTTTGGCAGGATGCTCCATTGCTGGCATTGCTTCACAGTTCTTCCCTTCTCTCAGCCCCTGCACACTTCCATGGGGTAGCGTTTGGGTCACAAAGAGGTGATAGCTGTGACAAACACATACAACCTTAGAAGAAGAATCTTCTCTCATCTGCCTTCAGAGACGTGCCCAATCTGTGCATGCTAGGATGGACGTCCTAGCTGGCCACTTCTTGATAAAGGATCATGGGCTAAATGTAGCAATTTCCAAATGTTTCCACTTTCTCAATGTCTGTGATTTGTTTTATCTTTTTTTGACCATTTTCACATTGCAGGGACTACATTAGAAGAAATATGCTGAAATAGTCCCATGCTGCTGCAGCAGGCAGCACCTCCCCAGCACCAGCTGGAGCAGATATCCAATACCCAGCAAAGTAATTGGTTCCAGGGGATTTCAGTGGGGAAGAACTAAGCCCACGTTCAAGTGTGCTGCAGATAAGACCACACAAAGCAGTAGATGTACTCACACTAGGGAGCACAAATTGTAAGGAGGATGGATCCTCATGCTTCAGGGCTGAGCTCAGGGCAGAGGTGCATGGGTGCAGGCTGCTTTGGGGATGCTGTGGGGTCAGGGGGTACCTGGGCTGGGGGTGAGCAGGAGAAGCAGGGATGGAGCTCAGGGTGCAGCATTGGAGCTGTGTGTGTTGGTGCCTGTCTGCTCTGCCACAGGTTTGGCTGGGGGAAGCATTGGATCTGCCTGCCTGTGCTTCTTTATTTTATTGAAGGAGACAGCTGTGTATGGGTTTGCATCACCAGCTCCAGAGACACAGAAAGCTTGTAAAAGCCACTCTTGCCTGTAAAGTAAATCGAGCGTGTAACAGCTCCAGTCACCAAATCGTGCTGGCAGCCGGCTCGGGGCGTGCAGGAGGATGGCAGGTTGAATCCTTCCCAGCAGGGTTCTCCGGGGAGGAAGTGCAGATCTTAAGAAGTTTCCATTCAAGATCTACATGTCCCATGATGCAGGAAGCAATAATCAGAAATTAACTAAACGTTTGAGTTTGCTCACTCAGCTTTACCATCACTCAGCATAAGCTGGGCTGTGCAGGTGAAGGTCTGCCTTCCAGGTAGGGACTTCATAGTGGGCTATGTGGGTATTTATGCAAAGCTTTCACTAAGTTCTCTGAAAGTATTCTCAGTCTCTGCTGCCTTGGTCCATCACTTGGTGCAATGCCCCCCAACTCTGCACCTCCACTGGGTCAGCATTGATCCCTGTGCCCAAGGCAGCACGGTTTTTAATGGTCACCCACTGCCAGATATCTAGACAAGCAACCATTGTGCTTGTGTCTCCTGGACTTTTGCAGAAAGCACAGAGCAGTTTTGCAACCAAAATGGCCTTCACAGAAATAAATTGGACTTTGCAGACTGAGATATATGCATGCAGGCCCACATTAATCTTTTGCATGCTTGAACCCGTTCAGATTTTAAAAGCCTCTTCTATGAAGAGCTCATACACTGCAGCAATCATAAAAATGATCTTCTATATACAAGGCCCTAAGGCAATCCTTAATCATGAGCCCATATCTGAACGAGGCACTCCATCATTACGGGCTGAGTGAGGGAAATGGAAATGCAGCCAAGGACTTTGGTGGATTTCAATTTACCCGCTGTGTGAACCTGCTCTGCTCTGGGTTGCTGACCAGCCTCCTCCTTTGAGAAGCGCAGTGATGGATGAAGTTGGGCACATTGAAGACCTTCAGCCCTCGGGAGGTTCAAGCTTCGACCCAGGAAGCTGAGAGAGAACAATTTTCTACTTTTTTGCTGCTCATCCTTTGGCAACGAATCCAAAACCAACAGATGATTTGCAGAACAGGGTAGTTTAACTGGCATGATGTTTACAGCTCTTGAAATACATTTGCAGAAACTTGAGAGCTGTTTCTCAGCTGCAGCCGGTGCCTGGCTCACGTGGAGGGGAGCTGCACAGCTCTCCCTTAGCATGGAAGGCTACTGGCAGTGTTTTGAATTTTTAAAGGATGAAACAATGTAGGTTTCTAAGAAGTAAGTCTGGATTTTCTCCCCATTTTCAGAGTTATTTCCTTTCTGGAGGTTTTGTTTTACAAATCTTGTGAATTACCCTATGACAGACATTTCAGTTTTCTTGATTAACCGTGCATGACTATGTGTAAAGGTCATTCTGTTTTTCATCCCTGCCGTTTTTATATAAGTCCTCCAAGAACCAGCAATAAAATACTTCATCTTCCTGTTGCTTTCAAAAAGAAATAATTTCTTTACCCTCTGTGGCCCTTTCCCCAAAGAAACAACCCATGCAAAAACCCCGCAGCAATCCTGCAAACAGCTCTTGTGTGAGGAAGTGCTGTATCTCCTACAAGGATCCCTCATTGCTCCTGTTCTCATCTGGCACAGGAGCTGGCGTGGCTTTCACGCTCTGGGTGTGCTGTGCTGAGATGCTGAAGCTTGTCCAGGCCCAGGGCAGGACTCTGCACAGTGAGAACTGTCCCCTGTGTGACAACACAGAGCTCAGTGCATCCTGCTTGCCCTGCTCCTGTGAGCTCAGCAAATAGTGCTGCAAACAGCCTGGCTATCAGATACATCCCAGGAATCACACGGGGCACTAACTAGCATCTACACGGCCATAAAGTTGCTATTGTGACTTTTATTACTGCCGAGACTGATGCAGGGACACAGCTTGCTTAGAGAGGCCAGCAGGTCTAAGAGACTACTCAGGAATTATTCAGAGAAACTACTCAGGAAAAGATTTTAAAACAAATTCCCACTCTCTGCGGGTTGTTTTTATAATTACACTGCAAATCACCTCGAAAAGAATCCTGAAGAACAGAAATAAACACCTAAACCCAGATCTCTGTAAGACACAGCTGATGTTACTGGCTGTCCTTGTGCCCTTCTGCCACGTCAACTGGATTTACAGATCAGCATTCTTAGCACGTGCTGCCGATGCCGTGTGTCAGGGGTCCGAAGTGGAAACAGGGATGTCTGAAACATCCTACCTGCACATCCCAGTGCTGCTGTCTGCCACTTTGGTATTAAATTTTGAGTGACCTGTGACACGGTACGAGGCTGAAATTATGAGATAGTTGTTCTAAGCTTCAGTCTTAGAGAAAATAAACTACCTTTGGTTAAAAACACTGCACAAATCTGACCTCCTTCTGTATCCTTCATTGCTCCCCTTGCACGGTGTTGTCTGCTCATAAGTAAAAAAAGCACAACAGTTTTTAGTGGGTACATAAAGGAAGAATTGTAATACTTTTCATATAGATTAGCAGGTAGAGCTCACGACGATGGAGTTACAGCTCACCCGTGACACTGGCTCACATGAGAGCCAGCTACAGCATCTTTTTAATCCTTCCTCGGGTAATCCTCAGTGTAAAATGCATTCTGAAAAAATAATATAGAAACAGGTTTACATGCTAGAGCAGTGGCTTTAACTATGATTTTTAACTAATCACTAATTAAAGGAAAAATAATTACAGAAGCTTGAAGTTCTTCCATGTGATTCACACCCTTACAACTTGCTTGTATCCCTCTATTACCATGTGAATAGGGCAGTGATTACACCCTGCTAATGTATTGGGTTTGCCAGGCCAAGATTTCCCTTGATTGGCCTAAAGCAAGGGCAGAGTAATTTAGTTCACAAAGGTAAATTAAACTGATAGGCCTTAATTAGGGAAAGATCCATTTACAGCCCAATATGGGGCACAGGGTTATTAGTACTCAACACAGTCTCAGAGAATGTGACAGCACTTTTCCTCTCTTTAATGCAAAACTCTTGAATCAAAATAATAGTTCTGGGGCCTGGATTGCATACTCTCATGGTCTCATTGACCATAATTGAAAGTTGAATTCCACTTTGACTCTAGTTGCTTCAGTTTTCTGCTATCTGAGATTTAGATCCCTTTTCCTCTGCTGTAACAGACGTTGGACTGAAGAAATGACAATTGTTCACACTTCCACTGTTTTCCTCCAGGACTACAGTTTTTGAGATAATCAGGTCAGCATAAATAAAACCAACAGAGATTGCTTCTTCAGCCATGTAACCTATAGCTCAGATTCTCTCTGCTCCTGTGCTGCCGGCCGAAAATAAGCCTTTGCAGGAGCTGTATTGACTCAGAGGTGGAAGGAGTGGGGGAGCAGGGGCCAACTGGTCCTTTGTGGCCTTTGGCCACAAAATAGGTGTTTGAGTCAAAAGCTCTCACCAACACAGCTGGTTTTCAGAGAAATAAATGGTAGCATCTTTCAGCAGGAGGGCGATGGCTGAATACTGCTCTGCACAACCTGTGTCAAGATCATCCAGGTAGCTGTCTCTGTGCAAAACAGACAGTCTAATGGCTTCTCCCGCTCCGGTTAACAGAGCATGGCTATTCAGAAATGCACACTGCCTGGGTTTCAGGGCAGACGAGGGGAAGGGGGTGATGTTTTTTCTCTCTTTGATCAGCTGCTTTTTAAAAGTAAAAACCTGTAATGCAGGAAACCATAATGTAATTGTGCTCTGTGTCATCATTTCTCTTCTTTGGCACGTCGCATTTTCAATCGAGTGGCCTACTAAGCTAATGTGTGAATGACATTTGTTACATTGCTCTACTGGAGTAGATGAATCTGATGTGCTCTCCATTAAGGGTAATAGTTCAAACACACGCCTTGCTTTCAGGGAATAGGTGGAACAGATCAAGAGCTCAATTAAACATCCAACTGCTTAAGCTGAAAGGCACGATTGCTTCCCTAAAAAAAATCAAATTGAATTGACTTGAAAGTTAAAGATCCTTGATCTCATTTTCAGATTAGATACGCAGGTGTCGTGGACTGGGGGCGTTGTTGCCAATAGTCAGACCGTCATCTAACCTGTGCAAACTTTTTTTTAACTCATAATGTTTGAAGAGCTTAAAAGTCCATCATCTATTTCCTCGCTGATCATGCAATCTTCTGTCAGGCACGCACTTCTATTGCTTTTATTTCATACAGCCGTAAAATGCTAGAAAGCTATAAATTTTATGGGTTCGCATCTGTGTATATTATAATTACTCAACGTTTCTGCTTCTTAGGTTGAAAACCATACCGTGCACGTTATGCAAATGTGATATAGATACATATCAGATGCAAGGAATTGTCTTTAAGCTGCATTTTAAACTGAGTATGTATGTCTGCACTCAGACCAAATTCTTAAAGAGAAGACTCAAAGCCAGCCATCATATACTAATGCATTTTAATCCAAATAGAAGAAAACGACAACGAACGCAGTACTTCTGTGTATTACAGTACCCATGCATTCTCTATGAAAGATGCTAGGTGACATTTTTCTTCCAGACTTTTCATAGTTGGTGCAGAGATTACTACCGGTAACCTGCTAGTTTCAGAACAGTTGGGTAGCGTGTGCGATGGGCCATGCACTTCTGCCTGTCTATAAAAATACTGTTTGTTTTCACAGCTATTTCTTTTTCTAAATTCATCCGTGTGTCTTCCAAGTTCCTCAGAGACTGTTCAGCTTCCCGCAGTTTTTTCTTCAGAGATTCAATGGATTCTGTTATTTCTTCAACTTCGCTGATCAACCTGAACAGAATTACATAAGTAATATAAAACTGAGCAGAAACGTGTATGTGTTACTAAGGACACACAAACTGTAACAGGAACAAAAATCAATAGCTATAGGAGCATAACACTCAACAACAAGGGCAGGAGGTATTGATCCCAACGCTCTGGAGAGGACCTGCTAAGTGTTGGACTCTATGGGCTACAGACTCAGAGATGCTGGTCCTCTTGGAGGCTCTACACACTCAGTGAAAACTCGCTTTCATAGCTTTTGCAGTCAAGTTTCCCTTTAGTTACGTAGTACTTAGAATGTCTTTTGCCACTAGAGATGAACTATCCATCCTCACTTCACAAGTATCCCATTGTGTAGGACACTTGTATCAAGAAATATGAGACAAAACTTGTTGGATGAGACACCAGTTTGACTGAATCTGCATTTCCTTAAGCCTGGTTTTTGATGCCTGTTCACTGGCATGAAGCTCAAGTATTAAAGATGATACTTGCACCAGAGATCAGGAAGCAATCTTTAAATGCATGTGACTTTTTAAAGAAGTGGCAGAGCAGCAGCAAACCTTTTTTAAAAAAGCACAGCAACTAACGTCAGTGGTCAGGTGCTTTCTGTACTCTGTCTGTACATATTTACTTCCTGGGAAAACAAAATCCCTGTATGCCATGGGAACTGAGTAAATATAAACAGTGTAAGCATGGCAATTAAACACAATTGCCAATTCAGCAAAGGGCTTGCGTGTTCCTTAAATCGCATTAAAGGCAATATACACGCTGAGAGGCTTGCACAAGAATTATTTGCTGAATCAGGACTTAAATGAGTGTGCCTGCAATGGCATAAAGCATTCAGACTAACTGTAACTACTTCCTCGCTGTGTAAAGAACAGCGTATTGGCTTTGAATGGCAGGCATCTTTGCTGCAAGTACACCTCAAGCCTGCAAAAGCTGATCCCCCACTTGTCCTAAGGGCAGAAACATGTGAAGGAGGAGAATCAATTACAAGGCTTATAATGAGATCAAAAGTGACAAATGTGATGTTCAGACCTTTAATTTGGAAGGATTTATTGACCTCCAGTTCTAAAATGGATTATTACTGAAAATCAAATGCCACCAGCCCAATTCTTCTGAGTACTGAGGACATGTCTCAGGCTATGGATATGTGCAGCCCATTTACTTTCTCAGCACTAGAAACATATTTCTTTCAGCACATAGTCCACCTTGTGGTGAACTTTTGCTAACAGCAAGAGGGTTGCAAATTATTCACAAGTTGTCAGATTTTTTTTTATTATTATGTTTTTTGGATCATCTAAATCAAAAAGAAAGCACACAGTTCAGAGAAAAAAGCATAAAAACAAATGCCAGACTGGCGTGCATAGATTTTCTGTTTGCCAATTCATTAGATTAAATAATGTCTTCCTTGCAGTGATTTCAGACAATTGAATTATTTCTGACATATCAGAATCAAACCTAGTAATAAAAGAGAAAGACCAAAAAAAAGTGCAAATGCAATCTTACATCACCTTTGGATAGAACGGACACCTTGGAGGACTTTTTTAGCAGTGCTTACCTGAATTGTGCTGCATCTCTGCAGAGCTCAACATTGGGCCTAAAAGACCTGTCATACAGCCTCGTTTGAGCCACTTTCATTGGGCCTTCTTTGTCTCTGATAGCTTGTTTGAGAGCAACAATGTTAGCTTCTTGATCTCCTATTTCCCTAAGGGTCTGAAAAAGATACCCAAGAAAAACTGTTAAAAAAACCAAGCATGTTATCTCTGTGCATGCTACACCTTTGTTCATGGTCCCACTGAGTCGCAGTTTTGACCTCATATTTGGCCAGAAAATAAAAGAAATAGAAGTGCAAAGGTGGTTTTGACCTCTTTATTTCTACTTCTACACTGAGAATCTGAACTCTGGTCTAAAAAGAGGCAGAAAATATTCTGTAGCCTGTTTAAAAGCTTTCCTGACAACACATCCCGCCTCCTTACATTGCTTTTAATGGTAAATTTTTTTACTGTAAATTATCCAAGAAAAGTTCAAGTTATTTTGAGTGAAATTAAGAACTGCTGCACAGCTTGGAATTGTATAGATTTCTAGTGAAGAAAATAGAAAAAGACAGGAAATTCTGAATCCCTTCTCCCTCATAACCACAGACACAAGCAGAAAATAGTCTGGCAGCTGCTACTACCCACCAGTACTAAGGAATGACTTATTCTTTCTATGCTACCCAGTGGCCTAACACAGAAGTAGGAGCTGCTCCACATTGGAGAGGATGCAGAGGCCAAAGATACTCTTTCCATTTGACAGGAACAGCTTAATGAAGACACAGAAGACTCTTATCAGATACTAAGCTGACACAACAGTGTTTTATACCTGACATGGACTAAGAATTTTTTCCTAGAGGATAAGCCCACTGTGATCTTCTCTGAAGATGCTGTCATGCCTGTAGCCAGCATTCAAAAAATGACACTTACTTCTTTCAAATGATGCTCTAGTTTGTGTTTTGTATCATCCAGCTCCAAACAACGTTTGGCAAAAGCCTCATTAACAGCAGCACATTGCATCCTCAGGTCCTCAGACACATCGTGAAGAATATTATCAATCAAAGCGCGAAGATTCACTGAAGCCAGTCTTTCTCGTTCTGCCCTATAGATGTTGTCATGACTGAACTTGGCCCACGTCTCTGGTGTTGATGCACTGGAAGAAGGGAATAGCATACAAACAGAATAAACAGGGGTTGGAAGCTTGTTGTTTGTTCAGGTTGCATTTAGGAATACAGTCTGAAGTTGGTTCTTCCCCTGGAAAAGCGTTGGGTACCTCTCCTTGTGTTTGCTATGTTGCATGCAGTCTAGACTTACCAACAAGGAAGATTAAGAGTCCTTTATAGAATTAATGAACTCTCATTCACTTTGCTGCTTCTGAGGGAATTAATATGTGACAAGAAAAAAAATTGCCAGCAATCTTGTGTACAGTAATTGCAAGCACAAGCAGTTAAGTCACCGCCAAATAAACACGTGAATATATGCATGCATTGCAGTCTCTGTACACTTCAAACAAAGACAACATGATCTCTGCTTATACTTTGCCACGTTGAGCAGCAGAAGACACTGCAGTACTTAGGACACTGTAGCAGAAATGCTAAGCCATGACTTGAAGCAGTGATCGAGCACCTGGTAGGAAGGCAGGGCCAACCCAGGGGTGCTTAGGTGTATGCAGTGCACCTGAGTGACCAGAAGGGGCGCAGCCAGGATCCACCCCTTCCCAGACCTCATTTAAGGGTTGGCAGTGGAGGCAAGGTAAATTGCTGGAGATCCCTGCACATCTGAGGCCTTCTGAAGGTAAGCAGCATTTTTTCCCTCCTTTATTTTTGTGTCTCTGACTGTTGCATTTGAGCAAGCTCTCACTTACTGCAGCCTGGGACCTTGCTGCTCTGCTGTTATTACTGTGGTTTCCATTGGGTTACAGACACTGTGTCATATGAAAATTATCTGAAAGGGAGGGGGAACTTACAAGATTTACTGCAAGTAGTTGTATTAAGCCACTCTGCATACAGGAAGCTTTCCCAAAAGAATGGCAAGTCTGTTGGTGTTCAGTAGGAAGCATCAATAGGAGTTAGATCAGACTTTAGGAGTATAAAGGCAATTATTTCTGGGAAAAGCTTCAACAAACCTAGTTTGTATATAGTCTACTTTGCCATTGGTGGCATGGCATGCTGAGATGGTAGCAATACCATTACTCCTGAAGTAGCTGTTTTTGAAGGTATGATGTCATACATCCAAAGGAACAGCAATAACATCATTAATTCAGGGGAGCACTACAGCTTTCAGTGACGCACAGGATGTATTATATCTTAACTGTGTTATTGTGGAGGATAATGACAAGAATTGCTCACCTCTCTTCAAACTTTACTGAGCTAGGATGGAACTGGATGTTGGTGCTCTGGTTCTTGTATCTTCCACATTTATCATCAATGTTGTATGTCTCAACTTTGTCTGACCAGTCCATTTCACAAATCTCTTTGTGGTCTCGATTTAATCTGAAAAGCTCATCATTGTTATCATACATGGTTAATGGAAAACAATACAGCCCAGCAAAACTACCACAAACATTAATGAAACTAGGCTCCAATCCTTTGCCTGTCAAATGAAAATAGGAAGGCAGACTTGCCTAACTGAACTTTCTCCCCCTGCTCTTTGCTAGGGCAGTGAGATTGATGTGTTAATCACTTCCCTAGGCATTCAGCACCGTTCTGTGCCCACTGAAGGCTTAGGGTTTCTGTAGCCTGTGGCAAAGGAGTTGTTAGACTTTAGATTTTATATCTCAATCCTAAAACAACATGGATGTTTTCAAGAACAGCTTCCGGTAGTGGTTATAACAACAGAATACTCTTCCTAAGACATCAAGCAGTGCTTACAGGAGACCTAACCCCCTGTTGTGCTGGCACATTGAGCCTGACTCTAAGACCTCTGAAGAGTGACCCTGTATTACCCTGTGAGCTCTCCTTGATAGACTGCAGCACTCAGACAGTGTAGTTCCTCCTCGGGAAATACAGGAGGAATGCCATTCAGGGCAGGAGCTGATACGTTGTTGTTAATTTCAGAGTGGCATTGCACTAATTAATTAAATGACTTTCAGAGTACAAAAGACGGTGTGTCATTATCAACTGTTGACACCAGATGTCACTCTTACCTAAAGAATTAAAAGATCCTGCTTGCCAACGGTAGTACTAAAACAATCTTGAACCAACTATAAAAAACAGAGCCTAAACTCAACAGCTTACTCTGAGATTGTAACTGGTGTAACAGAGCAGCTTAAATTGTTCAGCCTCTATAAAAATAAAAAATTCTTTTTAAAAAATAAATTCATTTTATCTGGTAAAACAGAAAAAATTGAACCTTTTTTTAAAGCAGAATATCAAGGATTCCAGCAGTTAACTCCATCATATGGAGTTAATGTGAGGATTTGGATAATAACTTCTTCCCAAAGGATTTGATATAAATTAAAGGCAAACATTCCTTTTGAAGTGCAAAGAATGTTCGTACTGATATGGAAGGCAGAGTTCAGTTCTACATTGCAAGTTCACACTGACATCTGGTGGCAAGAAACTCGTCTTGAAAAGGCCCTTTGATCAGATAAATAATTGAAAAAGATCTTGCAGTACAAATACCTCACATGCTGTAACAAGACAGCGATATCTAGAGGTATTCTGTTACATTTACATTTAGTGTTGGAGAATCGGAGAAGTGAATACACACACTGGAAATTATGAAAGGGTATGGCTCTTACTGTGCCTTACTTTAGCTGGTAATCCTTAACTTTCATCACTGAGTTCCTCTTCTCAGGTTTATTTGACTCTATTAATAACGATTGAGGTATTGCAAGAACTTTCTTACCGCATCTGGTTACTGGCTTGCATCAAAGTTCTTTTCAAAAGCTCCTGGATATTTCTGATAAGCTCAGCTTCCTAGATTAAAAACATTGAGACTTCTATGATATTCAGTGCAGTACATACCATCCTGCAGAGCAATTTTGTTTTAAGTATATATCCACAACCATTAAATCTCCCACTCATTACCCACTCTTACCATATTATTAGACGACAAGATCCTCCCTGGAGTTAGCAAATACTGAGTAACTCAGCTTTAAGTCTACAAAGGCAGCAATATTTGAAATACTTCCAAAGCCTGGGGATTCATTATTTTCATATTGCATGTGTATTCTATGAAAAAACATATGTTCTGTCAGATTAAACAGAACCCTTGTGTTACCTGCGCAGCCTTGAAATAGGGAACAGATAGGGCAGCAGCACTGTGCTCAGCATGAGTCCAGAGTCACTGCCTTGCACAAAACCAAGGCGTGACTTTGGAGCTGGGCAGGACAGTGGCAGCATAAATTCAGCTGCCGGGGGCTGCTGCCTTGCACCAGGGTTTGATGCAGCAGACCAGCTTCTCTGGCAGGACACTGGCAGCCAGAATCTGCGCAGACCTTGCAGACATCTCCAGAGCAGGCTACCTTGCTCTGCAACAAGCACTTATCTTGGAAACGTGTGAGGCAGCAGCTTCCAGCAGATCTCCAAAAATACCATTTGTCTGAACTATGGTGATAAGGAGCTACTTAATGGGAAGGAGTGGCGGTATCATAATCTTCTGTTGGCCTCCTTCCTTTGAATGCTCTACATTAACTAAAAATAGAGGTTACTGTTCTGTGGTTTAAGCAGTTACTGTCTGCTTTGGCAGGTACGGGAAAGCCAGCCCAAGATAAACCTGGTGACACGTGCCTACAGCTTGACTCTTGTTATTAGACAACTGCTTTTGCTTCTGGTGAGGGGTAGTACCAGGATTACCTATGCAGCATTGTTGGAGGAGCTAAGTTCCTTCAGCTCCGAGAGTTGATTGCTCAAAGCCACAAAGCTCTGCCTCACCTTGAGAACAGATCCAAAGTCTGAGCTTACAGCTTGTGCTGCTTTTAGTGGGAATATTTGTTGCAGCACAAACATTATCAGAACAAAAAAGGCCGTCGTTTGTAATATTCTCTTACAGAACAAGAAGTACCTGATGCTTGTCTTTGATGGCAGTGATGTTGCTTTAGGGATTAACCATCAGTGCTCTGTGAAGTACTGCACTGAACTGGTGGTTATACATTGCATAAAGGCCAGACCTACATATGTTGTTTTATTATATAAAGGCATTTAATATCTGAGGATCAGATATCATATAAAAAAAGCTCTTTAAGATGAACTTCTAATTAATGTAGCTGTTGTGCGTTAATGACAGTCATCCAATGACAATTAAGGGAGTATATACTAACTAATGACTGATAGCCAAAACACTGCTGGTGCACGTTGATCCTCACAGTGTTCTTGACTAATAAATGAGTGCATGTGTCCCTGTGGTGTCAGTTTCTCCATCACAAGAAACCAATGGGGAGCGTAAGAAAGATCATTTTATTCTAAACAGAAAAGGACAACTGAGTCTGGGGAGGAAACATTATTTCTAAGGGTCTGAAAGAGCACAACTAAAATAAACACACAGCTGAAGGTATCAATTTACAAACTGAGAATGCTGAGACTTGCCTTCTGCAAAAAGGAACATTACAATGGCTGAATTGCCAAAAAAAAAAATCATTAGAAGGATCTTAAAGTGTTATAAAGAGCTAGCACTTGAAATTACTCTTGTAGTAATTGATATTGTTTGTGCTGGGCAGTCAGTCTCCATGTAAATAAAGAGGCAATCATTTTCCTGTGAGTAATATGCACAATCTTAAATGAGAAAAGCTTTCCTTTAGCAATTACGGTCCCTCGCATGGAAAAAGTGAAATAGCCTCAAAATAAAGAACTCCCTTGTCGAATGACCTAAAATGGAGTTAAAAAATAGATTTCCTTTTGAGGAGATATGCACTCAAATATGGCATTTAAAACTGAAGGTACTGTTCTTAGAATTAATGGCAACCTAAGGGCTACTTAAAGTGAATAAGCAGGTATAAACAATGATGGATTTTCAACACTTATCTAATCAAGGATTTCTCCTGGCTTTTAAAGCAGTTGAAAAGTCATACTGCATGGCTGGGAGGAGCTGTGGCACTGTGCTGAAGGTGGAGATCCGTTGATGCAGGTCACACAGCCCTGGCTGTGCTGCCAGTCATCACAGAGCAACCCAGCCAGTTGACAAGTGTAGCTGTGGCTAGCTCATGGGAGGAAGGCCACAGGTCAACGCTGCATGAATACCAGGTCTGCCAGAGTCAGCTGAGAATCCACTGCCTGCAGACATTGAAACAAAGCACTCTGCTTTTATGGAGCCTTCTATGTGGAGGACTGTCCTACTGCATGCTGGCTTGCTTGGCAAAGCTACAGATAATGCTGTTTGGAAAGGGGTTTCTGTTGATTTCCTTGCCCCATTATTGTGTTTGGCAAGCACACACACAACTGTGTCCTTCCTCCGCTTTTTGAATTATATGTAGCTGACAGGATCTTGGCTAATGCTTTTGTCTTCAGCACCAGGGAATACTGGGGCTGATTTCATTGCTGAAGTAAATGGACAACAGACCAACATTCTGAGTCTAATACAGTCCTTGGGTAAAAAAATGACAAATGTAACTACGTCTGCTTAGACCACAGTCATATCTGGCACTCACTTAATGAGTCTGGACACTGGATATGCAGGAATAACCTTGAAACACAGAATATATGCAGCTGAAACATGATTTATTGGCAGTATGCCACTATGTCCTGTGCTACAGTGTACATTTTCAGTATTGTGTGCACATAAAAATACTAAACCTTCATTGAACTGATGCAAAGGGGATTCAGAGGAGATGTCATATGGGCTATGAAAGCAACAACCTCATGGAAAACAGTATTGCTTTTACTGAATTGTGCTGCTTCCAATGCAGCAGCTCAAAGACATAACTATTCCACTTGAAATATTGTCTTCTTTTTAGTCACTAAAGATCACTCTTTACAGGGAAAAGAATTGTGTCCTTCAGATTCTTCTTAACCAGAACTATATTAAGGAAAGATTAATATGCTGCTAAGTGGAGTCTAGGAAGTTCTGAGTAACTGATGATTTTATTATGTATGTGAGGAGCTTTCACTTAAATACCTTAATCTCTCATTCCAGCAGCTGCTATTTAATTGGGGTATGTATCACAGTAGGTAATCTAAATATGACTCTTTCCTGCAGAATAAATAGGTGAGATGAGCTAGAACCAAAACTCCTGTAAAGAAATAGACTGTGTGCCAAAGAAATAGGAAAAACCAAAATCTTATCTGGATGCATAAAACCTTCAGCAGAGATACTTCTGTTTTATCTGTGAGTCATCTGAAATGATTCCTGCTGAACAGATAGTGGAAGTCCAATTAAATGTGGGGATTCAAAACTGCTTGTGTATGTGCATTTGGTGTTCCCTTGTTAAATGTCACCTGCCAAGGGGCTGCTGAAAGGTGGTTACCTCAGCAGGATGCTCTGGGAATGTTCCTTATTACTGCAGAAAGTTGAAAGCAGCAACAAAACCCATGACCTGTGCAAAGCTTTTCCAAGACCATGTGAAAGGCAATCCTTTGTCCAGACAGGTTCTTCCCCTGAGCATGCAGATTCCCCGTGCACCTATCCACAGGAGCTGGGAGGAACACAGTGAAGATGCTGTCCAGTGAAGCCAATACAAGCCTGGGCTGCTAGTAGAGGAGGAAAGAATTCAAATCAAGGAAAATGCTCTAAAATATAAATTAACTGTGTAGTTTAAATTCCATGTGGAAGGAGAAGAATGTCTGCTTCCTCACACAGCTGGCTTTAGGGAAAACGTTTCTTCTTTCCCTTATTTTTGCACGGAAGAGAATGAATGGCTCCTGATCTCCTGTGAGTTACCATTTATTAAGAAGTTAAGATTAGAAAGTGGCTGGACAAGAAAGCAAGATTCATAAAATTATGTAGGTACTTTATTACTGAAATTTGCCTAGCTCCTCCAAGTAAGCAAATGAACACAGAGCTGCTGGTGAAGTGGGTCATTAACTCTGAAATCTGCACAGCGAACAGTCAGAATTCATGGAAGAGCAGCTTGGAGTGTGAAGAATTCAGTTTTGGAGACCTTAAGAAATAAAAGGTACAGTTTTCTTTTTTGCAGTGGAAGAGGTACAGAGTACAGCTGCAGCTTAAAGAGCGAGCAAAGCCACAGAGGGCACATTTAAAAAAATCTATTTGCAAACATTTGTGCCATAAAATCTATCCCTCTGTGAAAATGGGAAGGGTTTCCTCTCATATTATACGCTCCTCTTCCTTCTGTACTGCAAAGGTCATTGGCATGGCAACAAAATCTTCATCTCTCAAGAGTCCATCTGCTGCTGGTACACACGCCTCAGCTGAACTCACAGCATCCTTTTTTGATGACATCCCACTTGGCTGTGGATGCTCTGCCGTCACAAGCAGAGAATCACAATTTCAGGTGAAGAATTAGCAGCAGCAGATGGACTTCTTAGCAATGAACAAACTATTTTCTGGCACAGAGATCAGGAGGAAATAAATGCAGGAGAGAAATCCTTCCAGAAAGTTGAATTTTTGGAGGGGTAGGCCTCACATTTCACACATTTCTCCAAAACAGCAGCAGCTGATGAAAGTAATTTCTTTTTTTTTTTGTTATGTGAATCTTGTAACTGCAATTCACAAAGCAGGCTGGTATGCTGCTAAAATATTCCATACACTAATTCTCTCATTTTTCTCTTTTTGAGTAGAACAACCTCTAAATATTGATCACCACTGAGCGTTATTCCTATCAAAAGTATTACTGGATACTATCACCTCCTCAGCTCTGTAATCCTCTTAAGTATTTTTCTAACAACAAACATTAATCAACTGTGTTAATCAGTAACTCATCATGAATATACTTCCACAGTATAATGGAAGCTGCAGGCCAATAAATGATCATTCACTTATTTATGGGACACTAGGAAACGTATCATTCAAGAATGAAAAATGATCCAGAATCTGTTCTCTGTACCATAAGCAATCAGTATAATTACATCAGTTTGAAGGCATTCTACGTGCTGTGCTGGATTTTGGTGACAGATAACAAAGTGTCAGCTGGAGTAGAGTTCTCTAGGGGAGGAAAGGATCAAGCAAACTTCAGGAGAGCACCAGTTTTGCTGAAGTCACGCTGTCAGAAATACCATCTGTCTGTGCCTCCCAGCGTGTCTGGAGCTGTCATCTCGTACAGGTGTCACAAAACTACATTGTACTGTTTGGAGAGAGCCATGCTGCTGTTCTGCAGTACAATTAAAGTGATGGCTTGTGCTGAGACACAGTGAGTTCAGTGTTAGATCACTACCTTGGCAAGACTACAGCATCAGAATGTAGTACAGGTAAAAGGCAGAGACTGCTCACTCGACCATGGAAAACAGGCAAGCAGCATTTCTCTGGTCCTGAGTAGGCTGCTCGTGGGGTACTGCATTTTTAAAGCATAGCCTGTAGAGATGAGGGGACTTCAATCCAAGCAGATTCTGGAAAATGTTTAGTGCCAGAATAAGATGCTGAGCCTCATACTGGAAACCTAAGCTTTGAGTTTGCTTGGATTTGGCCTGGGGGAAGGGACTTGGTGTCCTCTGGGTGTACTCATGTGATTTTTAACATTTTTTAAACGAAGGAAGTATTTTAAATAGTCCTCAATTTAGGATTGAGTCCGGGCTGCCCAGAAGTGGAAAGAGACCTCTGTTAATTGCCAGAGGGCACCTTCATGAGTCACGCTTAGCACCTACTAACCAAGCTGCTCAGAGATCAGGGCAGCACTGCCAAAGAGCCACCAACACCCTCAGCGTTGTGCTCACCTTCAGCAGCTCCCTCTCCACCTCATCACAGACCAGGTCTGGGGGCTGCCTCCTCTCCCGACACTGCAGGTTATCGGTGGCAATGGCATAGGGCACCTCGGTGGCATCGAGTGCCCTTTCCAGCCTCAGCTTCTGAGCTGCCAGCAGGTTGGTCTCTGCATCTAGCTCCTCAATCGCCTTCTGAAGCTCTGTCTTCCAGAAGTGGATGTCCTGCAGCCGCTGGCCCAGGGCAGCTGTGGAATCCTTCTGGGCACGCTCAGTGGCAGCTGCAGTGCTCTCGGACAGCTCTTTGGCTTCATCCCTGTTGCGTTCGGACTCCTCACAGCTGGAGAAGGCCTTGTGGTACAGGTGGTAGTTGCTCTGGTGCCACTCGGGGGGCAGGTACTTTGCAGTGCGGAAGCCGGCTGTGGCTAGGCCGCTGGAGGAATCAGGCCCCGTCTTCAGCGCTGCCTCATAAACCTTCATGGGTAGCTGGGTGGCGGGCACTGTCTGGGGTGCCGGCTCTCTGGTCAGCGGCACCCGGGCGGGCGCCGGGCCACTGGGACTTCCCTCGGGTTGCTCCATGGCGTCCGTGTCTCCACTAGGCCGCGCCGCGTCCTCTCGTTGCCATGGCAACGACAGCAGCCAATGAAGAGGCGGGTCCCCCTACTGCGAAGGGAAACCCGAGACGGTGACGGAAGAACGGCCCGCCCCTCGTTACCTCATTCACCAATCAGAGCGTCGCTTCGCCCTGAGAGCCCATTGGATAGGGTGAGCGTCGGCCGGCCGCCCCCGCCTCCAAGCTGCTTGTTGCCGTGGTGACGGGGACACCCAATCGGGACGCAGCAAGGCCTGCGAGAGGCGCTGGCGGTGTGATGGCGGCGCCCCTGGGGAGGTGGCAGGGTTTCCCTGCATAGGCCTCGACGTGCGGTGTAACTGCTGTAGCTTACCCGTGCGAGCACGCCTGTAAAAATAAAGATATGATGAAGCGTCCACATTGCTTTCCGGCTCCCCTTTTGTGCTGAAGAACTTCTCTTCCTCTGTGCAATAGAGATTTTTTTGAAATAAGAGAGGAGCCTGACAGGATTCTGGCCCTCGGTGCCTGGCCCAGGCCCGTGGGGAGGGGGGTTTATTCCCAAATCTTAGCATCATAGAATGGCTTGGATTAGAAGGGACCTTAACGAGCTGTTTCCAGACCCACTGTATCACTCCAACCCCAAATGCTCACTCCTAAGGCAGCTGATGTGATCTGGCCACGTCACGGGTCAGATGCTGTGAAATCCGTCTGCTGCGACATCCCCTTGTGTAATTCTCACCTGAAGGCACACAGGCAGCTTATGCTCGAATTTAATTTAATTTCAGGGGGTTTGCCATCATTAAACAGGAAGGGAAGGCAAGGCTCAGTGCAATGGGAAGGTGCTGGAGAGCGCCGTGACAACAGAGGGCACTCTCGTCCTTGGGCTCGGCACATCTCCCCTTCAATGGCTTTTTGATGTAGAAAATAGAAAAGAAAAAGCCATGTGCTCCGCAGCCTGCCCAGTGCCACCCAGGCCAGTGGGCTCCTTGGAGTCCAGGAGAGGGATGCCTGGACTGTGCCTCGGTTGCATAAAATAGTAGCTGAGTGTGCTCTGAGCCCACAGAAAGTCTACAGTCAATTCTTCCTACAAGACCTTGTGCTCTTTGGAGATCAGTTGGTTGGTTGCTACTAACAGGGAGCTTGAATCTGAAAAAACACAGTGTGCATCTGTGGGCTGGCAGCACGGCCACAGCAGAGCTTCCCTGCCATCCAGCAGTGTTGGAAAAGGAGACTGAATTCCAGCAGAGATGAGAAAGTATTTTTCTCTGAAGGTTTCAAAGGAGCTTTTATTAGTGGCTCTTGATCATAGCCCGTTCAGTGTCACCCACGCACTTCTGCAGAACTGCCCATTAGGGCCACAATGGGATGTGTCTGAGGTTGGAAACTTAGCAGCAGACTGGGCTGCGTGACTTGATGTGACTGGTAAGTTTTAGTCTTCAACAACAGAGAAACACTGCACACACACACACACAAAAAGAAAGAAAAAAAAAAAACCTAAACTCTTCCTGATCCACTGCAAGCATTACTTTAGTGAGCAGTTTTATGGTTGTTATCCCAAATGGACATTGCTTCAAGGAACAGATGGAATTGGAGAGTTTTTTAGTCAGGCTAGGTTTTTGTTGTTGTTTTGTTTTTGTTTTTTACTTTCTTGTTTTCTATCAGTCCAAGCCTGCTTTCAGGTGTTCAGACAGATCTTGTCCTAACAGGCTGTATATCACATCACTGCAAGAAAGAAAAGCAAAACCTATTGGCACCTGGCAGATTCAGGCGTTCCCATCATTATCCAGGGCAGACCCAGGGACCCTGTGTTTCAAAGCTCTTCCAACAGCCACGTGATTTAGTATGCCACTGTAACATATAAATTATTAACAGTTATCCAAGATGTTTCCGGAGCACAAGATGACAAAACATACTGGAAGAGAAGAACAGAAATGTTTTCCAGCTCAAATATTTTGATGTGCAATAGATTAAGATTTCTCTTGGCTAGAATCCTTTTTAAGTGAAACAGTTTCCCCTTCCCACAGTGGATGCTCCTGTTTGTGTCAGGTGCTCCATGAGGTTTTCTGACTGCTGCTGTTGCTTTTCCCTGTCTTTTTGTTTGTTTGATTGATTTATTAGATTAGTGTGAGAAGAGTACAGTTCTTGTGAATGCAGAAGGGAAAGTTCTCTTGCATCCTAATAGCAGAGAAGTTCATTTCTTGTCTACTGCATGGAAGAAATAACTTGTCCAAAGGAAGTTGGTCTGAATAATTTCCTTCTCTTTGCAAAGGCATTCAGAAGAGCTTGGAAATGTGACCCACTTCCACTGTAACATCTCTCCAAGCAGGGGCCAATACATTATGTAGTATTCTGAAAATCTGATTTTCAAGTGATGATAATGCTTTGAGGCTGCTTCTCAGCATCTGTTCTGCAAATATCCACACCTTGAGGGCAGGGGACCTGCTGAAGAGAAGAACCCGACTTCCTTTGTTGTTCTAAGTATAACAGAATCTCAGCACACGGGGGCTATATCGTGGTCTCTTTCTTGGAGTAAATAAGTGTAATTGCTGATTTAATGCAGTCATATCAGCAGAGAAATCAGAAGCAAGACCAAGAGCACACCTCCATCTTTTGCCACGTATTTTCATGGAAGAAGGAACTTTGTTCTCATGTACAATGCCGGGGAACCTTGCTAAGAATGGAGGGCACATCACAAACCTCTAGTTTGCCAGTTATAAAGAAATCTACTGCATATAAGCTATAGACTGTTTTCCTGGCATAAACATAATTTGCTAGGAGATGCAGAACCAAAATCTGAGCTGTTGCAAAGCTGCATGTGTTGCTTTGCCTGGGCAGATAAAAGAACTTAGGGGAAACTGCTGCTGAGGCAAAGAAGAACGTGGGGCCAACAAATTCTGGATTGCAAAGCCTTGATTTGGAGGCTTTAGGGAGGCAGCAGAGATACCTTGCTGTCTACAAGTGCATCCTTTGTCTTGGGAATGGGCTTTCTGCTCCCAGCACCAAGCACCAGCTGTATCCTTGCTCTGGGAGAGAGATGTGGATCCCCTCCCAGCTCTGTCCCAGTTCCTGTGGAGAGAAAATCTGGATGTGCTGGTTGGCAGAGAGATGTGGTTCCTTTGCATAAAAGCAGTACCATCACTTTCATATCTCTATTGTGAAGTGCCAGAAGGTGTTTACCCCCTCTCAACTAATGTAGTGGGGTGGGCAAAGAAAGCTGAGCTGCTTCCCTGGGCAATTGGACTGGCTGATGGGCTTTGAAGTGCTCACTGCTGACAAATAACCAGCCATGCACAAAGGCAATCAATCAGTCACACAGTCAGGAAATACCATCTAGCATTTAACTGTAATTCAGCATTTTGCAATGAGGAAAGAAAAACATAGCTGAGATGGACTGGTAGTACACTGAAGTTCATATGGTACATTAAAGGCGCATTGACCTGAGTTGCCCATTCTCGGGACAGACTGGCTTGAAAATTCAGTCTCCCTTTTTTCATTCACAATGGACTTTCTTGTGCTGAATTGTCTACAGAGCAATGAAAGGTGGCTTTCACTGCCTGCTGGATGCCAGACCCCAGTCCTGCTGTTTGTATTGGTGCTACCATCGCATCACAGTTCACTCCAAGGACCCTAAGTAGCACACTGTTTTACATACATGAAATGCTGCAGCCAAGGATCTTGTGAATCAGACAGAGATTCACAAAACCTCTTCGATTTACTTCGTCTTGTCACATTTGCTGCTGTTTGAACACTCCAGTTTCTTGAGTCATCTTGAGCAGATGGCTTTCCACGTGTACACTGACCAGAATAAGAAGTCCTGGGTACCAGTGAGGATTTGTGGGGCAGAGGCAGGACAGGAGATATCTTCTCAGCGTTGCAAGGCAAGGCCTATAAATACTAGGGCCTGGGAGCACTAGGAGCACTGCTTCAGAAAAGCCCACTGCTTGAGGCAGGGCCTAATTCTCCTCATGGCAACCCACTTGTCACAATTTGACTCAGTTTGACTGTGAGTGGAACATCGATTTTCTTTATTTAATATAGCATCATTATACTTTTTATCTGCTGGCTGCATACCCCAGTGATGAGTACCGTAGCAGGGTGATGGATAGAGAGCATAGTGCATTCGTCTAGATGATAGATAGGGAGAAAATGTGGTGAATTAGTTCAGAGGAGAGAAAATACAGTCAATTATTTTACATAAGGCAGCGTCTGGTACTCACAATCCCTGCCTGAGAGCAACAGAACACATGAATAAAAAGATTAAAGAGTTCAGAAGTGAAATTTTTGTTTTAGTATCAACATATGGGCAAAACATTACATTTCAGCTCTAGAAATAAACATGTGCTAGCCTTGGGAGCATTGATGTTTAGCAAAAGACCGAGACCAAAGGTTATCTAAGAACATAGGCATTGTTTTTATACCGTGTCATATTGCTGAAATTTGACGTGTCTCTGCTGATTTGAACCTAATCACCCCCTCCTATAATATGATGGTTTCAGATTACGTTAATTATTTGTAGCAGTATTAGCACTGCTATCTAAAAAGCAGTTATTTTACAAACAAAATGAAGCGTAAATGGAGCCATTCCAGCATGGATGAAAACCCCATTTAAAGCTTCATTTTCCAGCCTGATATCTCGGAGGCAGCCTGTGTTTGATGAGAGCCATGCAGTGGGTGGGCTGTTTGAGGGACAGCTATCTGTGCCAGGACAACACTGTTATTTTTATTTTCCACCAGCTTGGAGAGGTTGCACTTCCTGAAATCCATCTTGATGGGACAGCATTAGTCAAATCAATTTCATTATAGCACAGGGAATGGGAGCCTTGTCAGAAGGTCAGGATCTCTGTTCCAGCAGGTTTGATTAAAACATTGGTAAGACACAAAAGTGAGGGCAAGTTCGTCTCACCTGTGTGACACCCTGAGCATCATGGTGAGCCACAGTTCATCGGTGTAAACTAGTTTAGTTCAGTAGGTCAATGAAATGACACCGACAGAAAATCTGATCGCACACTTACAACAGGACATTTACCTTCTTCGTTGCGGGGGAGTTGGACTGGATGACCTTTAAGGTCCTTTAGGACCTTCCAACTCACAGCTTCATGCTGTGGCCAGTGCTTTTTCCTCAATCCAGGACTTGGGCTAACTAAAGCAGCTCAGCTCTGTGAGCTCAGCTACTCATGCTCGTTTTCTGAGGAAAAAAATATATATAAATGAACATTTACCATCATAGGGAATGAAACCCTCAAGTTTTCCCTAAAATGAGGCCTAGGCAGAGGGATGAGTAATGGGGAATTAGAAATTAGAATCTAGAATGTGAACATGAAGAGGGATCTGAACGTGATTGTCTTTAATATGTAGGGAAACTTCCTTTTGAGGAGCCAAGGGTTACTGATTCTTCAGGACACACTTCACTTGCTAGGTGCTATTTAGTACGAAATTTCACAGTGATATGGATGCTGTGGAGCGTGGTTCTGTTCTGAGATCCTTCCAGTATCAGCCATTGAGTAAATCTTCTTAAACCAGGGGGAAAATGGAAAAGTAATATCCATGTCTTAGGAGGGAACTTAATCAAATTTGTACGTTTGAGTAATATGCACGGTATATATTACTCTCTTCTTACTATTAGCAAATGTGACACTAACAGATCTCTTGCAAAGCTATTATTCGTTGGTAAATATTTACTTAGCAGCATCAGCTTATTTCTTTTTGCTTGAATAATTTGTTCTTAATATCATCCTATTATTATTCTTATTGCCTGATCGGTCCCCTAAATTGCCAATACTGTCTCTGTTCCCTGTTCCCTGGCTGACACCAGCTCAGCAGTCGACTTCCTGGCACATTGTTTTGAGTGATAAAACGTAGGTTCTAGAAGCCCTGAAGGCAGTAGATGGTGAACATTTTCTGTAACTTCCAAATATGACAAAAAAATTAATAATATAATATTCCCTTAGGAAAGAGGAAACAAAAAAAATTGGCTTATTCTCTCAGACACTTTAAAGCAGAGGCAATGAGAAGTGAAGTTATTCAACAAATGCCTGGACCAAACTGACTATAATTCTTTGGAGAAATGTGGGTGTATCTCTGCTGGGAAAGTGAAAATTAAAGATGAGTACATTGGGTTCAGCAAAGCTCAAGGTCTCTTTTTTTTTCAAACAACAAGTCACGCATCCATGACCTAACCCAGAAGGATGCTGTTTGCTTCTGTCTCTCTGCTGATGACACCCGGCTCTGTCTCGAGCTGGCTCAGCCGCTCAGGAATCTGCTTTGGGTGGCAGAGAAAATGAACCCAAGCCTTGGATGCTCTGGGGAGGCCAGTGTGCTGCTGTGGGATTTACAGACATGGGCTGTGCTCCCAGTGCGAGACAGCCTGACACCGAGCCCACCACTGTAATTCCCTGGCCTTACATATTCCCCAGAATATATCTTAGTTATCATACCTGGCTCCTTTCCTAGGACTGAGTCCAAAACTGCTTCTGATCTTGACTGCTGGAGTATTTGTGTAAACACAGCGTGCTGTACACCCTCCAAGTGCAGTCCCCAGCGAGTCGGCTGCGGTTCTCCCAGACAACAGCGTGATATTAAGATTCCCCATTATCAATGGTTTGACTTTTAGAAAGCCGTCTACATAAACAAAGCCTATTTATCCAGTGATTGTGCCCTGGAGACTGTCCTACAATCACTTTCATTTCCCCTTCTGCTTTCCAAGGCAGTGCCTGTCCCCGCAGCACCGGGAGTTCAGCATGGATCCGCTCCCAGCTGCGTACCTGCGTAGTGTGGCGTGGCATGGCGTGATGGGGAGGCTTGGTCGCTCAGTTCCTTCAGCTAAATTATGAATGTTCTGTCTGAAAATGGTTGAGAGAGACTCCTGGCCCCTCTGAAAACTACACAAGAATGGCTCAATAAATGGAAATATGAGGGAAATTAAAATTTAATGGAAATTAATTGAGAACAAAATGAACAAACAAGCTTTCATTCTTAAAAAGATGCAGCAAACATGATTTCAAGACCTTTGGTTGTTGATAACAGAAACCCGTGTTTCCTTGCTAACCTCCCCTCAGACAAACTCTTCTTTCTTAATCTTGATAGTCATATAACAAATGACATTTGGGGAACTGCCAGCACTTTTACGAGGACTTTTGCTTATGCAAAAAGAGAAATTTTAGTGAAAGAACATTGCAATGAGTTTACTCTCTTCTTGATTATCGCATTCTCTTCCATCTTACCAAAGAATTGGTGCCTTTTACGGTACACAGGGAACACACTGACATGGTTGAGCATATTGCTTTGCTTAGTGACTGAAGGCACTGGGTCAAGTGATGAAAGTGGAAGTGAGAGCCCATCCGTGCCCATGAGTGCTCCTTTTAGAGTTTTTAAATCTACTGCTTGTTTACATGGGAAAATCAGGCAAATTAACCTGTGCTAATTAAGGGCTTGAACTTAAAGTGGATTCGTCGAACTGTATTCAGCCTCTTTGTGGACAGAATTAGAGACCTTTATTTGGTTTGTTGTGATTTGCCTCCAAAATGCATTAAGATAAACCAAATTAAGACCATTTTTTTGTTGTTGTTCCAAAGAAATATGTGATGTGTGCTCATTCGTTTTAAAAGTTCTTAGATTAATTTTGCAGAAAATGTCCCTGTGCAGACACATCAACATTCCTAATAATATTTGGCTGAAATGCAAGATAATAGCAAAGTCCAGGCTCAAATAAAAGGGATGAATCATCTCTAAATCACATGTTAAGATATAATAGGATAAAGGACAATTGTTGTGCTGGAGAGAAACTTCTATGCGCTGCCCAGCTGAAGGGTCAGCCACAGCTCCTGCCCAGCATATTCACCAGTGGCAGTGTTTGATTTGTGAGGATTTGTCACTCAGGACTCCAAAAATGAGCACAATACTGAATCAGACCCAACCCAGGGACATGTGAGGACCTGGTCCCCACCAAGCTGTAAGGTACCAAGTGCTGTTTTGGAGCTGCATCCCACATCCCACATCCTTTGGTCCATCGTCGGAGCCATGGGGTCATGCAGTGCTCCCATGCACACAGCTCTAAAACCAGGGGCACTCTGCAAAAGCCCAGAATGTTACTTCATCTTTGCATTAGCACATCCCCAAATAGAAGCAGTGAACTTTATAGTGGAGGTGACTCCCTCTGCCAGATAAAAAAAATAAAAAGCTGAAATGCCTACCCATTACTTAAGCACACACGGACCCATTTTCATAGCCTTCATCTCCTCTGCCCCTGGAAAAACAGCTCCTTGGAAATTACAGTAATTGTTTTATTCTCTTTGATCTCCACTAATAAAGCTATGGACTATCACTCAGCAGGAGCTGTTTCTCTTAGTTAGGATCTTTCCAACTGTACTTACATTAGGAGGGCTCTGGGGAAATTTCAGTAAATGCACTTGAAAAGAGCTCTGCAAAACTGCTTAGACTTTCTGTGAAAAATATTTCCCCTGCATTTGTTCACTGGCTGCTCAGAACACTTCTCAGCTTGTTTGTTTTTCCCTTTATTGCAGTTGTTGTTGGACTGAAGTGAAAGCTAGAGGAGAGAGTTGTGACTCCGTGTCAAGAGATCTTATGGCAGCCGAAGAAGAGAGAAAATTTCTGCATCCCAGACAAGTCACTGTGGAAATCACACTTGAGAAAAGCAGCTCTTGCTCTGCGTATTTTACTTTCCAACCTCAGTAGAGAAGATGGAGGAGTGATGAATGTGCACCGATCCTCCAGCAGGAAACCCTTCATTTCTAAGGTGTGACAGAAGAGCCCCCAGCATCCCCAACCACATCCCATTAGAGAAAACATCATTTAGTTCTCTATGCAGGCAGAACGGGCCCAACTTAAAAGTAGCAGGGAACCTCACTCTCATGGATATCAGTGTAAACTGAGGCTCCTACATTTGAAAGTCCCATTGCACAATTTTATGCATGCAAGTGGTTGGAACTGTTGCCCTTTGTTTGTGGTGGGCAACTCACTGGCAAGGACTGGGAAAGCTGGTGGGTCAGCACATCACTTCTCCAAGTTATAGCTTGTGAAGTGAACTGGGAAGGTGCTGGATTTTGTATTTAGTGCCCAGGCTTTAAGCACCACAGCCAGAACTATGGGTCAGCTTGGTTGGTCAGCAAGGCAGGGACCAGCACAGGCAGCAGTGAGAGGTTCCTGGCAGGCAGAGCTTCCGTAGGGCTGGTGGATTTATGGACTGTAGGAAGATGCAAAGATAAACCCAACCCTTTGAAGCGATCCTGCATTTCAAGTGAAGCAAGCAAGGAGCTCCACACCCTGGGATGCCCTTTTGCTGCTTCTTGCTGTTGGAGAGGAGGGTGGCAGTGGCCTTCACATCAAGCATGGAGGGTCCAATCTGTATCCATGTACCTGCCTGTTGCATAATGAGCAATTGAAAATTAGAGTCATTGTACCAGCTGCTCTCTTGTTCTTTCTTTTTCCCTCCAGCTAGGAACTCTAAAGCTCAGAGGACCAACTGCACAGCCCTACAGTTGTATTTATTGCACCTGGCACCCTGCCACAGGCACAGGGTGCACAGTGCATTCTTCTGAGTGATGGAGAAATGTCACCCCTGGTGAAGGCAGAGAGCAGGTCTGGTAAGGAATAAAAAGCCTCTTCCTTTAAACTGGTTTTAATCTTTCTATGGCTGGAAATGGAAGATCTGTAATTAAAGCTTAACTGAAAGAGATCAGAAAGCTTTTGAAGTTAATAAAACCTGTAACACGCACCAAGGATGATCATATTTAAAGCTCACGCAGGTTGAAGTCACTGGTGGGACTTGGAACCCGTGCTCTCCCCATACTGATGTATGGGGTTCCTCTGCTGTAATTCCTTGGAACACACCAGGACTGTCCCAGGTTTGCCCTGGGCTGTACCATCAGGTCACACACGTGAGTGTAATTCCCAGCTCAACCACTCACCTGGGCTGTGTGTCTTCTTCTGCTTTGGCCCAGGTGGCAGTGGTTTGCTCAGCTGTTTTCTAACGATGGGACCATCAGTGCAGGAGGTGCCTCCAGCAGCTCAAGCATCTCAAGCTGAGTTAATCAACAACACTGAAAGAAATAAAGACAGAGAATTCTCCCTCTGCACTGCTTTAGTATGTGCTCAGGGCACTGTTCTACATGTAGCACAGCTCTGGGCTCTCAGCAATTTAGCAAAGGCATTTCTTTTCCAATTTAAATAATTTCTGGACAGAATTAATGCTCTTTTCTCATCTCTAGAGCTGGCATTTGGGAGAGGGAAGAAAGAGAGAGAGAGAGAGATGTTCCACCTCTCCCCTGGTACTTCCTGGAAGCCAATGAGAGCTGAGAATTCATCTGCATGGAAGTGATGGTAGGGAAAGGGAAGTACTTAACTGTGGCAGAGGACTGCCTGGGAGGTAGAGCTTTTTGTATGAGCTCAGCAGATCATTTATTTATTTATTTATTTATGCTGCAAATGAACTTTCTTCAAAGGTCACTTTTTTTTTTTCAATGTCTGTGCTGGGAAAATGCTTTTAAGTTTCGTCTGCTTTGTGTGTGTGTGCATTTTCTAAGCCTTGAGTTTACTTATTGGAAAATGGTCTTGGATCATGTCGGAGTTAGCAATTGGATTTTAGTTGTCAAGTGCATGCAAGAAAGGCACTTTTTTAACTCTTTATACGCCCAATTTATTTTTTTCATTGGATTCTCAACAGCATGCCTCTAGACCTCAGCCTGCAACCCAAATCCTGCCTGCTGCACCTTTCCTTCATCCTGCCACCCATCCTCTGCCTGCATCTGGGACCCTGATACTCTTTGTTTCTTCTTCTGTCACTTCCTTGGCATACAGAAAGGGTTACATGGGCTCTCTCAGCTGTGCTTGATTGCTGATGAGCTGCTATGTCCTCCTCCTGGCATTGCCTCTGTTCTGGGAGAGCCTGCATGGTTGGAGGAGAGGTCTGCAGCCTCATGTGTTGTGTTCCTGGCTGCAGTCAGCCCATAGCTTATGGGTGTTAGTGGGCAAGATAAAGCCTTACAAAGTTTGATAGCAAATCCAAACTGTTATTACATCCTTCGATATTGTAGTATTTTTGAGAAAGAAAGCTCTGTGCTGCCAAATAACACCATGAGGAGAATATTCATGTAGGGATGCAGCAACTCGGTTTGCAGCCTTAAATCCTTATTAGGGATTAGCGCTCTGGCCGAAACCTGTTATCTGAGGATTACTAAGAGACAAACATTTTCAAGGGGTGCCCAAGACAGCTCATATTATTCAAATTTTGCCTGTTCTCAGCCAAAACTTAAAGCAGGAATTCTCATGAGATGCATTGGTTGTGAGCAGCTCAGGAAGATGCAGAGCAGAAGCCCACATGGAATGCACCTCGTGGTCTTTTCCTAGGGCATCACCAGTTGCCCCAAACCTATTTGCTTGATTTCCCCAAAACCAATTTTCTCTGCAGGACCTCTGGGCTAGAATAAGCATTGCTCCCCACACCACGTTTCATACGTTCTTGTGCAGGATTCCTTAAAAATAAAAAAGCCTGAACAATTGGCTTCCCTGAACGCATTGCACAAACTCTGTATTTACTGATTACAAAGCAGCAGTGGATCAGAAGGAGACTCCCAGGATGCTCCATATGTGAGTGTGTCACATAGCTTGTTTATATTTATCAACTTCTGTCTTCAAACTAGTGAGATTCTTGCTTCGTTAATCACATTGCGAGGTTGTTCCCGAGCCTCGTGCCTCTGATGGCTAGAATTACATTTCTTATTTCCATCTTTATTTATAGCCAGTTGATTCATGTTGCCGCATAGGCAATACTAGAAATACAAAAATAAAAGAATGACATTTAACAATCTGTCTAGTCTGAGGACAAGGAACAAGTCAAAAATGCACATTCTTATTGTTAGCTAAGCTTACGATGATGCTTTTTGCCACCAGCAATTTGCATTTCAGGAGCTGGTGAGCAGCCTGTGAGGATGTCACTTTACAAAACCAACTACTTTCCCATCAGCACAGTTCCATGCAATTCATAGCCCAGTGCAAACACATCCAAGGTATCTGGACCTGTATCTACTGAATGCTTTGCCTTCAAGAAGCTGGAAGCTGTTGGTGCAGCCTCCTTTGTTCTTGTGCTTGTAGGAATAGAGGTCAGCTCTTCTGCCCTGGATTGTACGGCAATAAAGTTCACGTTACAGCCAAATTCCAGATGCACAGAAACTCTATTGTCTCCAGGAGACATTGTCCATCCCATCTCCTTGAAAGCCAAAAGACTACATCTGAAAGTATTTCATCTTCAAAAGAATCTGCCTCCCACAAGAATACGTCTGTTTGGCTGCTATGAAAAGGTAGTTATTTGTTAGTGTTTCCTAGCAATGGCATAAGTATCGTCAGTTAGAAGTGCTGAAGAATTGTATTCCACAAAGAGGTATCAAGAGGGTATCTCATCCCTCTCCTCTAGTGGAGGAAATGCAGTGTAAAACTGCACAGCTTGCGTTGCCAGCACTGAGCTGTAATCAAGCTCTCACCATCCGTGTGATTCAAGGTGTCTCCTGGTGCTCGCACTTCCAGGGATGGCTCAGGCTGCTCCACAAGCTGGAGCAGCTCACAGACCAGTGATGCTCAAGGGCTGGCAATGGCTCATCAGGAGGGGGAGGAAAACATCACCCTGTTCATGTTCCCTTTGTTCAGATGCTGCACCAGCAAAGGCTTCTGCTGTGCGTGATCTCCATGGCGTGTGATCTTTACATGGAAATGCTGCTCCTTGTGCTTCTCGTGGGTCCTTTCCAAGTCCTGTGGAGCACAAAGGCTGGAGATGGCTGCTGCAGTGCACAGGAGCATAGGAAACCTGATTTTCTCCGAGCCAACGCAGACAGGCTTGTCCTTCTGCCTGGATTCCCTTACAGCATCACTTGCTTGAAACCTTTAATGCTTTGCCCTCCCTCCCTTGCCAGCCAGCTACCCGTGTGCAGCTGTTGTGTTCATCGCAGGCACAGGCTCTGCATCTCCTCTTGGCTCGGAGGATGGCTTGGGAGGAGGCAGGGAGCACAGTGGGGCTGAGCACAGAGCCAGCTCCTGGCCACCACCTCCTGCAGGGATTGGGGTGTCCCATATGGCTGAGAGCTGATCTCCATCACTGCAGGCACCGTGCTCACCTGGCCCACAGGCAGCAGTCCCAAAGCTGGCACACTGCTGCTGGCGAGGCTCCAGCATCTCACACACACTGCATTTTTTCCCTTGGCACATATACGTATCTGTAGTATGGCATATGTTTCTTTTTTTCATTTGATAACAAGGCATCAGAAATTGTATATTGATTTATTGCCTACAGAATATGGCTGCAAGATCCCACTGAATCTGCTAAGTCCATAGCTCCAGCCCCTTCATGGGTTGCAAATGGAGAAGGCTGTGGATTCACAGTGTCCCCCATCTCCAGCCACAGAAAGAGTTAATGCAGTAATCTGTGTCACATCTGGAAGGCAGCACCTCCTCTGCCAGAGCCTGCACCCACCAAAAAAAAGTGAAGAAAAGCAAAGAAAACTTAGAGCTGAAAGAGAAGCGGAATGGGGGGAGATGGAAAGATTGCAGCCTGGCAGAAGGAGCAGTGGGTTCATATGCAGTCACTGGCTGCATCGTGCCTTCATCTTGCAGAAGAGGTCTGGGGCTCTGTTTCTTCAGCCAGGATCAGCTGGGCTCTGTGGGCTTTGCGCTTCTCAGTGCTGCTGGAAGCTGGGGCTCTTGGCAGTGCCCTCAGCCCAGATTGCAGCTCATCTCTGCAGCACAGCCCTGACCTGTCCCTGCCAGCTCAGCCCACAGCAGTGCTCCCTCCGGTCAGGACCTTGCAGTGCTTCAGCAGCAATTGAGGAATTCTGCTTTCATACTCTGCTCTCAGCTGCCTTATTGCTTTACCAGACTTTAAGTAATCAGCCTGAAATTTCCTCCGAAACATATTCCAGTTGCTCAAAAAAAAAAAATAAAAAGGGAAGAGAGGGTAAAATTTCTTTGTATTCCTCATTTTTTTTCAAAGGCAAGGCAATGGTGTGCTTTGCTGTGAAAACTCCAGATTTCAAATCCTGATGTGAGCTTCGAGGGGTCAAGGCTTTGCTCTTCTCTCACCGTGCAATCTGTGTTGGGGTGCAGCTGCACTCCATGGGAAAGCACTTAGCAAGGGGGGAATCCTTCTTTCGGGGGTGGCTTCCAACTGGAAATGCTTGGAAATGGTGGAACAGCTGCCATCGCTTCTTCAGGAAGCTGAGCACATTGGTCGTGAGCTGGTGAATTCAATATCATAGATCTTATTAAAAACACAGTCAGTGGATGGAGCCGACCAGAAATCGTTGCCTGCAGGAGCAGGCTGACGGCGGCAGGCAGAGCCTGGCTGCTTAAGGGAACTCAGCCCGGCTGCTGGGCAGCGACTTGTATTATTTTGCTTTTGGATTACGGGACTCTTTAATTAAAGGTCTTGACTTTATAATCCAATCAATCTAGATAAATAACAACTCTCTTTTGCAGATAAAGTTGTCGGCTTATCGCTGCCCAACAGCCATATTTTAAAGACGAGCCGTAAAATTACCCAGCAAATCAGCTTACATCGCATCTGGTGGCCGCAGCTGCGTGCAGGCAGAGCTCTGTGTGCTGACAGCCACATTTCAGTGCCACCCTGGGCACGTGTCCTACTCCACCACCAACTCACTGCTTCCTCAGCACTATTACGCTCTCTGCTACTCGTCCCATTCATCCCACAAACCCTCAGAGTTGTTGTAATTGTAAGGGGGAGGTTACAGTGCCGGAGGATGAAATGTAATGCAATTAGTAGAGTATTTTACCCATTTTTTTACCTTTTCCTGCCAAATAGCTTTGTTCTAATGAAGGGTATCAAACAAGCATTTCATTGTGATTTAATTGAGCGGTTCCTTGTGACACGCAGACATCAATGAACAGTTATGGGAATGCTTTTTAGGGATCAGTGGAGAAGGCAGCATGCTGGATTAGCATACAAATGTGCAATGGATGGATCCTGCCGGTCTCGCCTCAAATACCTGTTTGTCTGCAGGAGCCTTGGTATGCCCTGCCTCCCTCAGCCTGTATAAAAGCTCAGAGCCCACTACAAGAGCAGCACAGGTGATAACACAGCCTTTCCCTGGGCTTCCTGAGGTCCACGGTTGCACAGGAGCAATCAGAATAGGAGCCACATTGCTGAGACTCTGAAGCTATTTGCCCACTGTAATGCAGAGAGCTTGGGACCGACCTCAGCCCTCATTTCCACTCTTGCTTATGAGCAGCCCTTCTGCCACACCTTGAGAAATTGCATTTTCTCAGTATGGTTTCATGATGGCGTTGGCAGAGATGGAAGCATGGGTGAGTCGGACAGCCACTAGGGCTGGGGATGAAGCTCTGCAGGGTACTGGCAGAGCTGAGACAAAAAGCCTGTACAGACCCATGCTGGCTAAACGTGCCCCTAGATAGCACTGCTGTCTCATTTCCTGGAACGTATTACCTAGGCCTAGCTGACGAAAATAAACAGAGGGGAAAAAAGACCATTCTGTAATGCAATCAAACTTCAATTGCCCATTTGTTTTTGTCCTTTAAAAGAGCTAATAAGAAGGTAATTGGTGGAGATATCTCCTGGGCTCCATCAGTGAAAGCAAGGGGGAGATTTTCCCACCACGAAATAGAAGAGAAGCACATTTTTCTAAAGAAGAAAGCGAGGTATTACCCAAATTAAAGGAATCCATATCGATTTCTACCTCATGTCCAAGCCAGTGAAACCTTGTTCCTTTGAGCGTTGGCTTTTAATGGCTCTGAGACTGTGTGACAAAGCATCCCTGCTATTTGCTTCTTGGCAAGGAGGGCCGTGAGCCCACAGCAGTGCAGCAAGGGCCAAACGTGCGTGGAAACACTTTCCCCACTGTTGTTCTGCTCACACCTTTTCTGGCTCTGCCCTGTGACACACCGAGGTGCCTCTCCCTGCTGAGGAGCTCCAAAGGCACTGCAGATGAAAGGACAGCATGCAGAGAGTGGTGGTGAGGTGCCAAATTCCAGCAAGTGCCTTCAGAGGGCTTTTTTCTTTTCCATACACATGTTTTTCATAGTTTGAGAAAAGCAGCAGTGCCACAGGCCGCCCCCCAGACGCTGCCCGAACCATCCTCCTGTTTATTGCCATGTAGTACCTGTGCCAGGAAGACCCTGGGGCACAAAGGAAGCATAAACTTCAGTCCTCCGTTACCTTGCACATTAATTAATATTATTAAGATCCTGTTCCGTGCCGCTTTTATCCTTTGCAAAGTACTTAGGGTTTCTTTAAGATCCAGGAGCTGTATAGGAGCAAATTATCATTTTATTGAAGTGATTGGCTTTATCCCAAAGCAGGTTCTTAACGAACAGGCTCTAAAGGTTAAACTCTGTGCCAGGGTAATATGTATATCACATTCCCCAGTGCCTTTTGTGTTCAAAAATCGACAGTTTCCATCTGTGAAAAGAGGAATTTAGACATGCTGATACTCTGACATTTAAATGTGAGCAGTGGAAGATAAACACAGTCTGACATAAAGTAAATGGGGTGATATTAGGGAAAGTTAAATTCCAAAGATTCTCCTGCTTCTTCCTGCTGGGGTTCTGTGCATGGAGGAGCACTGCTGTGAGTCTCGGGGGCTTCCTGCAGCAGCTCAGCACAGTGCCTGGCAATGGGGAATTCCCAAAGCAAAGGGCCAGCCCTGGCAATGAGGTTGTGAAAGCTGTTCCTGGTTATGGATGAGCGTGACATCCCTGCTCTGCAGCCAGCACTGCTCAGCTCAGAAGAGGTCTGGGATGCAGCTCCCAGGCTTGGCCTCAGCTGCAGTCATTGTGCAGCAGTGCTGGATGGCTCCGAGCATCTCGGATAGCTGCAACCCAAGCAGGTCGCATTGCAGACAACTGATATGCTGCTCTCCAGCTGTCTGGAGACCTGTCTCACAGGTCTGAGCAGCAGAGAGCACCTGTGTGGGCTGGTGGGGCACTGTGTGGGCAGCTGTGACACTGGAATCATAGAATCACAGAATATCCTGAATTGGAAGGGACCCATAAGGATCACTGAGTCCAACGCAGCATCTTTCCTCCTTAACAAACAGGGTCCCTTCCATTGCTACAGCAGTTTTGATAGTAAACAGCATCATTTCAAACAGAAGCACAGAATGATGGAAAATGTGCAGAGAAAGGTGAGCTAGGGAAAGCAGTGAAGTGCTATGGGGATAGCTGGATACAGTGTCCTATTGGAGGGGTCTCAGTCTGCTCTGATTTTGGTGCTGACACATTTTGCCCCATCCTATACCCAGACAGCATTGAGCTAAATCAGGGAACCTTGTGTTTGTGAGCATTTCTGACATCTCTGCCCCCTTCTGTAACCTCGTAACCCTCCACCTGTATGTGACAAAATAGCTTTTTGAGATCTTGCCTGGCTTTCTCTCTTCAAAGCCCCAGGGGTGTGTAGGCAGGTTAAATAATGCAAAAGCTGCTGTAATTATGCTGTGCTATTTCTCTGGAAACGTTTAAAAAATATTAGCAAATTGCTCTTTTTTCCCCCTCCGGCCTCTTTTGGAAGGGGTCTCGAACAAACCTAATGGTTTAATGAGACATATGACAACATATGACATGAAAGACAATTTTAGTGACTTTCATTACCCAAACTCAATTAGGGGAGAGTAATCAGCAAGTTTCCTGCTGTGAGCAGTGCAGAATGAAGTGTTGGCAAGATGGGACAGACAGACCCATTGCAGAACAGGCACAGAGATGCTCACTGTATATCCCAAAGCTCGGTGTGCAGAGGAGAGGCAGTGCATTGGGCCAGTGCATACTCCTCCATTTCCAATCCTGCCAGTTATCCACTGCAGGCTGCTAAAACTGAAAGACATGTCTATTTACCCAGCTGAAGCCCACAGCCTGCATGCTGCAGTAACTTGTGGCATGGAAAAAAAGAAATGGTGTCATCATGTATGGGAACTGTTGAGTCACAGCCTGAACCACTGATTGAGCACCTGGGGAAAGGACCCGGTCAACCCTGGGAGCACAGGTGAAGGCAATTCAGCTGTGTGGCAGGAAGGGGTGGAGCCTGGCTGCACCTCTCTTAGACCTCATTTAAGGGCTGACCCCCGCTGGGGAAGGGGTTCTTTCTGGAGATCTGTCCTTGGTGAAGCTTTTCCCTGTAAACCTAGAATCTTCTGATATGGGTGAGCAATCTTCTCTTCCTTTATAGCACCTCTCTATTGTGCCTGTCTTTTCATCATCACACCTTTGTTGTAATGCCTTTCCCATTGTGCTGATCTGTCCAATTGCTTCACACCTGCATTTCAGCAGCAGATCTGGGAGCTCAGAGCTCAAAAGGGAGCAAGGGTGGCTTTGAGCCACCTCTGCTTCCTTTCTTCCTCTTCTCTTGCACCCCTTGTGCCTATTCATGTAAATCATTAAGATTGGAAAAGACCACTCAGATCATCAATTCCAACAATCATGCTGAATAACAAGTGGGCAAACAACCCATCTAAAGCTCAAAGACAACTTCTCCAGTGATCCCACATCTCCATCTGTGTGCACTCACACCACCTCTCCAGTGCCTCTTCCCAAAGGGCATTTAGCATGCAGTCCTTTCTGCGGAAGCAGCTGGCACCCAGCAGCCCTCCTTCCAGCAGGCTCCTTGTGCCTAGAGGGTGGATGGCAAGGAGCCCACAATACAGGAGGGATTTTCTCATCAGCTGCTTGTCTTTAGGTCTGACTTAACCATGCTAGCTCCTTATGAGCACCTATGGGAGACCATAAGCCCCCTCCTTCTTCCAGATCCATCTGCACACTGCCTGCTATGGGGTGTGCTCCCAAAGCCAGGGCTCTAGGGATGCTAGCATGAGCTGTGTGACGGAAGCAGGGTCATGGTATGTGCCAGTGAAGCTGTAGAGTGGCTTCGGTAGGCTGTTTTCATCCACTAGACACTTTCAGCTATTTTGCTGTCTGATGCTGGCTGGACGCTGATGCCTGGCTAGACAGTACGGACTTCAATTTGTCTCTGGCGCGCCTCTCATAAATCTAATTCTGTTCACGAATGAAGTGCAATACACCACTGCTAACAGAGGTAACCAGGTAAAGTGCTCTGAAGAGACGTATGATGAGTGACTTCCCCCAAACAGCTCAGTTGGTGACAGCTGTACCTGCTGGCCCACACTCAGATACGCTGCAATTTCACTCATGTTCAAGGGTAATCTCCATTAGCAAAATGCATTCATGTCTACAGCGTACATTCTTTTACCGGGAACATGTCGGTCTGCAGCCAGACAGCTTCTCTGGCTTCTGCAGGGTTGGATCGGGCACTTTCCTTAATGGGTGTGAACAGAGATCAATTTAGACGTGTCCTCGCATTGTTGCAGGAGGGCAATAACACAGCATCGTGTTGTTCGCCTTCACTTCCAAGGAGCAGGGTGTGATCTCTATTGCAAATCACCGCCTGTCAGTGCTGGGGAGAGGATCTATCGGCTGCTGGGAAGTAAGCTGCTATTACTTTCTGATCCATTTCTGTTCAGAGATTCCTTAAGTGATATAGATTTAATCCTGTCCAAATGAGGAAAGCAGATGCAGGTTATAGGAGATACAGATAACTATTCAATTAAAATTCCAGTCAGGGCTTTTGCTTTTCTTACCCTCCTTATATTTTGAAGACATAACCAGCAGCATATGCAAATTAGCTCCCTAGATTATTAGCAGGGGAAGCCCTTCTGCATATTTAAGTGCACAAATATGACTGTGGCAAGCACTCTGAGGAGATTTCTCATGGTCTCTTAGAGCCTCCAGATCACCAAATCAGTTCCTTGGGGCTGACTGTAAGTGGAGTTGGGCTGAGCTGTGCCATCAGAGTGGTCCTGGTGCTCAACCACCCATGCAGACACGCAGCCTTTCCATGCCCATTACTTGCATCTGCCTCCATCACCTTGCAGTCGCCCTGCCCAGAGGGCATGTGGGCTTGTAGGAAAGTGCAAACTGAAAGCACAAAGACGCGCACACAAGGAGTTGTAGCCCTGCAGATGTGCCTTACAAAGCATCCTGCATTCCCGAAGATGTGACTTCAAGTTTATCCCATAATGTTCCCTGACAAGATAATTTAGTCTTCTTAGTGAGTGTGACATCCATCCCAGCACTCACCCAGCATCCTGGGTGTATGACACAGCAGTCTTAGCACAGGATGTCTCGTTCAATAAGTAACAACACAAAAGAGGGGGTGCTATGTAAGAAGATGGTTGCCAGATATTCAGCAGTGCTGACAGTTACAGCAAGGTAAAAGGGATTCATTTGATGGAGGAGCTGGATATTTGCTGTACTATGCAGGTTTCTCAATAAATGAAAGATACTACTATTATGATTATAACATGAAATTGTTACAACAAATAATAATTACCAGAGCAATCTAAGAGTAATCTATTTGCATTAAATTGCAATAATACCTTTGCTGGTTTTGGGACCTTTGAAAATTGTTCTAGTGGAGTTTCACTCATTAATGCACAGACAATAAAGATGTATGGAAATAATAGACAAGGTATTTCCTCAATAAGTATCATATATATAAAGCATCATCATAGAAAACTCTGCATAGCGTTGTGTCTGAGGAGCCAAAGGTTATGTGCTGCATATCACAGAATGCTATGGGCTGGAGGAACCTCCAGAGATCATCCAGTCCAATGCCAATGTTGGTTCCCTTCAGTCTTGGGACAAAAAGGAGATGAATTGGGTGCTTATGGAGGTTTTTTGCTAGCATGTGAGGTGATAAAATAAACTGAGAGCATTTTTATGACAACTAGCATTCATCTATCTACAGGAAATACTGGGATAAAGCTGATAAAATAAAAAGCTCTCAGCAAGATATCATTCCAACACAGTGAATTTCATTAGTTTCCTGGCACGAAGCAGAGCATCTCCTCAGATCCTGTCCTTGCACCCCTACCACGGGCCACGCAGAGTGACTGAAAAGGTGACAGCCCCTGTTCAGCAGAGCATTACCAGGTGCCATAGCTCAGCCCGGCTCCAAGCAGGAAGGTGCAGGGCTGGGGATTGTGGCACACCAGCATCTGCCACGGCTGTCTTGAGAGGCAGCAGGACATTTATCTCCTCGGCTCCACTTCAAATCAAGTGTAATTCCTGACCATTTGCCAAACAGGAGCAGTGGCTGTGCTGAGTGCCTTCTCTGAATCATGTGCATGGATCACGAGCTCCCATCGGCCACAGTTATACAGGGCCTGAGTATCCCTTGCAAGAGTGGCTCTGCTAACCTGCCCAGGAAGGTCAGTACTGTCTTTATTACACTATGGATTTCTCCTGCATGTGGCACACTAAATTTCTGGATATTAACTGACTGTGTCATGCCTTCAGGTTGCCAAACACTGTCCAATTAGTTTAGGCTAGCTAACTTCCCCTGCACTTCATGATCTAGAAGAATTTGGGACTTTTCCTTTACAAGCACTCAGAAAAATCTCTCCTCTATTATACAGGGCTTTTCCCAGAAACCCTAAGGTGTAAGTCCTTGCTCCTCAGCCTTTATCCCTGAAAGGCCCAAAGACAGTCGGTCCATCCCAGCCTTTGCATCCAGGGATGGTGGAGAAATATACAAGACCACTCTGGGCAGTGAGGGAGGAAATAAAGCTTCATCACCAAGACTGTGATTTAGCTGCAATGAAACACCTACTTAAAAATGCTCACCTGGCCATGAAGTTTGCCCGCTGCTTTTTGATTAAGCACAGGACTTTAGGCCAAAGTGATTACTTACAATACAATGTAATATGGCTGACCCTTCACAAAGCCAGCAAAAAATGTTTGGAAATCTTCCAGAAAAAGTGAATCCTTTTAAAATGAATGCTGTCTGTCTATGCAGGACGTGTAAAAACAAAACCAAAAAAATCACACTTTGCAAATATTACTTATAGCTCAGCTTTCCTTCAGTGCCCTGAAGCTGTTGCCAGACACTGCTGCTAAGTAGCATTGAGTTAATATTTGACATCCTCCAGCTATTCCCTCTAGCAACCAAAGGGCTGTAAAGACAGTACTGCAAGCTAGTCAAGATATAATGAGCAGGTGGAAAACACTGGTGAAGTGTTGTGTATTTTCTCCTACTGCAAGAGCACAATGGCAGCATTATCCTTGCAAGTCTTGGTACAATTCCCTTGTGCATGCCTGGGAGCCCTTCTCATGGTTGGGAATGGAGACTGGAATGGAGCCTGTGCAGCAAATACCCGTGGAACAAACATGAGCCTTCATTTTGGTCTTGGTGGGATGATGCAGCACATGGGGTCCCATTAAGAATGTTATATTCTAGCTTCAGTGTTGCCAAGAAATCCAGGTGATATTTGTTCGCACCTTGGCCTTTTTGACTTTTGGATAGGAGAGGCAAATCCAGCCCTTTGAAAACAGTTGGCCTTTCTACCTGTTACTTCTACAGGCAGATCTGGTGTTTTTGGCAAAAATATGCAACAAAATACCTCTTAAAAATGTCAGGCTTTGCCTTGTCAGTGTGGGTGGAGACATCTGTGAAGAATGGAGGAGTCATACTTTCAGGGGCAGTTGTATTTTGAATGTGGTGCTCTTTCTGGTGCTGCTATTTCACATTTCCTTTTGGACATATTTTCTATGTTTTCTTCTTCGTCATCTCTATTTAGACAATGAAATCTTCATGGAAAGGATCGATTTGCCATGCACATTTTCAAAACCTAGCACTCAGCTGGATCTCTCTGTGGTAACTGTGCATCAAATCTAATATTGTGAGATCTGATAATGTGTCTGCCACAAACTGCTAGGGGCTGGACACTGAGCACAGGGGTCCTGCTTCTTGTCAGGTACCCAGGAACCGTAATTGTGCAAGAAGTAAAACCATAATTGTGCAAGAAGTAAAACCAGTTGAAATCTGGATTTTAAGAGGTCTGGTTTTGACAATGATTTGCTATGTATCCACAGTAATGAAACAGCAAACACCGGTGAAGTACTTCAGAGCCCTCATTTGTATAAAATTAGATGCTTTCCTTTCCCTCTCTGTCAAAACTCCATCAAAGAGTGGAATCTCTGTGCCCCAGGAAGCTTAGCTGTGAATATTTGAGCTATTCCAACTCTCTTGTTATAGCTTGGTGCCTACAGTCACAATTTATTAGTATGTGTATGCGTTATTTCCCACCAGGCTGCCTGGAAAAACACTTTCTATCTTGGTATGTATTTTTGCTTAATTTGCAGTGGCTTGCAGACTCACACTCCCTCTAAATGTTATGTACACTGATCTGATTTATTTACAATTAGTTCAGATGAAAAATTGATGGAAGATGATAGTGTCACCCAGTAAAACCAGTGGAGAAGCCAGTCCTCCTAGCATGCAATTGCTTACACATGCCAGTCAAACATTGAGGCTTGGGTATCAAGTCTACACAGATGTGGCATTTAGACCTTAAGATAGCAGTTGCCTTTACAAAGGCAGTGAATTAAGTTAGATGACTGATGGGATCAGACTGATAGATGATGGTACGTAGATTTGGCCGAGCATCCCTGATTTCTCTTTCATAGCTCTAAGTGTCACTGCAAATTGTTTTAACATAATTTTGAATGTGTAAATCTGACCGTAGGTAATAAATCAGCCTGAATGCATCAGCTAGTGGCCTTGTCTGTGCATTCTAACACTTCGTTGTGTCCCTCTGGTTTGAATGTAACTGTCATTCTGTGACATCCAGCAGGAAATTTATGTACACAGAAAGGGAAGCATTTAAGTGACTCAAATACAAGAAAAAAACTTATAAGTAGCAAGAAAAAGGCTTGAGCTGCAGATGGCTGAAGTTAGGCAGCATAAGTGCAGGTGATGTTACTGCAGGTTTGTGGGTAGGATTTCTGAGTAGGCACTGATGGATAGATGCTCGGTGTGAATTTGGCATCTATCTGTTCGGCACCCATTCCTGGGTTATAGTCTTGCCTGGCAGGGATTGCTTTGGAGGATTACTCATGCTTTTAAAATCCATAGATGCTACCAAAATAAAAGGATCCTTAGGTCGGCAGAGATGACTGTTACTCAGACTCATAGTTGCTGTATGTCCAAGCTTGTTCCCAGTACCTTTGAGCTTTAGGGTAACGCTACAGAAAAGGATTACAGATTTCCCTTCTCATTACAACAGCTCTGGTAAATCTGAGTCATCAATCATATTTGCTCCAGAGTCTCTTTATGCTCAGAAGCTGATTAGCTGTTGAAAAAATCCAGCTTTGATGGCAAGCAATGCCTTATTAATACCGCAACTGACTGCTTTTCTCCCATCATTTGCTTTTAATGGATCCCGTGCTCCTCTGTTCCTCCTTCTGCCTGTGGAGCTCTCAGAAAGGTTTGGTGACTAACCGTCTGCTTGGGTGCACATTCTCTGCATCAAAACAAAGCCTAAAATGCAAATGCCGCTGGTTGTGTTCTGGTTTGAGGATCTCTTCAAAGCGTAAACATGATCTGACAGTCTTTCTTCTGCAACTAAGCATTACACAGGGATTTACTGTACTCTCTGTGTAGGGATGTGCTGGGTCCTATGCAGACTGTAATTCTTTTGCATGGTTTCCATCTGTTCCACTGTGCATGAAGAGCAGCCCTGGAGCTGGTACTCCTCTCCCCTGTGGACCCAGGGAAGATCTGATCCCACAGCCCATGATCTCAAGAAGGTGAAGCACAGTCACAACCCCATGTCGGATGGAGGGGACTGCAGGAGCAACGAGCAGGACAGAGAGATGGAGAGAGATAGCTGATACTGACAGGGCAACACCAGCACACAGCCCCTTGCCAGCCTTTCCCTGATCACCTCCCTAGCTGCAAGCAAATGAGAGAGATAACATGAAAGGATTCGACCTGCAGCTGTTAAAAAGAAAATATCTTGTCCTGCAAAACTTCCTTCATCCTATGTAAGTTGTCTAAAAGACATCCTTGAGATGTAGCAGTGAGTTGTTTTCTTCTTCCTGCGTTTGTTAAGTAGCAGCTAAATGGCAAAATTTGTTGCTGAACACTAAGCACTAGATGCTAAATGGCTTTAAATTAGCCCACACTAGCACTGCAGCTGGCAAAGCTACCTTCTCCTGGCTTAGTCAGTTGCTGAGCATGGACTGCTGCAGAGCCCTCACCTGGGACCTTTCAAACATCAAATGACCCTGCAGTAGTTTTTCCTTCCATTTGAGAAACTCAGCAGGACTCCTTGCGGGGATTACCATATCACAGTGGAGGCTCTGCTGTCACTGTCTCATATTTAGGGAAGCTATGGAGAAAGGTGACTGCTGCTCTCAGGCAGACCGGTAGTTGCAGTGGGAATCTCCTGGGCCTGGGCTCCGCGGTGCTGCCTGCTCTCCAGGCACTCTTCTTTAAATCAGTTCCTTCTTAAGCTGAATGATGAACTATGGCTCTAGTGCAAATATTTAATCTAAGTCTCTTAAAATCTCGTCAACATACTTGGCAATGTTTTGGGGAAACAAAACTACCCAGTGATACAATGTCTCATTTATATGTAAATTGCAAAGAAATTAGGGAAAGCAGGGGGCTGCCACTGTAAACACTACATAGATAGCAAGTAGTTTGTGTTTTTGCTTCCCTTTTTTTTTTTTTTTTTTTTTTTTTTTGTCATTTTTCAGCTGGGATTATAAAAAGAAACCAGTGTTTTGGGTGTGTAACTGGCTGGCCTGATTGCCAGAGCACAGCGTGGCTTCAAATCGTGTTCTTTTCATGTGCCTCAAAGCTGGGCAGCAAGAATCATCAGTCATTTTTTTAAATACAAGTCTTTGGTATTATATATATATTCCGACCTCCCACTGAGATACAGAAGAGCTATATGCACATTACCCAAGGTAAAGGAAAGCTCTCAGCTGCAGCATGCCCAGTTGTTCTGCTTCTGAAAGAACACAGCTTTGCAATGTAAGAAAAAAAAAGGGCGTGGGGATGAAGATATCAAAACAGATCAACACTTCATCTGTAGTGGAACTGCAGCAGTGAGAAGCTGGCATGTTCTACCCCAGAAAGACAGCTCATGGGACGTGCTGTCTCTGCCCAAGAGTTGGGAGGCTCAGAGCAGCTCCTGATGGAGACCACTGAAATTTGTACAACACGGATAACGTGTGAAAAGACTTCCAGAGAAAACACGGCCATAGAAAGCTTGTTGGGTTGTCACCATCAGTAGTTTGACAGGGTTATCTGTCTAAGCAAAACAAACATTTCCAAGTTGCAGGAGTGAAAAACTTGTGAAAGATCCAGGTTATTGTGCAGGCTGATGCCAGGCGTGGCTGTTTGCATTCTCATCTTCTGATGAAATAAAGTAGAGGACAAGCCTTTGCCAATTTAACTTCATCATAATCCCATTCAGTTGCTCTTAGTACATCTGGGTTGAAGATCATAGCCATCAGTGGGGTGATCTGTTGCCAAGAGCTATTGTCTCTGTGTATCTGGTTCCAAAGGCCAGAAAGGCTAGACAGTCCTAAAACCATCTCTACAGCATGATGGCTCCAAAGTTAATTTCAGAGATTGTAATCACACTAGGCAAATACTCAAAAACTGGAGATGCCTGTAACCTCAGTATGCTGCTCTGTCATTGCCTCAAAACGAGGCTCATAATGGCAGGAGTTTGGTACAGCATGCACAGATAAGCCATCCTGCCTTGGGTATATGAAAAAACCCATTATCTCTTAAGAAAGAACAAGAAGTCCAAGTTTGAGTTGGTCGGTTGAGTGACTACCATCGCACCAATTAACAGTGCGCTGGTACCAACTGATCTTAGGCAGAATGTCACCAGTTCATTTCGAGGGTTGCTAGCACTGAAGGTCATTTTAGAAAGGTGGTGGTATAAGTGCCCAACCAGAAGCCACTGCTTTCTGTTGCAAGTGAAAAGCGAAACAAGAAAGGTGATATGCATCCTTACTGCTGTTCTACAGAGAGCAAGAGAGCAGAGAACAAGGAAGGTCTTATGTCATATCAGGGTTTTAATTAACATAATAAACAGAAATAAATGTTTTCAGCATTGGTAAATAAATTGCATAAATTAAAACAGACAAACATACAAACAAAAACCACATAACATCGTATTTCTCCTTAACCCCAGAGATCACAAATCATTCTGTGAAGATGCAGTAAACATTAGAAAGGTGGAAAGCAACAGTGATGTAACTTCGTAAGTGTATACTGATAGCCATCACTGATTAACTATTAATTAAAACAACATGTAGAATTTGTCCTGAAAATATATTGGGCTCCTCCTATCACAAAGCTGCTACCTAAGGCCTTTCTAAGTCTCAGATTGTTTTATCTTATTGTTGCTTTGTTTGTTTAAAGATCAGGTATATTCTGTGTTCTGAAAACGGAGAGTCTCCTACTACCTGCCTTTCCATACACTCATGAATTGCATATACACTGTACATATACACTGACTCCAAGTATCTTTGACAGGACAAGAGACATTTAACAGTCTGTACGGGACTTGCTAAGTCATGGCCTGAACCAATGATTGAGCACCTGGTGAAGGGACACAGCCAGCATAGGGAGCACAGGTGGAAGCAGTTCACCTGTGAGACCGGAAGGGGTGGAACCAGCTTCCACCCCTCCCTAAGCCTCATTTAGGGGCTGGCTGCCCTAAGAGAAGGTTCTTTACTTGGAGGTCTCTCTTTTTGGAGTACTTGGTGTGCCCTGATCCTTGTGATAGGTAAGCAACTTTTTCTTTCTTTAAATGGATTGTGACTATTGCTTTTTTGGGTAATCTAGAACTGGTAATCTGCTATTACCTTTCTCTCCACAATCCTACATGGGCTGCATGAGCACCACTCCACTACTGAAGGGTGGTGTTTTTTGTTGAGGACTTACATTAAAAGAAATATAGAAGGCAGACTATGATATTCTTTAGCACAATCAAATTTTCTGTAACACAGTGAATCTATATAGTTATGCAACTTGATCTGGAAAAGTATTAAAGTACTAAATTAAGAATGAGGGAGAGATGCTGTGATAGAATCTAGGAATATTCATAGTGGCTATCTCTTTTTTTCCTCCCAATATCGTGAGAACATTTTCTTTACACTAAGATGTAAAGAATAAAAGAAGGAACAAAGACCGCAGTGTTATCAGCCGGATTCAATTGATCCAACTGGCATGATGAAGAGGCTCTTGTCAAGTCAATGCAGCAGAAATCTTTCGGAGCTATTAGAGAACAAAATCCAAATCCAATTGGTGACTGTATTTTCAGCTCACTGAGAGCAGGTAGAAAGTCTGACTCGGAGTGCATGAAACCAAGCTATTCTCCAGAGGCTTGAGATTTGTTTTGATCTTTTTGTTACACACTTGCAACTGCTTAAACAGTGAAGTATGAGATGGGACCTGAGCACGCTGATGCTCAAGTCCCTGTGGTCACCAGTCATTAGTCCATAGTTGTCCTCATCTGGAGCAACTGGCACTTTGGTCGCAGCGAGTCAACCCTGTACAGACAGTGACCCAGGCGCAGGCTTCCATGAGCAGCACTTAAATTCCTCCAAAGACAACTAGACAGTTAATCGTGTTTCTCAGTGTAATGAGAATCCTACTTAGGTTTTGTTTTATCTCAAGTGTTTAAGGGTTTTAGTGAATCTTTAATAACAGGCAGCCTTTGAATGCGCCTTGTAGGGAAGACTCAATTGCATTCCCCAGTGCAGACAGGAAATCCAAAGATCACTGTATTCTTTAAAGCCTTTGTAAAGCCTTAGCATGAGGTTTTAAATGGTTTTCACGTGGTGAAGAGGGATCCAGTCTCATCCCCAGGACCGTCAACGACTCACATCGTGAGCCCTGGGGAGAGCAGCAGCACGAGGTGCAGTGCTGTGACTGCCCCATCTCTACTTGCATGGGATGTTCTTGTCTTTTCACTTTTCCTTTTTTCTTTTTCCACTTAATTATATGTATTTTAAGGAAAACAAAACACCAGAGTGCATCTAATTACAAGCAGTTTATTGAATTGAGCTTCATTCACTGCAGACTCCTAACCTCATCATCTGATGAGCCAGATGAGCCTGAGAACTGTTTCTCCCCACTCTGAAACATCATGACCCTGCTTTGATTTAATTGATGTCTTACAATAATTGAGTACTTGCCAAGAGCCAATTTAAAGGTGCTACCATCTGATTTTTTTTCCCAATTGAAGGATTAACCCCATTAGCAATGAACTTTGTGCTGTCTGTCCATAACGTTATAAAGGAACATAATTCTGTCTCTTGCTCCACTAGATCATTTCTTTCTTGCAGTAAAAACAAATCATTAAGCATCTATTATCTTCTGGCACAGTTTAGATCTGTTGCTTCACTGCTTGGTCAGAAGCAGATGGTTATCTTGGGTGGTCAGGCACTGTTTCCTTACCTCTCTCTAACCCAAAGCTGCCAGCAGCACTCTGCTCCTGTTGCACCAACCAAGCACGTGTCCCCAGTGCCCTACATCAGCCTGACCCTGCCTCTGTGTTCATCAGCATCTGCCCTCCTTGGAAATTGCTTTGCAGCATGCTCAGGGGACACCTGCATGGGGCTGGGATTTGCTGAGGTGGCTGTTCTGTTGTGGCTTCAAAATAAAGGTTGAGATTTTGGTTGACAGCGGGTTGTTCTCAGGTCACAGCGTGCCCAATGCTTAGTGCTGTGGCAGCAGTGAGACGGGCACGCAGGAGGGAAGGTTTTCTCTGGGAGCCCCAGCTGTGGTTTTACTGAGCCAATTTTTAAACTTCTAGGTTATCCTAATCAAGCTATAAGAAATAATGAATAATTAGGAGAGATGTTTTTTCCAATTTACTAATGAAATACATTCTCTGTAGATAAGTGCAGTAACACATAAGGGTGTCACACTATATAAGAAACAGAAGGTAGATGTCTCCAGCAGCCTAATTTTACATCTGATAATGCCTCCTTTATCATTAATAACACCGTCCCACATTTAAAATGCTCATCTCTTCTCTAAGGACCCAGGAATGCAGTGTAACTTCCAGCCTAGTCCTGAGGGCAGGTAAATTGTTAGCAGTTTTAGTAAGAAATTTGTCAGATTCAGACCAGCAGAGGCTGATGCCTTTTCCTAAGGCTGAAGTGCAGCTCCTGCTGGGAGAGGGAGCAGTGGCTCAGCCCTGACATCTTGAAGCCAGGTGGTGGGAGCTGCCTTGGAAAAAGTCTGAAGGGAAGGAAAAACCTCATGCAAAAGGAGTGCGATTGGGTTCCTTGGTCTTCTGGGACAGAGGAAGGGCCCTGCACTTTGCTGATGCTCTGTTTGTGGGATATATTAGCAGTGTGGCTACTCTGAGCAAGCCTATGATGAGGTGCTGTTGGTCAACACTAGGAATACGGCACAGATGAGGATCACACGTGGTGATCAGGAGGAGTGTTTTTACCAGAAGCATGAAGATTTCGTACTCAAAGCCCAAGAATGGCCATTCAGCAAACTTCTAAAATTAGAGTAACCTGTCACATCTTGCTTGCCAGCAGAGCACATGGGATTGTAGAGTGTGGTCGTGCTGTCATCAGGAGCTTATGTAGGCTTCTGGTGCTTTCAGGATGCTGATGCTGAGCAGCTACCCTGTGTGTGAAAGTCTGCCAGGGTCGGCTTGAAATCCTGCCTCTGTTAAACTCAAAGGATTTTGGCCATTGATTTCAGTGAGGTTTTCACTTCTGGCCCTTTCAGTTTCTGAAGCAAAACACAGTAGAAGACCCTAACTACTGCCTAGTGGAAAGAAAAAAAATTGTATATTGGTTTTGGCTCTGAAGTTCTAACGTTCACTTGTGAATTTAAATTAGAAAATCTATTTGCCATATGTTCGATTCCAAGAGAACTATGTCTCCAGAGAGCCTGCTTCCTTGGGTTGCTTTGGATGGAGGAGGAGTGCTTACAAATTTCTTTGCTTTTCCCTCTTCTGTTTTACTTGTCACATTTACCATTAAACTAGCAGTGACATTTCTGTGCCATCTGTTTTTTTGGTATATTTTTAAGGGGCTGGAGGAATTAAAATCCAGGGTAAAACAAGAGGCCCATGTTGCTAGACCAGCAGTCAAGAAAGTGAACGGGGGAACCCACACTGAAATACTTTACCAAGGGAAACGAGGTCCTGAGGAGGGGCTTTATGCCTTGCAGAAAGGAGAGGAAATCTCTGCATGTCTGAAAGGTGGTTGGTTCTGGCGCAGCTAGATGCAATCTCCACAATGGCTGTTACAGCAATGAGGCACAGTGGTAGCCAGCCCAAGAATTGCAGATCCGAAGCTACTGTTTTATTCATCTCTCTAGGGGCCAAGAAATATTCAGACAAATGAGGTTGTCCATTTTAAGGACTAGAAGGAAGTATGGAGTCCCTCTGGACCCACAGCCTCACATACTTTATGGTGGAGTTTGGTATGGTTATGAATAAGGCTACTGTGAAGGGATGAAATTTCCCCATGCTCCTGTCGGATTCATCAGTTCTCATTAGGGTTTGGACAAGCCTGGGAGAGGCTATGTCCAATTAGGAGGAATTCTCAGCCTGAGAAACAATAAAATAGAATTTCTTGCGAACGCTTCATGTAAACAGTTTGTGACATTCATAATCTTATCACACGGTTTCTTGCAACATCTCACATTTCCCAGACAATTGTTTTTATGCGAACTTAAACCAAACAGCTTAAAAATTCAGTCTGCCCTTGCTGGCCTTGTACGGCTAAGGAAAGAGGTCATAGCTGACATTGTCAGCTGCAGTGATTTCAGACACAGTGTCTGAGTGTAACGTAAGCAGAAATTTGTAATTTTTAATTTGGTTAGGAGATTGTGTTAAATGCCCAGGGAAAAAGCTAGATTGGAGCCTGGCCAATTAGCACACATTCAAAGTGTCTTTGTCAGGGGCAGAGCTGGGGGCTGGCATCAGACAAGGCCATGCGTTGACACACACATCACCCCCAGCTTCACATGGGGTGACAGGAGATGACAGATGAGTCGTGAACAAGATCACATATTGATCCTTTACAAGATGATAATTTATGTAAATTGCACTTAATGTATGTAGATAGAACTGACATTTTCTCCTGGACTGTTTATCTCCAAAGTCGCTCACAGAATGATCAGATTATGACTCTGCATAGCAAAAATGTGGCTTCACTCAGCCCTCAGCCAGATATTTGTTTGCTTGTCAGTGCGGGCAATTTAATTACTAATTCCCAGGGCTAATATACAATATCAGGCTATTACACTGCATTGTGTCGTACTTACTGAATAGCATTACATGTGATTTATATTTAATTTCGACTCAATTTCTAATCTTGCTGTGGTGGAGTTACGTGACCAAATGAGGCTGTGGTCTGCTGTGTTTGTAGTGCTCTGAATTGCTTCTAGTTCATCCTTTGCCTTTGTATCTCCCCAACTCCACTGTTTCTCTTGTGTCCACATAACTATCTCCAGGTAAATATTTGTTAATCAATGTTCTTTGTCTAAATTAGGCTTCTTATTCAACTGTTTCACAGCCAATTAAACCACATAACAACAACGAGGGGATTTGTTCTTTTCCTTGGTGTTACTGCTTGGCTGCTGTAAAATAAAGAGATGGACTTAGTGGGCTGAGGTGTAAGGTGGCTTTAAGTAAGGAGCTGTAAAATTACATGGGGCATGGAATTAACCAGGCTCTTTAGAACCAACAGGACTTCACAGATTTAGAGGACCTGAGTTAATGCCTAGCTGTAGCAGGCTTTGTTTTACAGCCTTGGTGAAGTCACTTGAACTATGAAGTCCTGCAGCGATTTGGGAGTGCTTTCAAAAGTGATGTCAATGCATAAGAGTTCACTGGATTCTCACTGGAAATCAGTGGGATTCATTATCCTAAACCCTAATCTTTCAAAGGCAGAGACATCTGAATAGCACTGATTTCAATGGGAATTTAAATGCTTTCAGTTATCCAGATTTCTGTTTAGATCTCTGGATGCAGAGATCTCACTGTCCAAGTCACACGGAGGCTCGTAGAGCCAGGCTAAAGGCGGTTCTGTGCTACACAGATGTGCTGGCAGTGGGCAGGAAAGGATAGCTGTGAGATGCTCATCCGGGGTCATCTGCCCACCCTTGGCCAGAAAGAGAGAGGCAGAGCTGAAAAGGCAAATGCTCCCCTGCAGTTCTGGTGCCTGAAACCCAGTGAGTGAAGTGAAAAAGTTTAGTTTATCCTAGGGAAATTAAACCCAAAGCATACAACACAGCAGATTAAAGAGGGAGAAATCATGGCAAGAGTGAAGTTCTGCAAGCTCGGTACTGCTGGCTCAAGGGGTGCAGGGAGTCTCTGCATGCAGATTAAGCAGCTCTGGGTCTTCAGCCTTTCAAGAGTCCTTTCAGGCTTCACAGTCTCTATGAAACCGGATATTTTCCTCTTATCTGGCCCCCTTTTAATTCATGTTCTTTCCAGTCCTCCATGCTAGGGAAAGTGTTTGTACTGGACTGAGTGGGAGTAGGGCAATTGCTGAAAGGGCTCCTGTAAGTATTAACAATAATAACGTGCTCTTTATTACCATGGTTAGTTCTAAAAGACATTTGACAAACAGTGGACTTGGAATGAAAGGCTTTTAAAGCCTCAGCCAAGCTATTTGCAATTAGAACATGGTGATGTACATTTGTTTTATATGTAAGTTGGGCTCGCAAAAATCTCCTTTTTTGTCCATTAACAAAACCACAGTATCTCCATGAGCAAACCCCCTTAATCTTCATGGTGCACAGTCTGTGATCTTATCCTTAGTAAAGCTGTGCAATGTCATGCAGCTCCAAGAGAAACAAAAGCAAAGTCCAAACCAAAATGGACTCTCTCCCAAAATAGCACTGATTTGGGGGAGCACCAATGTTTGAGGGTGGTTGCAGCCTGAACAAAGTGTACATCCCAGAAATGTGCAGAGCACAAATTCTTTCTGCTCCTGTATAAAAAAGAATAAGTCAAGGAAAAAAAAAAGAGATGAGCATGAGCACAGCAGAGACTCCATTACCTCTCCCTGTCTTGAGTGTCTCGTAGGCTCAAAAATATAAGGCAAGAAGTGGAGTGCGCAGAGAATAAATGTAGCCAATAACTGTTTTGCCTTTGTTTCACTGTCTTTATAATGACATTGATAATTTTCTTTTGATCTCAGAAGTGTAGATGAAAGAGGCAATTGTCAGCCTGCTCCCCAAGCAAATCATCACAGAGGGTCCAGAGTCTGTGTTTAAACAGTCTCTCTGGGCCCCCCTCCCACTGGCATAGTAAGCAGTAAGACAAAAGGAGTCCTGGATTGTGCTGACCAACCCCAGCTGTTGCAAGCAGCTGTGTTACATAAATCTGTCCATAAATGCATCTGACAGCCCGCACTCTATTACTCTGAAGAGGCTCTCTGAGAGTCTACACTGAGGAGTAAAAAACTAATTACAGACTGTGTCTGAATCTTACCCTCTAAGTCCTCTTACACAAGGTTCACTGTGCGCCCATCATGGCACAGGGAGCAGTTATACTGTGCTTAACCTTTCATTCTTCTTGCCATTTCCAGTGCTTTTCTTCTTCTCTTTGAAAAGCAGGCCATCCATACTCCCTGCTCATGCAGTCACACCTTTCAAGCGCTGGAAGCAAATGTTCCAGTCTGAATGGCTGGAGCCTTATTTCATTTTGTGGTGGCTGGGCAGCTCAGAATGCTTACAGCCAGTCAAAATGAAGCTTTGGGCAATAGAAATCAAACAGGATTTCAGCTGTTTAAATACAGTTCATCCTTCTTTCTTGGACAACTTGTGTTGACTCCTTTTCATGAGCTAAGATGCCTGGATCTAACCAAGCAAAGGGTTGTTCAAACAAGCTTCAGTCACACTCTCTTTATCTCAACCCCAGGCTGACCTCCAAGTGAGTGCTTGCAGAGGTTGTTGCTTCTGTATTAAGTAGCCAAGGACAGGTTGCAAGGAAGGCAGAGAAGAACCTGGCTCGCTCGCATCCTTAGGTAAAACATCTGTCTTGCTATTGTCAAATGAAATCAAGTGTTTTCCTTTGCACATTAAGAAATTTAAAGAAAGTGTCCTTGTGGAGAGGGTTGTCACTCCCTGAGAAGGTTATTAGGTTGGACTTACTCAAAGGATTTATGGGAAAAAGTGTTTTAGCTGCCTCCAGAGCACCATACTAACCCTAGTGTTGTTCCAGTTATTTTATCTGACTATCTTTACAGGTATTCCGGGTAATTTACCTGCACAGCCAGCCTCTGAATTGCTCTTTTGAACACAATTGCTGTTATTTTTGAAAGCACTACCTTCAAAAGCAATATTTCATCATTACTGTAAAACATCATCCCCACAATTATCAGACAGAGTGTCTGCAGGAATCTTATGGGAAACGTGGTGATGCCTGAAGCAAGCCCCAAACCTGAAGCTGTCTCATTAGTGCCTGGCTGTGGCGTGCCACCCTCTTACCCCAGCATGAGAGGAATGAGAATTTGGCCTTTAGACTGTCATGTGCAGTGGAACAGGATTAGCTCTGATGAGTCTATCGTCTTAGAAGTAGACTGCTTTTGGAGGAGGAGCATTGCCTTATTTCCAGCAAAGCTATAAACAATGAGGAGGAATTTCCCCTGCCTTAGAGCTAACTCTCATGCTGCATTCCCCCCATCCCTTTCTGGCTGGCTCCACACTCTGCGCAGGGCTTACAGACTCTCTGAGCAGGTAGGCTTCTGTCTCGGATGATCCCTGTGCAATCCTTCTGGCAAAAAAAAGTCTGCAGGTCATCACAGGAGGAAAAAAAAATGGGTTAAGGTGATTTTCAGTTGTGTATCACATTGCACGTCACGTTTATTTTGAAGATCTCCTTGCCATAAGGGAGCAGTTAAAATGGGTAATGTTTTAAAGTGTGTTTGTTTTTCTTTAGGGGCATTAAATCTTAGGGACGGAAAATTATCTTCCTTTTGTAGATAGTGAGATAAAAAGAACGATTCATTTGGTTTTAGTCCTCTGTCCCCTTCGCCTTCTGGATAAAGTGAAGGCAGCAAAGACAGAAACAGGAAAGCAGTATCTAAGAAAGAAATCAGAAAATGAGAAAATATCCATCAGAATGAAAATGTCTTACTTTAGGAGGAAAAAAAATACCATTTAAGATTGGAAAATCACCTTGACAAGTTTCAACCTTCTGTAGCTGCCTGAGGATGGAGTTTGCAGGAAATCCTTTGCTCACTGTTAGGTACATGCACGGAGATGTAAAGTCAGCTACGTGCTGCTATCCTTATCTATTTACTACCCAGCTGAAAAGGGGCTCCGTCTGCCTAGGCTCAGGTCTGACCTTCCTTAAAGGAAAGGCTTTTAGAGGTAGAGATTTTGTTTCCAGATTTCTTCTCATTTAATTTTGCTGAATGACTTTACAGATCTTGAAGCGCCTAAGATGAGTTGGCCAAATGAGAAATGCAGGTAGTGACAGCTGTTCTGGTGTCCTCTATTATATAGATGCGGGCACACACAAAGCGGGGGAAGGAAGGTTATCAGCACTATCAAGACATCACCGATGAGTGCAGCAATCACAGCGAAGCCTGAGTGACATTCTCAGCAGCTCCTGTACTTAAATGAGCACAGATGTAGATACAGTAAAAGCACATAAGCAAAGGTAGCTCCAACCCAGATCTCAGCAGTGTGGCAGACAGGATGACTGTCATCTGCAGGAAGGAGGCTGACTTGCTAATTGTATGCAAATGAGTAGAAATTAAAACCATTTGAAGGCGCTGTGAGCAGGATGAAATGTAAAACTTCCTATGACATTTATTCAGAGGAGGATATTGTTTTCTGTGGCTGCTTGGTTCATGTACGTTTTGAATGAACTGCACTTCACTGTGTCACCCACTGCGTTAACAATTTGTGACAATTACAGTAATTATTCTGCTACACTAGCAATGCCATTGCCCAAATATGTTCTAGGATTGGCTTTACTTGAATGAACACGAATACCACGGGCCTGAAAAAAACATTTGTGGATATTGAATCATTTAATTTTCTGATTCTGTTAATTCACAGTGTTGAAATACCGATAACCCTGTTCATTAAAGGAGCAGTAGAGAAGTGCGAGACAATTGATACAGTGCTAATGAAACAAAAGCTTTGCAGTCTGTCTGAGAAAATGCAGTTGCAAAATACGTGAATGTCATCTCTGCCAGCTGTAAAGAACTAAATGCAGAGGTGACTAATGTGAAGGCTGGATTGAGCAGAGAGCCAGGAGGAGGTCGTGTGTCCTTGAAGCAGCAGAGTGACTCTGCGGTCCCTCCTTCCATTGGGCAAAGTCCCACACCCACACCTGGGTTTGCATCCTGCTGCAGAAGAGCCTGGGTGGATGCTATCCACCAGACTGCACACACCTCCACGTCCAGCTCTTGCATTTCTCACATCTGCAAAAGACCAAATAAACTCCGAACAAGGCAGTGGGAAAGAGTTCTTAATAACCTACTCATTAAATGTGCCACCTTTCATTTTGAAGTGCTCTTCCAGCCTTAACACAGCACTTCTCCATCTCAGAGACCAGTCTGTATGACTCTGTTGATGGATGTTTGTTCCTGAAGGCGTGATCTTTCATCCAAGCCTTAACATGGAAGCCTTTTCTTCCATCTCTTCTCTGTATTTTAAGAAGTTGTTGTGGCATGAAAAGGAGAGGACAATACTGAATACTCCACTTAACAGATGAAAACTCAGCGAAGGCATGAGTACCTTTGATAACAAAAAGAAGAGGACGTGGCTTTTTTGTAGATTCCAAATTATGCTGCATGTGAAACAGGGATATTATTCTGGATGGGTCCTCTTGATTTCTTGCCAAGGTCAGGACTGGAGCATTCTGACGAGGAACTGGTTGCTTGAGTTGCTTCATCAGTTATTTACTTCAGGTTTGATGACATCTCGCTGTTATTTTTCCTTTATATTCTGGAGTCATTCACTGTTTGTCACTCCATTTTTGCAGCTGTGGAGGTTGTCCATTTAATTCTATGAAAGGCAGCATATATCCAGACTTCTGTCAAGGCTGCACTATGTTTTCTACCTAGTCACAGTTAACATTACTTTGCAGTTGTAAAGTAATTATTTCTCACTGTCAGTGGTGAGTGCTTTCTAATCCTTATGAACCAGGTCCTTTCTGGTCCTGAGTTACAAATAAAACCAGTTTTGTCAAGAATATGTTTTGCAAGGAGTCTGTTCTTCACAGGATCCTAATTTTTTTTTACTGTCTCCATTCCTCTCCTCTGCAAAATACAACCAATTATACTGCGGATCCCTCTCCAATCTTATGCAGGAATATAGGTCCTATCTGGCATAGACTGCTTTCATGATAGTGACTTTTCTGAAGATAGTGGTGTCATCATTTGATTTTCTTCCTTAAACATCCAAACCTTCTTTCAGTGAGGAGCACCATCATGTGGATCCCTGGATCGCTGCTGGGGAAGTGGCATTTGGGGAAGACACGTAAATACCAGAGAGGTTTCACAGCACCTGGGTGTCCTGGATGTGGAACAGGCTGCGGAAGAGTTAAAGCCACACAGTGATAAAGCATTGAAATGTCTGCAGTGCCTTACCACCCATGAAGCTCTCCCTGTCCTTATTCACCAAGCTGCCTGGTATGGCTGAAAGTGCCTTGTGCTCCCTTCTGGGGACTGAACAGCACAATGTTATTGTCCTGCTAATAGCAGACAGCTTTTACAGACCTGGAGAAAAGGGGCTGGGAGAGACACTGGGAATACTGTAGATGGCCTTATCTGTGCCCCTGGGCAATATCGGCCATCCCTAAGGACAAGCAGCAGGATGCAAGGAGTGCTGGAGACTCCAGGCAGATCCTGTCACACTCACCCCTGACAGATGTCCTTCCTGTATTTTGCTCTAAATCCTCTACACACAAGATTCATCGTTTCTTGACCTGTGCCCTGGTGACAAGCAGAGCGGATCTGTGCTTCCTCTCTACACAGAGAGGCACTGGGGGTCTGTCCTGAGGGTTCCCTCAAGAGCAGCTCTAGCTAGGCTGCTGCTGCCTCTGCCTATTCACCCTGACAGCAAAGCAACAACATCCTGCCTAGCTTGCAGTTTTCCTCTGTGACAGCCAAGACAAGCTTGTTTTTCCTTAGCAAACACATTCTCATGTCTTTGTTAAGGAGGGGCTCGCTCCAGCAGGGTATCTACAACGCCAGAACTGAGACAGTGCAGGCTGGGCACTGTGGGCTCCTGTGAGAGGTCCATGCGGTGAAGCCCATCCTTCCCAACCCACAGCCATCATCACTCACTGCTGTTGGTGAAAATCGTGGCCTGCTCACTCTCAAACCCTCATTCTCATACTCCAGAATAGCTCCCCAGACCAAGAGCTGGTCAGGATGATGATGATAATGATTATTATTATTAGTGAAATGTTAGCTGTTGTGGTTTCTTTCCCTTTAGGGAAGGGCAATTTATTAAAGCCAGAATTGTTGATGGGAGCTGATTTGACAAATTTCTCTGTTTGGAACCACTTCCTTCAGGAGGAAGCACTGGAATTGTTGAAACAAGATTGTCTGTATTTTTTTAAATGAAGAAATGTTTTGATTCAGGGGTGAAGATAAGTTGAAAAGAAGTAGGACAGAGTCAATTTTAGCTTAAAAATATGACAAAAACATACAAATAAAAATGAACCCTATTTTAGCATTACTTAGATACAACAGTTTTATAACCCTGAAGTATTTATTATTTAACATTTTATTTCATCCTTGGGCCATGAAAAACCTCTAGTTTTGATATTTGACATAATTGGGAGGGGTTGTTATTGGATGGGAGAAGGGGGGGCTTTTGGAATGCTCCTTGGGTCACTAAAGCCATTTCTTCCCCTCTGGCATTCAGAGCTTCTCAGTTTGCAGACTCAGCTCTTCCCATCAGAAATGGGAGAAGTCCCCTGTGGGGATGGAGACAAAAGCCTTGCTGGGTGATACTCCAGGAGAGGCCGTGCCTCCAGCAGGCAGCCACAGCTCTCCTTCCTGTCCTGTGACTGTCATTACTTTGTAGGAGTACCTGAACTTCAGCCTCAGCTCATGAGAGTTTGCCCAGGCATAAAAAAGGACCATGTTTTGTAGCAGTTTGGGCCATGCTGCTGTCACATCTCCAGAAGATGGAGAGTTCATTGTGTGCCATCCCACCTGTTACAGAGGGATACTGGAAAGTGATCAGACTGTGTTCAAGAAAGGATGATTTGGAAATAGCCCGGGGATGAGGAAGGGTCCAAGCTCTGACTCCAAAGATGTTCTTCTGGGACTCGTGTCTGTGCTACAGAAGCGGGAGGTGCTTGATCCTTGGAGGAGCAGGAAGTGCTTTGCATTTGCCTTCTGTTTCCCAGAAAACTCTCCTCAAAGATGACTGATTTCCAGGACTGTCAAAGCAAATCTTTTTTCATGCAGCTAAATATAAAGGCATAGGTACCTAGATGAACATAGACATGTTATCCAGGACTATTGATGGGAGTAAACCAGATGAGAAGATCCTTCTGATTCTAAAGTCCCTTGGGAACAGGGACCATCATGTTGTGTCTTAACCTATATTGAGCACCCAGTCCAGGAACTTACTGATTTGAATAAACTTGTAAGCCTTGATGAAAACGTTTACTTTCCATCAAAATGCATCTCTCTCTGAGCTGGGCTACAACAGTAAACCTGCCCTCAAATTGCCTACATCACTCAGGCTTTCCTTAAATGAAAGATGAGCCTATCTACTTCTTCTTCACTCATCTTACCACATTCTCAAATCCCTGACCATCCCTGAGAGGAGGGGAAGAGGATGGTGATGGTGAGCAGGTAGCAAGGGAAGGAAAAAGGGTAATTTGGCATTATGGTCAAGGAGCCAATGCTGTATTAACAAACTGTGAATAGATTGTGCTTCTAAATATTACTTTAAATGTTGCTTTACTTGAATTCAATAAGGACAACACATTGACCTTTTCAAGGTTAATGGCTTGATGATTTACTAAGACAAATCACACATGAGGCCAAATTGATTCTTCTATTAATTATTTCTCTGGTCATTATAAAATTGAGATTGATAACATTTTCCATGATACCTGGAAAGACATTTCTGCTCATCAGGTTACAGATGTTCCAGGCAAAGCGCCATTGCTTAGACTACATTCCTTATATGTGAGAATTTCTACCACTTCATCTGAGGAGCAAAACTCACTGAAGGAAGAAATGGAACTAGATGTAATCTTTGCTTCTGCCCTGCCTTACTTCCTGCTAAATATTGGCAGTTGAGAGAAAGCTCAATGCAATCCAATTTGTGGAACCAATTGTGACAACTCACATGGTTCTGAGTTTTACCTCCCCTGAAGTCTTTGGCAAAACATCCACGGCTCCTTGTTAGCATATGCAAATAGATCTCTGGATATAATCACTGGCAGAGAGGCAGCATGAAGCGAGGGGGTGCCCGTCCCTTCAGGGATGCCTTCTCATCTCAGTGCCTTGTCAATACTGCTATCAATGACCTGGAGGATTATCTGAAATCATTACTAATAAAGAATGCAGGTGACTCAGACTGGGACATAATGAGCCATAGATACTAGTGAGCTCGATCACTCAGCAAATCAGATGCAATCAAAGCACGTCTTTTTTCATGCAGCTAAATATACAGGCATGGGTACCTAGATGAACATAGGCATATACTCATGAGAAATCAGTGTGGCTTGTAAATGCTCCGTATGGGTAAATTATGCATTTTGCAAGCATAAATACTTTATTGCTGTCAGACTTGTAGGATAGTATAGCTTAAAGGAGAATTCATTCTGGTGTGTTATCAACATAATAAAGACATTCAGCTTCCCATGCAGAGCTCTCTTACACCATCTCCCGCTGCAGCCCAGTGAGCTTTAGCAGCGGGGTTGTAGTCTAACACATAGAAGCTGTTTTTGTATACGGGTCGCTTGCAGTTATTATCATCACCTTGAGATAGGTGGGCACTCAGGTTCCAGTTTTCCACACTTTTCCCCAGGAATTCAGCAGTAGGATGGGTGGCAAGTGAGTTTAAGTCTTCTCGCCTGTGCAGGGCACATCATCAGCTCTATCCAGTGCAACTGTCTTTTTATCACCACCTCTTTATTCATTTCAAAATGGAGCCAGACCCTAACATTCATGAGAACCACGGAGCTGCTGTGTTTGCAGAGTCCCTCGCAGGCACTTTTCCTATCTATGGCTCTTTCCTCCCTAGGGCTGCTATTTCCCTCTGTAATAGAAGTGGCTCTCTGGAGCAGTTGCTCTTGGTGCTGACAGCTCTCTGATTAATGGCAGTGACAGCTTAGTCTCCCTGTGTGTGCTGGGGGAGGCTGCACAGGGCTTTCCTCTCTCTCCTCTTGGCTCAGCCTTTAACTTTGTGGAAATCTATCCATCACAGCAACAACCTGGCAGGTAAATTCAGAGCATGCAAACTCCTGCCATCTGAGCTAAAAAAGAATTGAGCAACATCAGCTCAGCAGAAACAATATTATTGGATGGATGAGGATAAAATGCAAGCTTTGTAGAGAGAGGCAGTTTCATTTATAAGGCCATGCACATACTTTCAGGAAGGAAAGCGAGACAAGATTTTGGGCATTTCTTTAGCTTAAAATCAAAGCAACCATCTCCCAAGCTGAACAGGTGTTAAGACTAACTGCTCTGAGGTTACAAGTCACTCATCTTTTAGACAGTGTGGAAGAAAAGGGCATTGGTACCTGGAGATCATCTGAGAAGGGCAGGAGTAAAGTCACAACGCTTCTGTGAATGGAGGCAGCCAGCTATTTATCACTGTCCTGCTGATGGATTTAGAATTCATATTCCCTCCTGGCACAATATAAAAGTTAAATTTTGCAATCAGAATCTTGTTTTACCGAGAAGGAAGACCAAACAGGAAGAGAAATCAGGAAAATCAGTGACAGAGAGCTGGGCAGATGAGACAGAGAAACAAGAGCCTGAGCTCAACCTGTGCCTGCCCACCAAGCATCCTCAGCTCTCCTTGCCTGGGTCTGAGGCTACAAACCAGGGCTGCTCAGAGCTGCATGTATTTAGAGCATACACTGACATATGCTGACATACACTGAATTTCTGCCAAGACACAGCAAACCCAAGGGCTGGAGCTCCAGGAGCATATCCAGAAGTAAACTTTTTGGTCATAATGGCTAAACAACAGAAGCCACTGCTATCACCAAAGAAGAGGCAGCAGGGATGAACCTGGCAGTGATTTACACCTTGCTGCAAATGGCAGGGCCCAGGGAGAAGAGAGCAGGGCTTGAGGGGTTCAAGGCAGACCATCCTAATTCCCTCGTAGGCAGGAAGCATTGATACAGCCTTGGAGAGAATTTGTTGGACTCATTGGGGTGTGCTGGGTGAGCAAAGCGCTCAGCAGAGCCGTTGCTCTCTGCACAACTCAGTCGTGCTCTGATCCTTTGCCATCTCATAGACAGAGGGATGAGAAATCAGTTTAATGCACACGCAGTGCATATTGAAATATAACCTAAATAAAACATCCCAAGGATGCACGAATAATCAGCAGAGAAATAAATCTGGTCATGCTATATGGTGTCTGCTGGAGCTTCCCATTTCGGAGCAGGAAAACCCCTTTTGTTTCACTTTGGATCTTTCTTCCTTTCCTTTTACGCACACAACCAAAGTGCACTGCCTGCATCACATCCCAGCTGCCTTCCTGCATGAAGACCAAAGCCAGGGCCCTCATGAAGGGAGCACACAGCAAACCAGGAAGATCCCTTGGTTCACAAATTTTTGGAAAGTTGCTCAGAAATGAATGGCAGCCCTGTGACCTCTGCCTGCAGACTCTCCTGAGAGGAAGCTTCAGGAGAGCAACAAGGAGGAATTCTTTGGGAAGGCTTTCCTTTTCAGATTGCAGGGCCCTAGGACATGTTTTGGTGTTTATCAAAGGACTCAGATTTTCAGTGGAGTTAAGGATTGAAAACATGGGTTCCTAAATGTTATTTTCAGGGGCAGATTCTGTCACACTGGGTCAGACCCTCAGACCTCTTGTATTGTTCCCATAGCGGCTCTCCCTAACTCTGTCCCTTTTACATATAAATGATGCATAATGTCACATTATAAATGCTTAACACATCATTTTCTTTTACACAATGCTGAGAGGACAGCACTTCTCCCTTGGGCAGCTGGGTCATTCTGTGTGGAATCTCTGATGTCTACGGAGGAGTTGAACTCTTGCTGGGTGAGGTTCTTTCTCAGCCTCAGAGACACAAATGCCAACTTTTCACTCTCTGTGCAGCTGAGATAAAATCTACAGAAGATACTATCTCTAACCTTGCTGCCTAAATCTGGCTGCAGTTGCCCAACGGGTTTAAAAGTTAACAGAAGGAGAGTAAAGCTCTCTCTTACGCACACACACAAACACAGGATAATCACGTAAGCCTTGTTTCCTTGGGAAACCAAGTGAAAAAATAGCAGTAGCATAGAGACACACTGTAAGACGTGAAAACAGACCTACAGCCCTTCCAGTTGGGGAACGTGAGAAAAGCCACCAGTGAGGCTCCCTGAGCTAGCGAGGTCAGCACAAGTGGGCTGCAGCTCCTAGAGGGGAGCAGGCAGGCACCTTTCCCAGGCTGCAAAAGCAGCATATGAACGTGTGAACGCCTTGCTAGCTGCTCTCTTTGAGCTCGAAGGAAAGCAGAATTTCTGTTAATTAATGCTTCACTTAGCAGTGTAAATCAGTCTGCCACAGTGATGAGAAGTTCGCAAACAGCCAATTATGTGGGAAAGGAAACTGTGGGTAACATTCAGTGCCCTCCTTAGCAAGGGGCTAAGAGGATGAACAGTGTGTCCTGTCCAGGTTTGTGCAGCTGCTGCTGGTGCTGTATGTGGTACCTGGGCAGACCCCATGCACGTGGCCAGATATCTTTGGGCTGCAGGACTGCAGATCCAGTCCATCCAGTGCAATAAAGGGGAAAAATATCTCCCCTGCCCCTCAGCTCCTGTCATAGTACTTGTGTCCATAGAATTGTTGGGTTGGAAAAGAACTTAAAGCCTACCCAGCCCCACCCCTGCTATGGGCTGGCTGCCCCCCCAGCTCAGGCTGCCCAGGGCCCATCCACGGCCTCAGGCACTTCCAGGGATGGGGCACCCACAGGTCTGGGCAGCAGCGCCAGCGCCTCACTGCCCTCTGACTGAAGGATTTCTCCCCAATATCTAATCAAAGTTTTTCTTCTTGCTGTTTAAAACCATTCCTCCTTGTCCTATCGCTATCAGACCATGCAAAATGTTGCTCTCCATCTTTTTAACGAGGTTCCTTTAGGTACTGGAAGGCCACAAGGAGGTCTCCCCAAAGCCTTCTCTTCTCCAGGCTGAACACCCCCAGCTCCCTCAGCCTTTCTCCATAGGAGAGATGTTCCTAGGTGTTATCTGCATCACGCAGCAGGGAGGCCCACACCAGCTCCCTCCATGGGGCTGCACGTGGGGTGATGCTCACAGAGTGCCCAAGGTGACAGTCCTTGAGGAGGATGCCCATTGCTGTCGCACAGCTGCATGGCACTGGGTGTGCTGTGTGACACACGCTGATGTTCAGCTGGGTTTTTTTGTCCTGGGCGAGTCATGCTAAAGGTAAAAGTTGTGACATTGCACTCCTTGAACTCTGCCTGCTGTGTAATTAATCCCACCGAGAAAAAAAGGAAATACAAACGGCCTGCCAGGTGGTGAGGTGAAGTTGCCTCAGAGGGAATCCTTCAAACACCATGCTCTGGCCTCTTTATTTTCCTTTCATCATTTATTTGGCTCAGTGCTACACACACACACACACACTCCACATCCTGTTTAGATTCATCTTCTTCAGAAAAGGATGATAGCAATCACTACCCGAGATCAAAGCAAAGGATAGCTTATAAATGAGCTGACACTAAAAAAGGCAAAAGTATTCCCCAAATGTTTCACATCTGCAGTGCTGCTTCGCTGTATGAGGGAGCAGGGGACTATCACTGGGATGTGGCTCTCCAAGGGGACACTTCCACCAAAATGAGCGCTGGGGAGGTATGGTTGCTCTTAACAGAAGCCATTGGAAGTAAACAGAACATAAAGAGCAATGATGTTGAATAATCTGGTCTTGTAGCTTAGACTGGATGTCCAATGAATGTTTCAATCATGGGAGACTCTTGAAAGGACTTCACATGGACATAAGGGAACCAAGATGTCAGTCTGAGTTCATGACGTAGCTTTGTACTTTTGTGTCCAGGACTGCTGATTTGCAGCTGTTATGTCCAACAATTGTGGTATTTTGCTCCCTAGCTTTTCAGCACATCGCCTTTGGCCATATGAGAAATGGGAGGAAGTGACCAAGATTTCAAAAACAGTGCATAAGTGAGGAGTGATCTGCAGAATAACTTGTGCAAGGAAGAGGGAGAGACCCAGCAAGATCTCTGCAAGGGCATATAAAGCACTGTGGACTCTGCATACCCTTAGGTATTGATTTAATTGACTTACAAATGTCCCTTTGGGATGTCAGTCACTTCCAAACTCAGGGCTGCTGCAGCTATGTTGATGACGAGAAGCAAAAGAAACCTACATTGAACCAAACATTGCCAAAGGGAGAGAGGAGAGTGGCTGTCTTCTCCTGAGGCCCTGGTGTCCTACCTACCCAGGAGGTAAGCAACTGGAAAAATGGCAGGGCAGGGAAGAAAAACAAAAGCAAAAGTGGTGTCTAAAAGGTTCAACAGGACTTCTTGGGGACTAATTACTCCTTGACCTGAATAGACAAAAAAATCTAGATGGAAAGTGGCTGTGGCAGAGCCTGTCCTTGCCAAGCTGTGAGGGACTGTGGATGCACCTTTCTTGTTCCCTGAAGACACCCAATGCCTGGAAGGAAGCCTGAGGGGAACAGTAGATCAGGAAACACCTGGCCGCCGAAGACACTTCATGCCCAAGTAGAGGAACACTATAAAGTGAAGCAGGGCGAGAACCCCATCCTCCCCTTCTCTTTCCCATCAGCCACCCCAGGAGAGCAGCACTGCCTGCATTCCTCAAGCAACTGTGCAAAGCCATGCAAGGAGGCACTCCAGCCTTAAATATGCTCATATAGGGTTACAGGATTAGGTCCTGGGAGAATAGAGTGAATAAATCTTGCTGAGCGAACTTGATTGCTTTCACATGGTATAATTACAGAATGAACTGAAGGAAGGGAAGAGAGCAGTGGCACTTGGGCTGAGATCTGAGCAAAGCAGTTGGTACCATGCCTTGTAAAAAACGGTGCATTCAAATTTCCAATAACTTTTTAAGATGATGATTTTGTTCCTCTGAGGAGTCCCTCAGCACTCCATCCCCCTCCAACACGAGCACCACTGAAGCTCTCACTTTCATCAGGCTCTTGGTGGTAGGCAGAGTCCTTAGTTGGAGTTAAAACCTGCTCTTTTCACACCAACTGAAATGAAAGGCTTCTTAAGGAAAAAATGCGGGTCAGCTGCTACAGATCAACAAGGCTCCGTGGAAGCCCATGGGTTCCTGATGATTTACCCCAGATGGATAATCCAGCTGGTTTTGCTTTGCTGCTTAGGTTTTCATTTGCAGCCCTTCCAAGACAGCCTATGTAATCCATTAGGATCCACCCACTGATCTCTGAATAGTTTTCAGAAGCCAAAGGTGCTGTTTGTGTTGTGAGATTGATATCTCTCTAGCAGCATGATTCAGGTTTCTGGCAGCAGGTATGAGATTCAACTGCAGGAAATGAGCTTATTTTTAGCTGGTGCATTTGCTGGAGGTTTGTGTAAATGGATTTTTGCTGGGTGTCCTGTTTCTTAGGCAATTGAATATAGAATTTTAACTTTTGCTTTTAATATAAAACTTAGTTTGAGGAAATAGTTACTGAGTGGATCCAGAAAATGCCATACCCAGATAAATACCCAAGGCTGGGAGGGATCCGTGCACTTGCAGTACTTGAACTTGATAAATTAAGATGTCCTTGAGATTTACAAGCAGCAAATGAGTGTCGGGCTAACATGAAAAACAATGGTTTTGATTCAGTTTTAACTTGACCCTGAGGAAATCAGTATGACCTTGAAAAACTGTCTGAAGTAGAAATATTCTTACTGAAATCCTGTGTTTGGCAGACGCTGAATTTTCATCCCAAAAATCAAAACCAAATTATGATGACAGAAAAATACCAACCAGCCCTAAGCAGCTATCCTCTTGTCTCCAGGAATCCGAGTCCATGGCTGATGTCAGCATGCATAGAAATGAACAGCTGGATGGGTTCAGCTTTCCTTTCTCTTTAGTGCCATCAGGAACCCATTCTCCTATGCCATGAACTTAGCATCATTAGATGCTATTAGGAGCTCTCTGAGCTTTTCTGTGCAGAAACATGGTTGTCTATTCTGTCCTGGCTGGAAATGGTTGAAACGTGCCCAGCTTATCCCATGCAGTGCAGAGTGCATCCTGCCAACCCATCCAGGGGCAGAAGGGAAGATTAGTGGTGAGAAGCAGTAACATACAGCAAGTGGCTTAAATTGGCATCAGATGTGAATTTCTGGGGGTACCTAAGTTACTCCCAGCCCACTTGCTTGGTGCTCAGGCATTCAGCAAGATCCTCACTGCTGCTCTTTTTAGGATGTTTTAGTGTGGGGGACAGATACAGATCTGGCAGCGTGTTGTTAAAAACATGTGAGAGGGGAAGAAGGGTTAAAGCTTGAATCTTATCAAATTCCTTCTTCTGACAGCTTGAGGAAGGGGCCAGACAGCCCGCTCCCCTTCTACGCGGTTCCTTCATGCCTAATAAAGAGGATAACGGATGGATTTAACCCCTATGGGAGGTGAGGATGGCTGTGCATCAGCTGCTGGCTGTGCACACCCAGGCCCCAGCATGTACAGCACACAGCCCTGTGCACACATGTCCACACGTGCAGCCCGGTGCTCTGCATGCATGCTTCCATCCATGTGAGGGGAGCTCTGACACGGTGCAGGAGACATTCGCCCACGCAGATCTCATTAGTTGTCTCAAGCAGGGAAGGAAGCAAACGACTGGAGAAGCCCTCGCTCTCTTTTTTCTCTCCCTTGCACACACTCAAGGAGAGGGGAGAGATGAGGAAGAGGGGGTAGAGAAATGAGGGGTGGGGGGAATAATGAGTGTGGCTGTGCTACAGTGATGAATTTTTCATCTGGCCTGAAGTGTAATTGTAATGCATGGATTAGCACTTCAGGGAGCAGTTTGGCTGTTACTGCTGGGGCTTTTTTCCCTTTGCTTTTGATGCACAGAGGGTAAGGGCAGAAGTTTGCTGCGCTGTGCTTTGTGGGGAAAACAGGCAGAGCAGATCATCTGGGGTAGGATTTGGGGTGTTTCTTAGGGCAGGATGGGGAGGAATTTGAATACCCCGGGGTGTCCAGCTTGTTGCTTTTGCTGCCTTTTGTCCCAGTGCCATGCTTTTAGGGGTGACAAATGCACCAAGCTGTGGCTGTGCCTCATGGATGTGGGGGTGTCAGGGCTCTGGGCAAAGCCCCCACTGCCCAGACCATATCCCCCATCACAGCAGGGACTGAGGCAGGGAGCCCAGGGGTGCAGGTGAGAATGGATACCCTGGGGAGACCCCAAGGGGACAAGGATGGAGGGGAAAATGCCCCCCTTGCTAGTGCTGAGCTGTTTGTAATCAAGAAAGAGGAGATGCTAGGAGCATGGACAGGAGTGCTGTGATGTTGTTTCTTCACAATCTCTGCATATGTATATCTGTAGAGTGCTTTGCTCTTGGGGGCAATGTCTTCTCCACTGGCAGCTCTGCAGTCGGGCACAGAAAGCTGCATCATAAAATTACAGGAGTTTACCAGGATTCAGCGTGTGTTCACAGATCAAAACATTTCTCTTCTTTGCGAGCTCACAGCTTCCCAATCTCCTCCCTAACGTAAAGTCATGCAGTGCTGAGCAAGTGCCTGCAGCTGAAAGGGAAAAGCAGGATGTTTTATTTTATTTAATCCACATTATAGCCAGCCCGTGGGAAATCCTGTTAAAAGATCAATGTGGATTCTTCGAGTTGAGGGAAACTACATCTCAGCCAGAGGAGCCCTTCAGACTGGAAGGGTTGCAGGATGGGACCTCAACAAAAATCTCAAACCAGAGGCAGAGAGGGCACACTGATCAATTCCTTGGTCAATTCCTTCTTTTCTTAGTACTTTTCAAGGAAATAAGGGGGGGGGGGGAAACACATAAAAAGCATTGTGTGCTTCTCCTGATTCTGCTTTCTATGCTACTCATGTCCTTGGTGTCACGTTGCTAAGGTGGAAAGCACTTGCCCTGGCAAAGGGATATCTTGTAGTAGCAGTGCTGGGAATCCTATGTGCTGAAATACCAGGAGGCAGCAAACAAAGGAAAAACATCTGGGAAGTCTAAAAAGGGATGGATCAAGAAGGGTGCAGACAGCTAGAAGGTGAACCTCAGTCTGCTGAATTGGATGGAGCAGGGATGTCTTTAAGCTGCAGTGCCCTCCGTGATGATGGAGAAGCTTCTGTCCCAGAGCCGGCAGCATGGGCCCTGAAGGCAGCTGCCCACAGGGGGGAAAAGGCTTTTCCAGCTGCATGCAGGAGCCCACATGTGCCTGACCTTGGCCTTGAAGCTGCAGCTGAATGCTGAGGCACCGGGGAAGATTCCTAAAATACTGATTTACGGCTGAATCTTTGTGCTGTATGCTTGCAAGCCTCTTCCTCTCGGTGGCCATGGGTAGGTCTGTCTTTTCTTTGCCCATTCTGTGGGCATAGGTTTGGATGACACAGGTGGACAGTTTTAAACTATAAGAGGGGAGATTTAGGTCAGATGTGAGGAGGAAATCCTTCACTCAGAGGGTGGTGAGGTGCTGGCACTGCTCCCAGAGCTGTGGGTGTCCCATCCCTGGAAGTGCCCAAGGCTGTGGATGGGCCCTGGGCAGCCTGAGCTGGTGAGGGAGCCAGCCCATAGCAGGGGTGGGGCTGGGGGGGCTGTGAGGTCCCTTCCAACCCAACTATGCTGTGATGCTGGGAGATGGGGCTGCTCGTGGAACAAGCAGTGGGAACTGAAGGACACAGAGGGCACTGTGTTGTCCCATCTGCTGGGGATGTGTCCCCATCTGGGTGATGTGTGAGCCCACCCCATCCTAGCAGAGCACTCTCACCCTGTTATTGCACAAAGCCCTCCTCCTGCCCCCACAAGCCCTGCTCTCAGGTGGGAGCCAGCATGCCTTTCTCAGCCGACCAGGAACACCCCATGCTTTCCACACAGGGTCCCTTCAGGCTAAAATTAGCAGTGTTTCCCTTTACAAAGCAACTAATTAGTTCAGGAGAGGGCACAAGGAGAAGCATGAAGAGAAAGGGAGCTCCCCTTATAAAATATTTACCTCCTCAGCCTCTGCAAGTGCCTCCTGAGAAATTTTGGAGAACAGCCTAATTAGGCTCACAGCTCTGCTCCGGTTTCATGCATCTTCTGCCCCCTCCTTGCTCATCCTTTATTAATGCGGCCTTTGCATGACATAATGGGATGTTTGTTTCCTAAGGGGCTTTTTATCCCTTTGTTCTTACACAAGAAGGGAAAATACCATTAAGTCTAACAGAAGGGAGTTTTCTTAAAGGATGTACAAAAAAAGTAATTTTACATACACTTATGGATACAGATGCACATTCCTGAGGTATAAGGGATTCTTTCTTGCATGGACCAACAGCTCCCCGTAAGTCCTTTTCCTGGTGTTTACCCTAAAGGTGCCTTACTCTTTTTAACTGAAGGAATTCCTTTCTAGTGACATCAGCTCAGTGGTGGAGAATCCATTCCAAGAAGGAACGTGAGGTCTGAAAGGTATCCAGCATCGTCTTGTTTGATTTCTGCAATTTCAAATGTCAGAATCGAGTAATTGTTTTACAGAACTAGAACTCGCCAGGAGGGCTTAATGCATTTTTAGAAGGATTGAGTAATAAAGCATTTGTAGATTTATTGCTCTTCTTAAACAACGCCAGGGAAAGGATACACCTCTCCACTTGGGACCACTTAAGCACAGAGTGTTTTAAAGGATACAGCTGGGCAGCACCATCTCATTAATATTTAGGGAAGCGTTGGTTCACCTCCCTTTTCCTCCTTTCCGTTTGCACTCTGGGGGAGAAACAGGAGTGTGGCAATGCACTTCCTTCTCCACAGCCCCTGGGGTGGGCACCTGGCCCTGTTTGTGCAGCCCCCAGCAAATGCCCTGCTCCCATCGCAGCCCCTTGGCACCCAGCACACGTTTCTATCTCCAGTACAAAGTGAGGCAAAAGGCTGCTCTGAATTTCTTCACAGAGAAGGCAGGCTGCTGCAATAAGCTTGCCTGGCATGCTGTTATGTATTTTTTATTACTAAGATAGTAAAATATTGAAATGACTTCCGACAGAAAGAGAAGAGCAAAGGAAAACACCCAGGAGAAATGATTTTATCTCAGAGGCTTTAATTGAATGGTGTAAAACGCTTTTATGGTAAAAGTAAGATGATTTATTTTGCTCTTATTAGCATCTGTACAGTAAGAGGCCTCCTTCAAATAGCTTTCATGCTCCTGTGTTTACCTGCCATTGTGTATTTGGGGGGTTCTGCTGCGCAGATTATTCCTGAGGATGCTTTTAGTTTTGACTCTCCGCCATTTTTAGTTACTGGTGCTAAAAATCCTGTGTTGTTGCACAGGGTTTGTACACTCCCAGGGTTCTGCATTCTCTGCAAGAGCAGAGGCACAGAGAGCCCAGCAAGCTCCTCTTCTTCCTCCTCCTCCTCCTCTCCATCCATAACGTTGACAAATTCCCAGGTGAATGGGATTTGCTGTCTGGCAACGTGTTACGTGACTCCATTGTTTCCTGGAGCATCACAGAGATACAGTAATTTAGCAAAGGGTTCTTTCAAAAGAGCCATTGAGCCCTCTTCTCATTCCTTCCAAATGATGAAAAGCAGATCTAATTTGGGAGTTCAGGCTTCCAGCCCCCACGTGTGTAGGGCCAAGAGGTGCCCAGTGACATCAACCATGCTCTCAAGCATGTATGTGGGGCGTGAGGTCCCATGGGCTTCGTGTTTGAGGGCCTGGGGCCACAGCATGACTTTGTGGGATGCCCCAAACACAAGCACTTTCCTGGGGAAATGCAATGTTCAGCAAACACTGCTGACATTCCCTGTGCCAAAGGGGACTGATCACTAAGATGGGCTGGAGCAGATACTTGGACAGTCCCCTTGATTTGGGAGGTGAGATGGGAGCACGCTGGGTTGGAGGAGGAGGAGGAGGATGGCGGCTTGTCCCAGCCTCCCTCCAAAGAGCTCTGTGCCTGCTGCTTAGGGCTCACACTGCCCACACATTAAGGAGCCTTCCATTGCCAAGGCACAATTGTTTCATACCTTCCCATCTCCAATTTGCACTTCTTTGGGAAGGATGATAGGACTGGTTACATCAGAGCAGCTGTTGTCTCACTGGGATTTAAAGAAAAACAAAACAGTCTCCTCTGTATTGCTTCTGAGCTGTTCTAGTGCTTGCAAATTGTGCTTGGCTGACCTCTCAGAAGGCACAACATCTGTATCAACAGAAATGGAGACCTTACACGGAGTCGAGGGCAGGTTTTTGGGCTCCTTCATCCTGCTGTTCTGATAGATGCCCCTAATTGGGTGTGCAGTTGCACTGCCTGTTGAATTAGTGCCTACCTGGGCACCCCAAATCACCTGGTGCTGAAGCTGGTTGAGTCCTGATGTGCAAACGAGGATGAGCAGCCCGGGTAGGGCGAGCACCTCCAGGACTGGGAATAAAAAACCCTGCACTGAAATTATACAGAAAAATGCATGAGCTGACTTTCTGAACATACCCACTGCACAGAGAGCGAAAACCTAGGCATTGTTTTGAGTCATTTCTGCATATTTTCAGGTTCTATTATTTTATGCTAGTGCTCCAGAGCAGAGTGCTGACGCAGCCGAGGGAAACCGCGGGGTGCACATGTGATAAGGATTCCCTCGCTGCATTTCTATTGTTGTGTTTTTTAGTGGTTTGGGGTTTTTTTTATTATTAAGTGCCGACATTAAAACTTGTTCATGTACCACATTAAACCCCATCTCCGTGTTTCTATAGAAACCAGCTGGCTGTGTAATACTGTGTGAGGATTCCCAGGCTGACCTCATTGGCATCTCCCTTTGTGGCATCTCCCCTGCTCTCTGCTCTCACCCTTATCCCCATCACACCTCTGCCACTTCTGTCCCCCTCTTTACCTCGGGTGTCTGAGCACAAAGGGCCCACATAAGGCTGCCATGTGCAGAACAACACAGTTGTTGCTGTAGGAGTGATTTATATTTCCTTTTTTCTTCTTCTGACAGTCCTTTGCCATTTACTCAGTGTGGAAGGAAAACTACTCCCTCAGAGTGCTCAGGGATGGATTACCATTTAAATATTCCACCAGAGGATTCACGTACACGTGTTACACACCATAAAATGAGAATCCCTTCAATTGCATTTGACTTCCAGGTGTAAAATATGCACGTTTTGCAAGTGCACTGCCTCTTGTTTGGCAGGAAGCATCAGCAGGACCCACAGCACTCCTATCCCTGGCTCAGCCCCTCTGCAGCAGGTCCCTGAGTGCTGACAGCTGCCGTTGCAGCATCATCCCATCTCCAGGCACTTTTCTTGCTCATCTTCCCCCCTTGGTACTTTGATACAGCACGCTGCTTCCCTCCTCATAGCAATGCTTTTGCCCTGATGAGCAACAGGCTCTGTCCCCTCTATCTCTGTGCACAGCAGAGGGGTTCCTCCTGCCCGTTGCTTGCAATAAATGAGGTCAGACCTCAAGCCAAAGCAAGGCACGGAGACTGGGAGAGCTGCTGCCTGTCCTTGGCACAATGGGCACAGCCAAACCCGCTTCTCAGAAGCTAGCAGCTTCCAGGACATGTGTCACCCCTTGTTATCGCCTTTCCCCAGATGCTTTTTTCATACTCTGTAATGCTCGGCTGCTTTTCTCAGTCTGTCATATTTTGCCAAAGATCATTGCAGAGGGTGAATAAAGGGCAGCATCCCCCTTTCTGAGTGATTGACAGCATCGCTGTCACTTCAGCTTGAGTGCTTAGCCTGTCTTTGGGGCCTGGCTGGTTTGTTCCTCAATTAGAAGCAGATGAAACTGGTCTATTTAGAGATGCAATGTAGCATATTTCTCCAGAACACCCATACGCTCCTGCTTCCCCAAAAAGTAACTAAATGCTCTCTCAGTTCCATTTCCAGGGTTATCCTAAAGCTTCTGCTGAGCTGTAAGTCACAGTTTTGAACTAATTATTCCCCATTAGCCACAGTTCTCCCATACAGCACCCAACTCACCCACATATAGCCTGTCCTTGGACACTCCCACCTCTGCCAGGTGTCCTTGGTTGGTAGTTTAGAGTGCCTCCAGTTCCCTCCTATAAAAGAAAAGGAGTAATGCTCTTTCTGTTTAGCCTGTAGGAACAGTAATCAGCACCCACTTGTCCTCCAGCCTCCCCTGTGATTGATGGACATGTAAGTAAATAACTCTGGATGGGAGCAATGGGGTTGTGCTGGAAGGTAGAGGGCTGGCAGCAAAGAGGAGGACAGTAGAGGATCCTGGTGGGTTCCCATGGAGCTTGGTCAGATTTCTGCTTCTGAGGTGAACAAATTTAGGTTTATGTTTGGCATTTGAGTTCTGCTCATTGGAAATGGATCTTTACCCTCTTTAACCTGGTGCAAGGAGGAGATAATGCTCTTGTGTGTGCCTGGAGCCTCTGAATTCCAGCAGCATTGCCCTAAGCTGTTAGGCTAGGACAGAGCTGCTGGACCATTCCTATGATTGAGCTACAAGAGAGCAGGAGACGCCCATGGAGATCCCATGAGCACAGAGCTGCTGTTTGATGTAGAGGCGCAGAGGGTTCTTCTACCTGTGTCTGTCCTCCAGCCTTTCTGAAGCATCGGTAGCTTTCAGCTGCAAAAGAACATGAATCCATCCGCTCACTGAGTTAAGGAGAGTAGAGGAAAAGGGATTTAACAATAATGTCATAAACACTTGAAAAACAAAGTTGTACTTTGGAAACCCTCTAGGAACTACCACCTCTTCCAGTTTCCTTGTTCCAGTTAAAGAAACAACACTGAAAGCTGTTAGTTGCTCTCAGTGCTACGTGCTATCATAATGCTGGCAGATATCATTGGACTAGCCCACAAATGCAGAATGATGCTGAGATCAATACCAACCAAGTGACTGCTTGGAGACAGTCATATGACCTTCCAGAATAAGAAGCACTCTGCTTGATGAAGTCAACCAGAAAGGATAGTTAATATGAACTGCCTAGTATGCTTAACTTTGTCTTAATTTTGCTAGGAGTTATTACTGTTGTGAGAATAAAAAGAAGAAAATGGATTAAAAGAAGAGTATGCATAGCCTGGGTATATAAGCAAAGGGGCAAAACAAAATGCAAAGGATGAAGGGAAGCTTTACGGCAGATAACTCACCAGATGGAGTAAATATGTACGTTGGCAATATATTGGCAATACGTGTCTTGGAGAATCATCTTGTCTAATGTCCTGGCTCAGATGAACGGCAATGGAGTTTCAAGCAAATTGAAAGAAGATTTAAGAGGGCATAAAAAGAGCTGGCCTCTTGAGAAGGGACACAACTGGGGTCAAAACTATAGACTTTAAATACCTCAGCCCTGGGATGAAAAGTAAACAAACAGGGAAAGCAGCTCTTAATAATCGAGTGCTGAAATGGAAATAAAGCTGCTTCCTCTGCTGTGATTTAGGGCTGCCTTACGGTTGCTGATGCAGTCGGGGCAGTGCGTGCGGTGCAGCGGAGCTCCTGGTTGCACAGTGAGGGTTGTGCTGTGTGGCTCTGTGGGTGCCAGCACACTGAAATGGGGAAAAGCTGAATTCATACTGACTGAGCCATAAATAACAGTCTCCTTATGCAGGAGTCCTTCTGTCAAAGAGGAGAAGCGCAGAGCATCCCCTTTGTATTGCCTTTCAGCTGTGAGCTCTGGTGATGCCCTCGGAGCCCTGTGACCCTAAGGGCAGCCAGGATCACTGGGTCCCCTGCATCACTTCTGAATGGAGCTTTGGGTTTGCGCCCAGCACTGCCCTCCTACTTGGCTGCTGCCAAGGTCAGCCCGGTGGTGTCACCTGCAAGTCCCTGGGCTTTTGTTCTCCAGAAGAGATTCATCTTCCTTTTTTTTTCTCTGTGCAGTGAGCCCAGCTGTGGAAACTGCAGAGAAATTAACATTTTATCTCATCTATGCACACGAAGCTCTCAGAAATGCCCTCATCTGTATGCCACGGGCCAGCCACAAGTGCTAATAGAATCAGCCAACTGCATTTCTCCTGTATTCCACCAACCGTACCGTATCAAAGCACGCCAGCCCAGTGCCAGCTCTCTCTTGCATCACAGACCTGCTGGAATCCCTGTGCACAGCACCACTGAGCAGAACGCTATAGACAGCAAAAGAATCCTGTTTGTGTAAGTAGTTTGTTAGGCTGCACCACGCTACCCAGCATTTTTTTTTCTTTTTCAAATATCTCTGGGTAGCTCACTTTATGGGATCGTAAGTCAATGGTGGCACTCCACAGAGGACAGTTTTCTGTGACCAGGGAGAACTGGTTTGGAAATCCACTTCTGCAGAAGAGCCAATAGAAAAAGACATCCAGCCTGCGGGATTGGATGCACAAAGGAAGGGCAGATAGAGCTGGTCTTCCCATGGTAGATCCATCGTACAGATCCCTGGCTCTGTTGTCCTCCTGCAGCTTCCTACAGCTCTTCCCTCTGAAGGACAAGCATTCTTCTCTGCCCAGCCTGGAGCACATCTCACCACTGTTTTTTATAGTACCTGCAACACGGAGCTTTGCAGCTTACTCAAAGACAATCTATTTTCTTCCCCCTTTAAGCAACTGCTGCTTCATTTCATGAAATCAAACTGACCTTCTGCCAAGTGCCTTTAGGCTTGGAAGGGGTGCACGGGAGATGCCTCTGGGTTAGGACCGGAGTTTCTCAGGGTGGGAGGTTCTGGGCCAGGACCTCGGCTGGCAGGAGATGCTCCAGCACCAGCAGAAAGCCGAACAGGAGAAGAGATGAGGACTTGCCAGGCACAAGTTGCTCAACATCATCATATTTCAATATTTATAGAATGCTGTCGCCTCTCAAATGTAAAATTGGGCTGTTATCTCCTTATGTGCACATTTTCTACAAATGCAGATATACTCACTTCATGCTTTAACTCTTTCAATCAGTTCCATTATTTCTATCCTACTCGAAGCAAAGTCTTTAAGAGCTTCTCTTCATTTTCCTTCTACCATAATAAGGATGGATTTATTTTCCAGTGCACAATCCCAGGCAACGCAGCCTCAAATGCTGCAGTTTGGGGGCACTGCTTCCTGTGTTTATGAGGACTCCAAGTCCCCAGAGCCATCACCTTGTCCTCTAACCACAGAGGTTCACATCTCTGCTCGCCTGCGAGGTCTCTTGATGGGTTCACCACGGATTAATGATGGTTTTCACCTGAAAAGCTGAGTTTCTGAAAATTACAGTTTCTAAAATGGGGACCACAGGGGAAAGGAAGTTTGGCAGGAAAAGCTGCTGCCGTATTGTGCTCTAATCATCGTTCCTGCAACCGCTGTCTTCAGGGGTGCCTTTAAACGATGGAAAGGGCCCTATTTCTGCCCCCAGGTAACCTCACTGAAACCAGAAAAGCTTCACTGCTGGAAAAGCATTGCGGGTTTGAAATGAAATAAGCACCACCCACCCCAAATCCACTTACCTGCCTGCTGGTAGGGAACCTGATGTTTTTCCCACCCACAGCCAAGGATTTTTGTCAGTTGCATGTAGAATTACACCTATCTGCCCTCTCCATTTTGTGATGTGAAAGATGCATCTCAGCTTAATTATTCACCCTGTGAAAACACGTTTCACTCCAGGCAGATGGCTGCTGGCTGAGACAATTTCTCATTTTCTGGCAACCTCGAGACCTATAGGGACCATATGCCATACCATATAGCTTATGCTATGTCTGAGCAGCCCCAATCAATCTTCCCTTGCAGGAATAGATCTGATTTTAATAGCATCCCTGTCCTTGTTTTATCAGGGACTGTCAACAGCATAAAGAAATACCTTAATAAATAGTGATACATAAATACTGAAACCCTGCATTTACCACATTCAGTGCGCATTGCTGAGCTGTTCATCATCTGATGTTACCAGCGTTGCGTGGCAACTGATGTTTAAAGGTTTGCTGACTCAAAGAGCCTCTGTACTGTAAAAGGTTTGGTGTATTTATTTGACAAGCTTTAGCTTCAATGGGTCCTTTTTCATTTTTATGCATGGCTGGTGTTTATAATGACTATGAAAACTATTTAATATTGGTTTCCATGAAGCTGAGGAATTTAGAAATTTTATATTATTACAGGGGAAAAAAAGCTTTGAGCTTGTCAACAAAGAGGGCCCAGCATGGGTGATGCTCTCCAGGTTTATCTGAGCTCATCTGCCACAGCACCACATCCATCAGAGCGTGGCCTTTTGCTGAGACCGTGGTCATGTAGTGTTGCAAGTGGCTCTGCACTATTGAGTCCTCCTCCTGTTCTTGTGGTTGCATACGGTTTCCCTGCCACCTCTCTGCAAACAAATGTCCCTGTGAGGAAGCCAACTATTTTTTTTATTTTTTTTATTTTTTACTGTAGTGAAGATACCTTTGAATCACAGAATCATTCAGGTTGGAAAAGACCTCCAAGATCCCAAGTCCAACCCCATCCCATCCCACCATGCCTGCTGGCCACGTCCCTCAGTGCCACATCTCCACGGTCTGGAACACCTCCAGGAATGCTGACCCCCCCACTCCCTGGGCAGCAGTGCCAGTGCCTGACTGCTCTTTCAGAGATGAAATTGTTCCTACTTTCCAACCTAAATAGCACGTGCAATTGCAGATTCCCAGTTGAAAGACACCAAAACTCTGTGTAATGTCATATTTTCCTAATAATCCTCCAAAGGTCTTTGGCAATCCCCTTGCAGAAGTGCCATAGGTTATGCACTCAGATGTGCTATGGGACTTGGCAGCCATTTGCTCTCAGTATATTGCTTTACATTATGAAATCCCATCGTCCTGGCTAGCAACACTTTTATTGATACCTACGAAAGGAATATCTATCTGCTTGATACTGATTTCTGATGTTTGTCCTTAGCTTCTGCCTGCTTTCACTGGAGGGTGTTAGCAGCTTGCTGCCTGTATACTAAGGCACTATGAGAGAGCTGGACCTGGGTGGACCTTTGTTTGTACAGCCTCTTATTTTGAGTTCTGTTTTAGACATTGAGGGGGTTTTCCATTGGTTTCAGCCAGTTTTAGCTAGAGCCTTTAGAGAGAGACAACAACTTCCACTATTCTTATGCAGGTGGGGCTTTGGGGGAGGTGTTCCCTAAGCCAAGAGATGAACCATCTCAGTGGAGATGGGGAGCTGAAGGGGGAGGAATAATTTCTTCTTTTCCTGGAAAGCCACAGGGATGAAGGGCATTTTCTCCCTGGGAAAGCAATAGCAGTGATGCCAGGGCTGGCTGATCGCTGGTGTCTTGTTCATATCAGTAGAAAACTAAGTAGCAGCTACAGGTTTGTTTGTTTTTCTCTGCATGTTTGTTTCGTAAATCACAGAGCAGCAGAACTTCAAAAAGAAAAAAAAAAAAGAAGTGGTGCAAAGATGCAGGGGATGGCTGTGACTGGAGACTGACTGGGCTCGCAGTTGGCTTTCTCAGGCATTGCCAAGGCATATTTTGCCTCCTGCTGCCAGCTTGATGCATTGTCAGAGGATGCCATGTTTAATTAACACTGTGTGCAGAGGTTGCTGGAGAGGGCGCAGCGAGTTTTGCTTATTAAGAGAAGATTAGCTTTGAGGAGCAGGTATATTTTAATTAAAGGAAATGTTACCTTTATTTTCCCTGTAGGCAGGGGGAAGCATCATCTTCATGAATTTTGCCATTGCTGGACACTGGGAAGACTTTTTGCCGATAATGCTGTTTTTGTATTCACCCTTCAGTGTTCTTGTCTTGCTTATTCATCAGAAGGGAGACTGCATACTGGCAATACCCATCGCTGCCTGGAGCCTTGGTTAACACTGTGTTCTACGTTGTAGTTTCTGCATACCCACCAGGCAACGTGGGATTTGCCCAAGCCCCTCTCTCTGTCCTGGGCACTCAGCAGAACTTTGGCACCAGCAGCAGCTCAGAAAGAGAGCAAATGCCTCAGACCTTCCACCACCTGCATCATTCCAGGTTGGATATTAGGAAAAATTATTCTCTGAAAGGGTGGTCGGGCACTGGCACTGCTGCCCAGGGAGGTGGTGGGGTCACCATCCCTGGAGGTGTTAAGAACCATGGAGATGTGGCCCTGAGGGATGTGGTCAGTGAGCTTGATGATCTTGGAGAACTTTTCCAACCTTAATGACTATGATTCTATGGTAGCAAGATGCATGCTGAGCACGAAGAGCATTCCCTGTGCATCCAGCAGTTCCATGCCATGCACACCAAATGCTTCAGCGTGAGGAGGTGGCTCAGCATGCCAGCCTGACCAGTAAGCTGGCTTCTTCCCGGAGCCAAAATCTGGGCACCTCCTTCCATACAGGGAAGAGCTCCCGACCTTCATCTTTCCTTTATGTCAGTGAGGTGCGCAGATCAACAGAAGTATTTAGGAGAGGACGTACTTGCAGGGAACTGAATGTAGGCTCTGCAGGTTCTTTTCTAGGGTTCTCATTCATTTTTGAGCAGAAATTTATTTTCCTTCAAACCACTCAGTTCTGGGTCTGTTGTAAAGCACTGCCACAAACAAAGCAAAACAAAGAAGGTCCTGGAGGTCAGGAATCCACCAACCAGCTTCATCACTCTTTTCTTCAGGTGCAAGGAGTAGCCATTTTTGAGAGAAGAAACGACTTTTAATTATGCTGCATTATAACAGAGCTTTTGCATCCTACGTACACCTTGACAATTCTTCATTCTTAACCCACGTGAAAGCACTCAAGCAAATGAAAAGGTTGCCATAGGCAACCTCCTTTTGACATTGTAAAATTAATTGCAGGACTCCCTGAGAGGATCAGGGATTCCCTGCCCATTAACTAACCATATTGACGAGAAGGCAGCAGCAGCTAAAATTAAGAAACTGAGTTGAGCTTTGCCTTCAAATGGTGGGGGAAAAAAAAGCCTAGTTTTTAGCAATTGAAAAACATAAATGACTTTAATTATACGGGAAGAACGAGGATTGTTTTCCTAGAATGCATTGGAATGAGTAGAAACAGTAATTGAGCAAATGAATTCCGATAGAGGCGTAATTGATACTTGAAAACTCAAATAATAATCTTTTAATCTACATTACTTCAACTGTGATAACTTACAGGAGGGAACTGTTAACAATGCTTGCTAACAATTAGTCTTGGTCAGGTTCTCATCCTTCCAAATAAATCTCTTTGGAGTTAAAGCTATATTTTAGAAATTAATGACTTCTTCCATGTGAGGCTATCCTCAGAAGCCGACCAAATTCTGATAAATCTATAAAGCAAACTATGTTCTTTTCATTGGAATCTGGAAGAGGATGGCATTTATGTAATGGATGAGTTTTGTGCCGTCCCTGGGAAAATAATCTCATATTTTACTAAGCTATAGTCTGCAGAAAAATTGCTGCTTTCATACGCTTAATAAAGACTCATTGAAACGTCGCACAGAAATCCCTGAAGATCATCTCTGCAGTGAGCCCTGCCAGAAGTCCGAGGAGCGGATGGTGCTGGGCCTGGGCAGCGGAAAAGCAGCACTAAGCCCTGCCCCATCTGCCCGTGCTGCTCCTGCTGACGTCCTGAAGGCAAGTGGACAAGGAAGGAGGGGTTGGAGACCCTTCAAGAAGGACGTGAGAGGGATTTGGTGAAGCGACCATGTGGGACCAGTGGAAACTGGGGAGAGCCTTTGGAGATCCTTGGCAAGGGCTGGGTTTGGCCGACACTTAAAGCAGTCATGAATTCATGGTGATGGAGGAATCTTTGCTTTCCAAGGATTATAGCTTTCTGCCTTACAGCCTTCGAGTGCTGGCCCAGAGAGCCCCAGGGTGGGAGATACTGCACAGCACAAGCCAAAAGGTCTGCATTTACCCCTGAAATATTTGCCATCACAGGTACGGTTGCATGGTTTCCTTTCCCATCTGTTTGCAAAATGAGCTTTGCAGACCTCAGGGGAGCAGGGAAAACCACCTGCCTGGGCTCACTCCGAGGCTCGTCAGGCCAATCTCTGCTGGGTGGATTTTTCTGTTTGAAAACCTATCTGTGTGCAGCTGCAAGTGCAGCACATGTGTGTATCTCTTGAGAAGATGCGGAACTCCTTCCTACTGAATGCCTCCCTCATGGCTGCTGCCAGTAAGACAAAATCCATCATAAGCCAAATTTCCACAATGCTTTATAAGTTACTCATGCAATCCATACTTACTCTTTTTTTTTTTCCCCTTCATCTTTCTAATTAAAATGTAAAATTAATCTTACTGGAATTAGAACTGGCATTTTTTTTTCCCTTGCCTAAGATGGTTCTGGAATCAGGACACTCGTATTTCCCTTCTTCATGTCATGCTAATTGCTAAATCGGCTTATTATTAGCTGCCCCTTGCTCTAAAGAGAAGATTTTCAAAGAGCTGGGCAGGGCAGATTCATGCTGGCAGGGAGGCCAGCAGCAGCAACAGGTACCTGGACACCAGCCCCAGTACGTGAGCCATCTGTAGCTCCTCATTGCCACTCCTGCATTGTCTTCTGACTACAAAGAGGCCTCTGATGAATGCCCCAGCTGTGTATCTGAGAATATACTTTTATAGAGAGTCATAGAATCATCAGGGTTGGAAAAGCCCTCTCAGATCACTAACGCCAGCACCAGCCCATCCCACCATGCCCACCAACCTTATCTCTGAGTGCCACATCTCTTCTAGAACACTTCCAGGGATGATGGCCCCACCACCTCCCTGGGCAGCAGTGCCAATGTGTTACCACTCTCTGAGAGATTTTTTTCCTAATGAGAGCATACACTTAAAGTGCAATTATCTGGATTCAGTCATAGAAACAACAATGCCTTTCATCTAGCCACCGATATTGCATGAAACACTTCTAATGTAATGGGTTAGCTTTTGTGGAGCAAAAACCATTTGATGCTTGGACAGCTGTTTGCATGGGCTGGGCAGAGAGACGTTCCCTTCCTGTGCAGGTCCTGGGCTGATCTCAGCAGCCAACCTCTGGCCCCCATCCTGCAGCCCTGAGCTTTGATGCTCACCCAGAGGAGGACAGAGCACAGTGCCCTGACCTCAGCTGCAAAGCGTGTCTCAAGCCCAGCATCACAGATTTCACTGAAATGAGGCTTCATTTCACTTAAGTTGGGAACATAGATAAAGAATGAAAATTGATTTACTCAAAAAAAAAAAGCTTTTTAAAATCTCCTCTTTACTATAGGCTTCTTGGGATTTTTGCCAGAAAAATACCACTGATGACTATTGTTTACACCCTTGCCCATGCTGAGGGTTTGAGAGACACTGAGCTCACCCAGTAATCATCCTAATGGACTGTAGCTTTCATTCCTAGTTAAAAACAACTACGTGCTTTTAAGAAATAGGCCCAAAGCCCCAATTACAAGTATATCTGGGCAGAATTCTGCTGGAATTTGTGAAAATCATCAAACTCAGATCTTTACTAATGTGGTTACTTGCAGTAGGACCAAATTGTGGGAGACTTTCTTTGGTAATCAGCTGCTAGCACAGGTAATCTTTTGTAATTTGCTGGAAGAGTGGAATAAAGCTTCTTTCAGAATTATTATGGCCAGGAGAGAGGACCATCCGTTATGAGCTACAACTGGATAACAAACAACTTTCATTGTTCTCCATAAAAATGTTACGGGATCGATAAAAACTGAAGGGCAGCAAGATGTGCCGGGCTTTGCCCAGAAATGCCCAATTTTCTCTTATATTTGGCAACCCCGGGCACATGCTCAGCTGTGTGGAGCTCATCCCGCTTATCTCCTACCACATTTCATAGCGACCTGCTAATGAAAGATGAGGAAAAACCCAATCCTGGCAAAGCCCACGCAAATGAAACGCGACTGAGCTAATGAGTGCCGCCACCAATTTGCCAATTTCACGCCTGTGAGCAGCCTCACCCAGCACTTCAGTTGGCAGCGCTGGATTAAGTGTTACTTCTTCAAATCATGCAGCAAAGGGACTTGTCACTTCCATTTCCTTCACCGCTGCAATATTTGCTTTATAATCACATCAAATCAGGAGGCAATTTTCTCTGTGTTCTGTTCTACTCTTGGACTGCTTGCCCCTGGTTTCCAGCAGCTTCAGGACATGGTGGAAATGGGAGGGCTGCAGTGGGCACAGGAGGAGAGCAAACCAGCTGTGTAACTCCAATGGGACCAGGTTTTACAAAGATTGCCTTGATTAAAGCCTGGGGAATGCCCTTTCCTCTGCTGGCAGAGAGCCCTGTTGCAGGCTGCTCCTCAGCACGCTGCTCTGAAGCCAGATTCTCTTCTACAATGGCTGGAAACCTCTAGCTGGGATTGGGTTGGCCTTGCTTGGTGTTTTCTTGATCGTTGCCTTCATCACAATTTTGCCATCAAGAATGCAACCCACTGATTTGTTGTAAGAAACTCCATAACTTCATTGCAAGTGGGACTGCGAAGTCCTGGCATCTGTAGGAGCACTGGCTCTGCAAGATGGTTGTACAGCTTTCAAAAGTGCTTTTACTTCCTCAGATTGCAGTGTTACACAAAAAAAGGCAGTGACAGAAGAGCAGCTCAGCTCTACCAACTGAATGCACATATAAAACAAAATCCACATCCACAACATGTTGACCGTCACAACTACCCTCTATAGCCAGTTTCCTGTCTTTTCCTTCTGCCGAGGCTATGGCAGTAAGAAAGCTGTTGTATCAAAACTTTCTTGACCTGCCAAAGTGAGGATATATTGCAAAAGTTATTATTTAAAAGCAAAAGTAAATGGAACCCTGCTAGGCAAAGGGCTGTATGATGGGGTTGTGGTGGAATGGCTTCATGGGCACAAACAGGGCCAAAAGCATAAACCTTGTTGCCAGGGCTAAATTATAACATCTCCACTTTTGCTGGCTCGGTCACTGTTCAGTGCAGAAAACAATACTCCCTTGGTTGTCAACATTTCCTCTTAATAAATTCATGTTTCTCCTGTGGAAGGTGGTAGGTGTTACGTGTGCAACTAGCATTTGATTCATATGAACATTCAGGCAAGACTTGAACCCATCCTTGGTGGATTTTGGAAGCTGGGATTGTAATAGGCGCTCTCGCACAGATCTAGCTATAAATTCCTCATCTGTTTTCATTCTGTTCACTGGTGGGGGCTGGAAATGCCAAAATGCCCAAAGAAATCTGTTTTTAAGACCTCTCCAACCTGACCAGATGTACCAAGCAGGAGCAATTCACCAGAAATGCAGATGGTATTCAGTTTCCAGCTCAGTTTTGCAAATTCACATGGCAGAAGAGCTGCTCATGGAGCAGCCTGGCAGCTTCAAGTGCTCAGCTCACACCGGAGGCAGTGGGGACAGATGGACATGGCTGGTGTCTTGGAGGGACATGCAGAGACTGAAACACACAGCAGCCCACCGTGCCAGCAGCAGCGCAGACATGGGAATTCCATTCACAACCAAGAGTTAAGGAAACCACAAAGCAGAGAGGTCACCACTTGTCCCTGCTTTGTGGATGAGATGGGACTCTAGCATGGACTTCAGGGCTGCTCCAACTTTCCTCTGCCTTGAGGACCCCATAAGACACTCATTGCATCTCTCTTTTGTGGTTTTTGTGTAAATGCCTTTATCTGTGCTAGTCATCCAAACTTCCTGTGAATGGAGAGAAATAGGCACCCAAGAGGGTGATTCATCTTGTCCTTATGGAGCTGTCTAGAATAGGTCAATGAATCATGCTCTAAAAATGCCTTTTTCTCCCACAGACTAGCAAGGGAATCTCAAAGATGAGCTCAGATTTAGATGCCGAATCTGTGGACAACTGAGGATGTATTTGCCACCCTGTCTCCCTATTTCTTGTTTCTGTGTGGGCAGGCCCAGGGAGGGCATTTCAGAAGACTGCAGGAAGGAGCAGCTTTATTATGGAGAAAGCCTGCAGGTCCATGAAGGACCTCAGTGTCTCCCACCATCAGGGTACCTCCATCCATCTCAGTGCACCACCTTCTGTGCATACATCCATGTACCCACGCAGTTACAGCTTGTGTTCTAAAGCCCATCCCCACCTCTCCTGAGAAAGGCTCACATCCCAGTCAGCACTTTTCCTTCAGCCTGTCCAAAGCCTCGAGCCCTGCCAACGGGGCAGCCATTCGACTGAGTCAGCCACATGGGATTCCTGATTCATCCTGAGCACATGGTTCACTCTTGTGTCCACTTGAGTTTTCTGGAAGTCATCAGCACCACACAACCCTGGGTTTGTGAGCTGACTCTTCTTGCATTCAGGACCAGTCACTGCATATCTCGGGGACTTTGTTTTCACTCTTCTTGCTGGTACATATGGACCAACAACCTGTAGGCTGATGAGAAAAGAGAACTTCTCTGCCAAATTTTCAGGTTTTATCTTTTGCCCTGAGTTTTGCGGAAGCTCAAACCAGACTCATCTATGCCAGTTCTGGTCACCTTCATTGCTGTGTCATGGTCACCATTAATCTCAGCTAACACTACGCAAGTGCTCCAAGCTTCTCTCTAATGAATTGCACTGGAAGGGTGGAGATGGGTCAGCCCCTTCCATGAGCAAGAGCAGCCAAGGGCATTGTAAACAATAAGCAGTCTGCTCAAGGCCTCATTGCTCCAGCCCCTCTGCAATGCTGTCACTTGGGCTCTCTGATTTTCTACCCAACAGCTCAGGCCCTGCCACTTCAGGCATGAGTCAGGTCTTCAGCTGGCAGAAGTCAGCTGTAACCACCTACATGGCTGTATTTCATTGTAACCACCTTTCCAAAGCCAAACAGGGTCTAAATGATGTACATAACTTGACAATGCCAACATCATCAGCCCCGTTAACAGCCAGCACAGTAGTGAGGAAGGGAAGGACACTGCAAGGGGCCTCTTGGATGGACTAACAGGTGAACGAACAGCAGGCACTTGGCAATACATTTGGTGTATTCCTCAGCTATTCAAGAAGTGGGTGTGAATCATGGTACCTGCACTGGCTTCGGTGAGATGTCAGAGCTGAAACCTTATTAAAATGTTTATTCATTTATTTTCAGAGTTTAGTCAATGCAGACATCTGCCTTTAACACAGTGTATTAACTAGGCTGCCAATGGCTTTGACTTTAATTTTATGCATATGTAAAAAGCATAAGTCTAGCCGTGCCACATACTCCTGATTTACAGGCAGAATGAACAGCAGCTCTACCAATTTGCAACCGCCTGATTGATGCTGTGATGCCTGTAGCATAAAATTAAATGGGGCAGCATTATCTGTGGGAGGACGGCTGGACAGCATCTCGCGCTGTGGTTGGCGGTGGGATGGGGACCTCCTCTCAGCGCCGCTTTGTCTTCTCCTCCGCATGTCTTGCATCGCTCGAGTGCTGGTTTGTAAGCACTTCAGAGCACAATTATGATTAACAGCTCTGCTTGCTTGCTCAGTCAGTGTATCTGCTTATCATGGGAGTCATCTTCTGTTCATGATTATGGGATTACCTCCCCTCGCTGCTCTCTGCGTTACCCACTATGAGCACCCCGGGCAGCTTTGCAATTGATAGGGCTCTGTGAAGCTTCCTGGGCGTCTCCAGGGCCACCTGACAGCAGGGGCACCAACCCAGTGCCTGCAGCTGAGCGGGGCTGTTTCCTTCCACCTCGGTGAGTGGAATAATGCGATAGTGGGATGCTCAGGGAAGCCAGGCAGGGTTCAACCATGGGAAAGTGAAAGCATTGTCACCTTTAATTTTTAATTGCTCCTTATCAACTGGCATCAAGGAGGATGAAGTTTCCTGAAATTTTAATTGGCAAACCCATTGACCCATTTCTTTCTGTCCCTGGGTGGCAGCACAGAGGATGTGTTGGGCTGGCAGGAGGACGTGATTCGTGCCAGGATGGGAAGTCTGGAGCTGAGAAAAGCCCAAAACCTTTTCTGAGAGGACATCTTGTGACTAGTGAGCACTCGTCTCACAATGGCCAACTGCACTGTTCTTCGTGCTGATTTCAGTCACAGAGACACAGACACATCTACGGGACAGAGCTGGGGATACTGCACCGACAGCACTTAGAGGACATTGGGGCAGCTGAAGATCTCAAGCAAACATCATAATTGTGAACATCTTAAGCCAAGCTCTTAGCAACAAAAACATGGGCAGATTCTGGCTGTGCTGGAAGATGGCACAACCAGAAATCCCTTTTAGAGGGGAGAAGCTGGGAGGAAATCCTTCCAGAGGAGATTCCTGAGATTGTGGTGTAGGTTCAGGGTGCTCTGATCTCTCGGCTTACCACAGGAACTGGGAGGTGGGAGCAGAGGCAGTGCCAAATGGCTGGGGGACAGCTCTGGGCTTCCCCTGGGGATGATTTCTCCCAGAGCAGCAAGTCCTGGCCAGCACCTGGAGGAGAAGTGCTCTGAGTGATGCCTGGCCTCAATGAGACTGGGAAAACTGTGTCAAATTGACATTGTGCCCATGCCTCATTTTCACAGAATATATAGTATTGTTTAACAAGGAGAAAAATTCTCCTAGAAAGAGGCTGCCAATCACAGAGAGGGGCTTGAAATCCTGTTAGACATGAATATGAATTCAGAGTCATCTATAAAATAACATTCTTGTCAATCAGGAGCTGTGTTACAGACACAAACCCGACGTCAAATCCAAGCATAACAAGGAAGCTGACTGAGTGACAGATTGTGTGGAAGACGTCCAGAACTGGGCTGAAATGCAGTTGGCCAGACATCTTCAGCAGCATTTAGGGATGAACTCACCATTTAAAGTTTCAAGTTTCATTTTTAAGGCAAACAATGCACTCCGTTACCCAGATGGAGGTTCTCTTTGAAAAGAAGTCATTAACTTTTAAATCACCTGATGTCATCCACCACTGAGACACACACACACCTACATAAGGGAGCAGACAAAGGGGCTCCCTGCGATCCACACTGAGGTGATGAGTAATGCCTTCATGTGAAAGAAGCTAATGAAAACAAAACCCTAAAGGGAACCCCAAAAAGCTGATTGGGTATTAAAAAGCACACAACATTCAGTGATAATATGGTAATTCCTAAGGGAGGGCAACTGTGGGAAATGGGAGGGCTACAACCAGCACAACTCCAAATTAGGACTCTCTACAAAAAAAAAAAATCAGATAAAACCCTGCCTATGTGATGCAGCTGGGAAAACATCCATAATTCAGAAAGGCAGATGCTGCCCTGAGACAGGAGCAGGGGAGAAGAGAGTGAAGGGCTGCCACAGCCCCAGCACAGCGGATGGCAGAGCAGCACTTGGTTGGGCTCAGCACCGCGCAGTGGGTGCACGGAGCAGCTCTGCACCTCGCCCTCTAGATGACAGCAGCAGTACCTCTCAGTGCGCTCTGTTCTCTATAGGGATGCTCTCTTCCTCTCTATTCTCTATAGGGATGCTCTCTTCTCCCATCCCACCTCCAGCTCTCTTTCTTCCTGTGCTAAGCCCTGGACACTTTGGAAATTAAGATTTAATAGGGATTCGGGAAGGTGGCTTCTTTATGCAGGCTTAATATTAACTAATTATTCAGGGTAGAGTTGAGAGCAAACCTGGCAAAAATCAGCTGGCATTTCAGGACGATGCGATAACCACCACAATTAATTGCAAATAGATACGTCTCCTTAGATTTAAAATGACAGCTCATTCCTCTGTGTTAAACACCAATTGAGATTATTAAAAACATCTATTGAGGCTCTGGCTTCTCTGCAGTAAAGTATTCATCTGTCCCTTGCTTGTTAGGGCTTGAAAGAATAGATATATTTTTAATAATCAGTTGCCATTTTAAATACTGTAACATCCCAATTAGACTCAAATTAAACTTAAACATCCCAAATAAATTAACTTCTCATTTAATATGTTAATTGAATGAAGATGTTTATGGCTTTGAAACGTTGTTCCTTCAATTCTTGTTTGAATGAAGGTGTGTCACACTACACAGAACATTAACTCCTGTGCTTGCTCTGCTCTGCATGTGCTCCTTCACAGACTGATCTCACAGCAAATGGAGTTGCCCGATGCTGAGGATGTGGGTTTGTCAGCTTCATATCTAACCAAATCCTCAACACTGTGATTCTGGGCTGTGTCAGTGCCACTAGGTGCAGGTGAGAGGCAGCAGATCCATCCTGAGTCCTGGAAAACAGGTATGGAGGTGTTCCCCATTGGGAAATTCTCTCTTTTCCATAGAGTTATTGCTGAGCCATGGCTGATGGCATACAATAGCTGTGCGGGTCCGTAGAGGGAATCCTTTCCATTCACTATAATAATTCATACCCTTGTTAGCAGCCTCAGCCAAAGGCCAAAGGAAGCTCTTTGTAGGGCTGGAGTCAGCCTCCCCAGGTTGGTTTTCATCCACATCACTAGATAGGGAACTCAGTTTCCCTCTACTAGGGAGTTTACCCACTTTCCGTGGGGACTGAGAAGGCATTAAGGTCTCCTTTCAATGCAGGAGTTTTCCACAATGCTAGATTTTAACCAAAGAAACCCTTCAACCATTTATTCTTGTGCTTTGTTTCCCTGCCTTTTGGTGCACAGAAAGAAGCCTTCTTGGGTGCAGGACTGCAACACTTTGTCACTCTGCAGCTCATCTCCAGGCAGAGGTCACCTCCTTCCCTTGCAGGTATGGATGTACATCCCTCACTGGGTCATCTTGGTATCAGAATAATCTCTTCTATCCCCAGCTAGAAGAAAAAAACAATTGTTTTTTGTACAGATGTGCTTCACTTCATGCTTGAGCCCACTCAGCCCAAGTGGACTGAATATGTAAAAGAGCTGGAAAACAAATGTGTGCAGTGTACTGCTTGTAGGAGGTGAGTCAGAGCCCGAGCTTAAAATAAGGTCTTGGAGCTCCCCTATGAGCAGCTGGTGCTTGCAGAATCCCAGACCCCAGCATTCCTTCTCAGTTCCTCAGGACTTGCCCAGGTCTGATGGATGCAAATCACATCCCCTGGACCCCCAGATTGTTTGCTCTCCAACACAATTAGCAGAAAAGCACAGAAAACAGGACAGCCCACTTGAAGCAATACACTGAAAACCAGGGGCTTGACTGCCTCTTTTGTTTGTCTGGGATTATCCTCATTGTTATTTCATAATCCTCTGAGTACAGCTCCTTGCAGAGAGGCACTTCCAACAGCCATCAGCAATGATCTATCTGGAGAGCAGGATTAGAGGTCGCATCATCTAAACACAGAAATCACTTGAGATTCATCAGATGCCTTTTTGCTCCACATTCTTTTAATTGTTGTTTTTATTGTTGTCACACTTCTGTAAGGCTTCTAGGGAAGGAGGGAAGGAAAAGGTTTATTAAGACATCTCAGCAGACGCAGCACCTCCTTTGTACCGCTGTGCCCGTAGGGCTTGGTAAGTGAGCAGCATCACCATGGGATCGGCTCCTTCAACCCCTTCAGTCAGCAAACGTCCTCAGTGTGAGGAGATGGGGTTTTATGGGGGCTATATTTTTAGAAGAAGACAAATAAAAGTGACTGACTGGATATTTTCCATCAAAAAAGAAAAAAAAAAAAAGAACTCATAAACTGTGTTGGAAGCTTATGGTCCCTCCAAAGCAAGCCAAGCTCTTATCGCAGCCCCTTCTTCAGTCTGGATGAGAAATAAGGCAGCAGAGAGCATACACTGCTGAATGCACTGCGCTTGGCAGCCAAGCAGTTAACAGAGCACGAAATGCCGATGGAGAGGGCCATGCCCTGCTTGCAACGCACAGCCACGTGTGGGGCATCCCCCGGCTGATCCACGCCAGGTCTTTGTCAGGTGAAACCTGCTGTGTTGTTTTAAAGGAGATTTTGCATTTTATCTCTTGTACGTCTGACTCAGTTGCTAAGCAACATCCCCACCAGGCTCTGGGATCGTTCCTCTTACAAACGGGAAACAACAACAACAAAAATCCCTCCGTGTTCAGCAAAACGAGGCAAAGCCCTCTGTGCCCACGCTCACCCTACAGCCAGAGCCAGCCGGTCGCAGCAGCTCAGCCCGCGCACAGCATCCTTCCATTCCACCTGCTCTGGAGGTGCTTCTCTCCATTGCCATCATTTCCCAAAGCTGTTGGAGAGATCCAGGCAAAGGAAAATGTTTTTCTCCCCTCCACAGCTCCAGTTTAGGGCTATTGGGGCAGACAACTGACCCCCAAGCACCCTGCACCAGAAGCCTCAGGGTAAAGGTGCATTGATTATCTCATGTCTAACTGTGCAAAAGGAAAATGCTGCTGTGGAACTATCAGATATATCTGCATCAGTGTGGAAATCTTCCTGGCTAATTAGCGACACTCGAGGCAAATTAGGCTGAGACAAATGAGGGGCTTCTTTCTTTCCTTTCTCTGCAGACGGTGTATGCCCAGAACCAACCCCAAGCCTTGCGATAGACTCTTTGCCATTTATCTCCTGGAGCAATGGGCATTTTGCCATTTTTCCCCAGAGCAGCAGCTGCGCCAGGCCTGGGCAGGGCAGGTCACTGCACGTATGCAATTTGCACCTGCTTGTCACAGCAACACCATGCCCACGTGTGCCAGGATGGAGCCTGGAAGAGGCACCGCTTTCAGCTCAGTGGTGTCAGAACAAAGCACTTTGCACACCCGATCACAGCCCCATCACTCAGCAGTTGTCCCGGTGCGTCGCTGCCAAAACTCAGCCCTGCACAAAGGAGTGAGAGGGGAAAGCAGGGAGTGAGGATTTGTTGGCGAAAGATAAAACTGCTGAAGTGCCTTTGAAGGAGCTGTTTGCTTGGGAAAACGTGCGGAATTACAGCTCAGCTGGAGCACCGGCGCTTTGCAAGTGGCGATGTCACAGCTGCCTTGGTGCCTCCCAGCAGAGCTGCCTGTAACCCATGAGCAGGACATAGGAACAGCTCCCGGGCTGCTCCTCTTCTTCCCAGATAGCCCCAGTTGGATACATTTTGAAGGTACATACCTGCGTCCCTCCAGCTGGAGGTAGCACCTGCACCACACTCAGCCGGCAAAATGAGTTTATGTGTTGCTAAACCCGATGTTTCCCCAAACTGGGCTGTTTAACATCTCAGTTACTTAATGCAAGTATTATTGTTATTAAGATTATAATCCATTATTCCTCTGATTGCAGCCAGACAGGTTGCCGTACAGAGCCCAATATTTCTTCCTGCCTCTTCCATGCACATCAATTATTTCTCTGGGTTTTATAACACATTTATAGGGTTAGGCTAATAGATGGAAAACAACTCCAGATTGTCTAAAAGTTGCAGAAATCATTAGGTAATGAATAATCAAAATTACTTCTAATGACTTTAATTAATTTCACATAGGGGCCTTTTCGATATCCCACTCTTCCTCCCCACTGCTTGGGAGTTTTGCCAGTGGCTTCATTACGTTCAGGTTCCCTTCAGCTTGTCTGTCTCAGGAGTGAGGATGCCATCGAAATAAGGATGCTGAGCTGCCATCTGCATGGCAGGAAGCTGTTAGCAGCTCGTCATTTAATAGCATCCATGGTCTGCAGACACAGAGCCAAGGTTGGCAGGTTCCCCCACACTCCAGGAATGCAAGCAGGGGAAAATTAGCCACGTTTAGGTTCTTGTAAAACAAGCATTTACAGAGCTTCAGAAAAATAAATGTGTCCATAAAACGTAAGCGCGATAGAAAAAAATAATAGTGGTTGGTTGGGTTTTTTTCCTAAGCAAACACTTTCCTGCCTGTCTTGCAGCTGAGATATTGCAATTTTATGCTGGTGCATGCGGCCAGAGAATGATGCTGAATAGGAACAGATGGGCAATGTATGCAAATGGCTCTGGCAAAATGGAGAGGGACAGGATCGTGGTCACCCAGGCATCCCACTGAGGTGGGCACTGGGGTGGTGGGGCACACAGAGCTCTCCTTGCTGATGGATGGATGCAGGAAAAAAGGCTTCTGGGGAGGCTGTGCGCAGAGCTCCCTGGTACTCCAACACCAGTGAGCTACTCCCATGTACAGGAACCCTCCTGGATGAAAACCAGAGAAATGCTGGGGCTTACATGGCTTGCAGAGGTTCCATCAGCACTCCCAACCTGTGCCAACTGCAGATTGGAAAGCAGGGCTCCCAAAAAGTGCACTCAGAGGCATCAGGATTTGTCCTGACATGAGATTTGAATTAAGAACCATTCCCACGTGACAAGTAAAGCATCGATATCACCTCCTGGAGAGCCTGGGGTGCTTCCCCAGCTGCCCCTCTGGCACACCTTTTCCTGGGATGGCAGATCCATGGTGTAACTTCTGGGCTGAAGGAAATGCTCCTGGTTTCCCAGAGCTTCGTTCCACTCAACAGTGAGATGTCAGTGGCATTGCTAACTCCCACCTAATGCCTTTCTTCTGGAGACAGCAGCACTTCACCCCTGATTTCAAAGGGAACCTGAGTAGGTGCTGGCAAAGAGCTGACCCAGAGAAACCTGGATAAAACCTAAAGGCTGTCTTATCAGCTGGTGGATCTGCATTTAAATCAATCAGACTGCCCATTTGCATCTGACCTTCACATGTGTGACACTGGTGTCAGCACTGAGGTGTACAACGCGGAGATCACCTCTGTCCAGAGGAAGAATGTTGTTTGAAGATCTGCCCATTGATTTACCCATAAAATAGACCACATCTTTAAACTGCATATGAATTGGTGCTTTATTATTCCTTATCTGCTTTGTGTTATGGTTGGTAAATTTGTTTGAGCCAAAATGTTATAAAAATACACTTTAAAGCCCTAATAAAACTGGAGTTAACATTATGCACAGCTTGAAGCCTTGGGAATTGACTGTAAGGAAAGGAAACCTGCTCCAGCTCTCCCTTACAATAAACCCTGGAATTAAGCACAGCCTTGGGCTTGTCTGCAGCACAACCTTGGGAACATGAAGGGCAGCTCCTAGCACAGGGCAGGGAAACATCTCGCAGAGAGCAGCTGACACTGCCAGGTGAGCGTGGGATGAATACTGTGGACTGGAAGCGTGGGGAAAAGGAGATAAAAACAGATGAAAGTAAGAGTCCCTAATGTTCTTTTAACATGGGAATGGGAGTTCTTGGGCCTCGAGATGTAGCTCCCTGTGGCTTTCATCCAACAGTCCCCACTGCATCCCATATTAACCCCCATTATCACTCTGGTTCATTTTTTTGTCCCTATCCCCACCATTAAATGTCTGGGCTAGAAATTCCCTTCTGTGCAGAATGAAAACATCTTTTAACCTCTAGACAGTTTATACTTATTTGCTCTCATGCCAAAATTGTCCATTAGCTTAAATAGCACTACTCTTTCTCAATGTTTACCTCTCTGATGTATTCATATTGAACATTCATCTCCCTGCCTCTGCTGCACCTGGACATGTCTATTTTATGGCTGATACCACAGCAAATGCTTAATGTTCCACTGTTTTCTTTATTGCTATAATTGATCTGCAGGTTCAGAATGCATCCACTCATCTTCCAGACCTCTGGATGACCATCCATCATGACCGTTGTCTCCTTGTCTTGTGACACAGCTTGCCAGAAAACCTGGCAGCCCTTCCATGGCCAAAAGGATGACCTTGTGGTGCTTGTAGGACAAGGCATGGGACAGCTCGGCCTTCTGCTCCCAGTCCTACAGGAATCCTGGATCAGCACTGAGCACTGATTAAGGAATGTTTGACCTTTAAAGCAGTTTCCTACATCAACCGAAGTTGTGTTTCAGCTGCTGAAGTCCCAGTGCCAGATTAAAACATCTACCACGAGAAATAAAAGGTCACTAAATCTGAACCTTTCACCTCTGCGTCCAGAGGACGAGAATGAACATGTTGAGCAATGCAGTTCCTAAGATGTTCTTAAATTTCTTTTAGCACCAGGGAAGCTTTGGGGACCTGTGATATACCTAAACAATGGAGATTTATGGGGAAAAGGCTGTCCATCAGCATTTCTCACTGCACACACAGGCTTTGCCAGCTCCATGTAAAGGTGCAGCCCCAGCTCAGGTGGGAGTTGTGTGCCACCAACACAAATTCTTGAGCTGCCTCTGTCAGAGGGGAAGGTGAAAATGTGAAGCCCAAGAATGGAGCTGCCACAGGGCTGAAGATGCCCACTGGGATGTTAATTGAAATAGCAATGGCAACCAGGACTTTGCAAAACTATTGCAGGCCAGTCAGAATTTACATAGGTTGGAGACAGCAACCATCACTGTCTGCAAGGCGAAGGGGCTCTGATAGATACTGTTTGTGTGCTTACCAAGTTTCTTCAGGGCACTGAGATTCCACCCTCGTGGCTCAGTATTTCCCTCTCCGGTGGGACTGTGAGTGCCTGCAGACAGGGAACAGAGCCCTGGCTAAATCGCAAAGATCAGGAATGAGTGAAAATACCTTTGGCAACCAATGGGGCCTTTTTCCAAGTGCCTGCTGGAGGTGAGGAGATAAAGTTCCTTGCAGTATAGTAACAATGCAAGCATCCAGTTGCACAGAGAAAAAGAAATAGCCCAAACTTGAGCCTGCAAATGAAAATACATTGAAAATGTAAAAGAATCTTTGCCAGCCATCTGAACCAGAGCCATTGGGAAGGCTGCTGAGGAAACAACACAGTGACCCCAGGCTGACTCCAAAGCAGTGCGATGGATCCATGTGCCAGGAGCACAGTGGTGGGAGGAGGCCTTCCTTCCCAGTCCTTCCTGAATTTTTTCCACTATCTCTAAGAGCCTCAGGTAACTTTGAGATCTCTCCAGCACTGACTTCCAGCACATCCAGCGTTGTCTGAGTGTGGGGCCTCGAGCATGAACCAGAATATCATGACATTCACGTCCCATTTGGGAAGGCTCTGCAGAAGGACAGCTCCAAGCAAAATGTGTTCATGATATCGGTGCTTGCTTCTCTGACACTTTTAGGCCTTTCTTAAATGTGAAGAGCAGCATGCTGCAATAGCTACAAAAGCAAGATGAAGCCAGAGGACCTGGTCCTCAGTTTTGCCCCTGTAGGAGCCTGGGTCTGAGTTATCACCATGCACAGTGTACATCTGATTCACTTCAGCTGAGGGCATTTGGCCTAAACTAACAATCAGGGTAGAAAAGGCTCGTTTGAAATCATAATAATAACCATAAAACAAGGTTAATGGATCCTGTGGCACCTACAGAAGAGCTTCCATCCTTGGCAGGATCCTTTTCATTCACTCGTGTTCTTTGACATAGAAGAGGTTTTGCTGTAACCTATGCAGAGGAATTTCATTCACTCCTGTGCCAGGAGAGCACTGTGCCTCTGCTGTGATGTGGGAGGACTGCATTCAAAATTAATAAATAATCCTTTTCAGGCAGATTTTCCATATCCTCTTTTGTAACCCAGTGACTTGTAGAGCCACCTGAACCCACACAAAGAAAGAGAAAACAGTGCAGGTAAAACACTGATAGGAGGGATGGTTTTGCAGCTGCTTTACATGACCTTATTACTGACACAAGGCACCCGGTGATGCTGAACTGCCCTTTTGTATTCGCTGCCTTGGCTGCTTGTAGGTTCTTGGATCCAGGCTGATACTAATGCAAGCGTAGTACTCTGGCAGCCTGGAGAGAATGGTGACTGTCCTGCTCACTGAGCCCAGCCCAGTCCCTCCGAACTGCCCTTCTTTGCTGCCAATAACCATTGCAGTCACATGGCTCCAGCCTGTCAGGGCTCCAGGTTCCCATCTCCTGCTCTGACCTTGGGCACTTCCTCAGTTTCCCCACCAGTAAAACAGAAATAGTGCTTCCATCCTTCCCGGAGCCCTCCGAGACATGCAGCAGAAAAGTATGGCTTAAAGTGCACTTACGACGACAATGGATTATTTATTATTCCCCCAGGAAATTGTTCCTCAGCCTGATACATCTCATTGTTAAAAAGCTATTCTTGATATTCGCTATGATTTTGTTCCTTCCCCAATCCCACTGCATTACTCATAGTAATATTCCTTCTCTTGTTTCCCTTCCCAAGGGGAAAGGAGAAAGTTGCGTTTTTAGAGGTGACTTTTTGTGCCTTGTTTTTGTACCCAGCAAAACTTTCCCGAACACAACTGCTGAGCACCTCCAGTGGCCTTGAAACTCATTCAGTGAAAGCCACTCTGCCCCCCTGAAAGTAATTAACTGGAGTGATTAGAACGCAATGCTCTGTCATCTTCATTTGCTTCTTTGTTTTGTTTGAATTGAAAAGAAAAAGAAGACCTACCTCAAGGTCCTCCAGTGTGATTTCACATCCTCCTCCTGCTGCTGAAAAGAGGCAAGGGCTATGGGTAAATTGTCAGCTGATTTTTAATAAGAATATTATTAAGTGTACGCGTTGATGTATTAATTAAATAAACCCTCAACTGCTTCCCTTTCCATTATCTTTTGTAACACATTTTGCATTCCCATCCCCAGTGGCTGAGTTTCAAATGCCCACACTGAAAAACTCCATCGAGGAGATCAGCAAGCTGAGCAGACATTTATTTCCTTCTGAGACGTCTCAGTGAAAGAGGGAACACGCATTAACCTGGCCATGACAAGAGCAGAACAAAATTTGCCTTTCAGAGGTAAAGAATGATCCACTAAGAAAGAAATTGTCAGAGTGGATCAGAAGGACATTTTTCATGCCCTGTTATGCACGTGACGAAGTTTCCTTTTCTAGCACCTTTCCCAACTTGACTGGCACCTCAGAGACCAGAGGGTGCAAGTCATGAGTCTAATCCTGCCAGCAACGGGAATGTTCCCAAGGACAGGAAAATCAGATCCTTCAAGACAGCCTAAAGGAGACGTGGGACCCTGCATGTGTTTTCCAGTGAGAGAAGCTCCATTGTGGAGACCACAGGAGATTCGCTGGGAACACTGGCCAGAAACCCACACATCAGTGAGATTCTAATTGAGATGTGGTCCGCGTTTCAGCCCCCATGTGCCACAAGCAAGATAGCAGAGACAGATGAGGTTTTCACCATCCCTGGAGATGTTTGAGAACCATGGAGATGCAGCTCTGGGGAACATGATCAGTGAGCATGGTGGGATGGGTTGGGGTTGGACTTGGTGGTCTTAGTGGCATTTTCCAACCTTCGCGATTCTGTGATTCTATGAGGCTTCTTGTCAGACCCATCTCACAAACACACTCAGAACTCAGAGAAACCCAACGCCATCTTTGTCTCTCTTTCATATTTAGGTGAAATGGCTGTCAAGGACCTACAGCTCCTCGGGCATGACTGCGATTTTGTGCTGTCACGGAAGCCCAACCCCTATGTGGGTGACCACTGTCCCTTCTCTTTCTCCCACTTGTTCAAACACAGAGGCACGGACTGATGGGTTTGGGGCAGAAAGCTGTGTATAAGGACATGGAGAAACTCCCCAATCCAGATGTTAATTGCATCTGGGCTGAGTGATACAGCAGTTTATTGATCTCATTTTCTCCTTTTCTACATGCAGTTGAACAGTGGCAGCCTATGATTATTTTAACTGACTGACGTGCATGGAAATCCTTTCATTATAGGGGAGAACCACACCTGAGCAAGTGAGTTTGGAAACACAGAGACCCGAGTGCAGCATTCCTGCATCCTCCAAATGGCACAGAAGGAAGGGATGTGTTGGGGAGAAGCCAGGAGGGGACGTTAAGGAGGGATTAGTGCTCCTCTGAAACAGCAAACAGAATTAAAATGGAAATACATAGGGAGGTTGAAAAGTCAGCTGCTAAATGCTCTGCAAGTGAATGTTGTTAAATATTTAAATTTCACAATCAAGCACATTTTTGTTTATTGAAAAAAAAAAAAAGAGAGAAAGAAAGAAATGCCCAGGAGGACTCTGCAGCTGAGTCATTAAGCAGGGTAATGACATTTCCACCTCTCCCCTCTATAAATAATTAGAAGTGAGTTATGTGCAATGGAGGAATGGCACTGGGGTTATGCAGGTGTGGGATGGACTGGCCTAGACCACCAGGCTCCATGTCATCCCCCACAGCTCAACCCAGGGCACCAAGCTCAGGGACATTGTAATTGTCAGGAAAGGGGTTCCACCTCCACCATTATTCCCCAGGGGCTACCAAGGAGATGTTAGTTGTGCCAGGCTGCTGGGAGGTGGTGGGGACGCACCTGCCAGCACAGCTTTCTGCTCTTGCAATGGTCGTCGTTCATCTCAGCTGAGAACGGAGCTACAAATGCGTATAAAAATGAGTTAATCTTAAATCTTGTTTCAGTATTTTCAATTAAAACAAAACACCGGGGGCTGACCTGAAATTTGTTTTCTCGTTTTATTTTCTCACCGTTTCCCAGTGGAGACTTCAGCAGAGCCGACAGGATCCGGCCGAGGAGCTGTTTTTTTCACACAGCTGACTGTTAACTTGAAATGGTTGTTCTGAGGTACTACGGAAGGCCCCTCGTTTTCGGTGTTCAGAAGTTTCCACAAACACCAAGCCACTTCCAAGCCTTTTGAAGCAAAGCTCAGCTTTGCAGAATTGAGCTGGAGCAGATCTCCTCCACCAGCCCTCACCCACTGCGGCCGTTAAGAAGAGTTGTGTCTTCTCCCACCTCCAACAAAAGCCATAGCGACATCAGTATGAGCAAACACTAAAAAGAAATTGCTCATAAACAGTGAATTCCTCAACACAGACTCCACTCAAATCATCATTTAAATACAAATTTCCAAACTTATCTCCTGCCAAAAAAGAAATGCATTTAAACAGCTCTGAGCCGTGTGTACTATAACACCTTATTTGCCCATTCTAATGGGCCAGGAAAGGAGATAAAACTCTCAGAGAGCATTCCAAATTTCTCTTCCATGCTGATATTTACAAAGATCTGAATCAAAGGAGGGAGAAAGAGTAGAAAACTGGTTTCTGCTTTGAAGCTTTGAACACTTAGGGTTAGATCAGATAAAGGGCTTGAGCAGGGGGGTGGATAGCAACTCTGGACTTTCATCTCTCAATCCTACATAAGTGCTGCTGAACCCTAGAAGTGCCTGAGCTCTGAATCACACTGTTTGACATGAAGGTATTTTAAGCATGGATTTATGTCTGAAAGTTTGGCTCTAGCCTCTCTGCTAGCTTCCACCCGTGGTTTTAGGGACTCAGGTGGTCGCCGTGCAATGCAAAGCCAGTGAAAGCAAGTCACTCGTTGAGGGTTTTGCACGGCAAGCTCCCATGGAACTATGTCCATGGCTTTTCAAAGTCCTGAATTTTGGAACTGTCTTTTGAAAACCCTGCTCTGTGACCTTCTGGTAATAAAGTGCTCTCAAAGCAGGCTTGTGCCTTGAGACACCTAGTGGGAGGGGGTCTGGAAGGAGAAACCAAGGCTGGGAGACGCCGTGCTGCTGGTTCTGAATCACTCACAGAGCCCAGTTCTCTGTTCTTCCCATTTCCTCATATTTTGTTGGGAGCTCAGTGAGTAAAACTACAAAGAGCATCCTTCTGCCCTGGAGGGAGAACAGCTGGCCGGGCTGTGCACGCATCTCCTCTCCCTTGTACATGGGAAACGCTCCCTTTCTCTCTGACTACACTTCAGGACAGTTCTGTGCATTAACATTATTATTCATGCATGATCCAGAAAATGTTATCTACAGAATAACCGTCTGCATTTAATAAAATTTTCAAAGCTACACTGGTACACCGTTCACATTATTTTGTTCTGAGTGACAGATCAGTAGTGCAGAGGGAACACTCGGTTCCTCTGCTCATCAACACAAAATAAAAGCAGGGTGTTTTGCAGGGATCTGGTGGAGCATCAATGAATTTGTTCCAATCTCTTGAGCACGTCTCCCACGGGCAGTATTTTATTTTCCACATGGAAGCAACCTCTCTCTTTGGAGATGAGCAGGCCAGCAATGTAACTGAGCTATCCTGCTTATGATGAGAGAAAACTGCCCAGAGGCGTTCCACGCTCTCAATGCAGTAATCAATACAGCAGTGATGACGCAACACGGATGGCCAAGGACTGTGACACGCACATAGGGATGGGTGCACAGCCAACGACAACACTCAACATCAGAGTAGGGATTTGGGGGGAGTTTGTCACACTGCAGGTATATTTGTGTTCAATTAATTTTTTTCCCTTTATTTATCTCTTTTCTGATCTTAAGGTCCCTTCCAACCCCTATGATTCTGTGATTCTGTGATCATAGAATGGCTTGGGTTGGAAGGGACCTTACAAATCAAGTCCAGGCCGCTGAAAAAAATATGAGCCATTTCACATATTTATGTCCCATTTACTGTCCATTGGCATACCCTCAGGTGTTATTTAACGCTTTGAAATCTGCCTGTTTTCTCAGTCCCGGCTCAGTCAGGCCCTCTGCATCTCTCAGGAAGAATCCATCCCGTCTGCTGGAGCTGGTGGGCTCAGAGCCAGGGAAGTGTTTGTGATCTCACTGCTGTAACAATGCCTCCTTTGTCAGTGCTTTTTAAGGGAAAAGCTGCTAAACGAACTCTAATATTGCATGCCATAGGGGAAAGTTTAGAAACACAGCATAATTAGGAGTAGGAAAAGCTTTCTGGTTTCCCTTACATTAGGGATTTGCCACAGCTAGTTTCTCCTGAACCACAGAAATTTACTTCCTGGCACTGAGTGAATGGTAGAAACAACTTCCCACAATGAGGCACACACGTGACACCCCGGGGCTCATAAACAACAATTGTTACAGGATAAACCTATTTCCAGGGTCTGCAAACTCCTCCCCCCAGCTGGCAGAGCCCTGATTTTCCACGTTGTGATTCAGACCTTCAGTAAGCTCCTTGGTTTGTTTGATGTGTTAAAGACCTATCAGTGAAAACTCAGCAATACAGAGTGTGGGAATAGGAGACCTCTGCAAAATAATGACAGATATGCTTGGAAAAATTACTTAATGGGATGCATTTGGGCTGTCTGGATCTGCATCAAGCCCATTTCCCTTGAAATGCACCTCCCTGAGAGAAAGTGGGTGGGTATATAACGGGATGCAGAGGGGCTATAGGAGGTTTGCAGGTAGAGGCTGGGTGGAGCTGGGGGGTTTCATGCTGCTGGCCTGAGAAACAGTGCCAGCTTTTGAGTGTGAACAAGGAGGGGAGCATGAAGAGGATGAAAGGTCCCTAAAGGGAAAGCCAGGTTGGTGTGGCACCTCTGTGGCTGGAAGTGTGGGTGCTGAGGTGTAGGTAAAAACTGCTCTGAGCAAGGATCTGGCTCTGTGGAACACCAGGGTGGGGAGGTGGGGGATTGCAACCCTAAGTGACCTTGATGTGGGGCTTCCCTCCTGCAGTCATAAGGAAAGATTTGCTACGTTTTGGGATTTTTAAGCAAGGGTTGCTAATGGTCTATAAACAGGCTCAGAGCTGGGGAGTTTCTGCTAACCCAGGGCCCCAACAACTGTACTAAAAATGTATCTGAGAAGTACTTTGTATATACAAGGTTCTGAGTGCCACTCTCTGGTGGTGCACACTTCCCTGGCAAAATGGGTCCCCGCAAATCTCACTCAAAGTATTTCAGTGCGTGTATGTGGTTTAGCTTTCAAGCAATGGTGTCTCAGCAGCTCTAAGAAACTTGGGATTTATGGGAGTCTTCCACAAACCTGGGTAGATTGTGATTGTAATATACTTGTACCCAAGTACAGCTGTACTACTGCCCAGGGATGCTGGAGTTGGCCAAACAGGGAGATGCTTACCTGGCTTGCATTTGTGTAAACACTCTATATGTCTTTCCATAGCATATTTCTATCTCTCTGTCTTTGAAAACTGAGTGCCTTCACAACCAGATCCTGCTTACCTTGCTCTGAGTGTATTTTCTTGACTTACAGACTTCACAAATGCAAGAAGCTTAAATTTTTAAGCATTTGCAACCAGTTTTCCTTCCATCTGCCAGCAACTTGGAGCCAGATGTAACTGGCTCAAAGAGATTGGAGTGTATTTTTCTGTTCAATATTTGAAAAATGGTTTTGTTCATGTTGCTGATGGCTCTTTGAGCAGAGTAAATATTTGATGGTGGCTAGTGCTGTGAAAACACGTGCTGGGCTTTAGTTGTGAAAAAATAATTTTATTAAAAGCATGCAAGCTATTAGCGTATTAACTGCTTGCTAGAGGTGTATTTGGTAATGGTCAAAAAAGGCCAATGGCAGAAGTAAGAAAAATAGCAGTTCATAGAGACCTGAACTGCCTGGCAATTACTATGAATCTTCCATGTTGAATGCCAAGGGCCAGTGCCAGTTGCCTGCACACCAGGAGTTCTGTTTGCTGGCTCCAGCAGCTCCTCGTTCATCATCTCCTGCAGATGCTGTTCCTGCAGAGGGTCTGATGATCTCTGCCTGAGGGGCACCAGAGCTCACACAGCTCCAGCATGCACCCTGTGGTGGGCACCGAGGAAGCAGATTTCCATTATCAGGTAATTATCTTGGTGCCTTGAGCCCAAAACAATCCCAGGAGGCTGATCTGGGACTGCTGGCAGGACATGGGGTGGTGCAGCATTCCTGCGGTGAGGCTCATACACCTCGAATGCCTTTCCCAGTCTCTCTGTAGTCCCATCTGTCTCGAGGTGACTATGCCAAGACCCTATGGCTATGGACACCCACGCCTGCAAACAGCCAAGCAAATGCAGTGCTGGTGCTCCTTCCCTCCCTTCAGGATCTGGGAAAGCCCTTCTGGCTATTGCACAGGGACTGGTCGGAGGCTGTGAATAATATGGTGCTCTTCCCTTAAAAATGACATTGATCTCACGCTGAGGTGTGCAGCTCCATTCTGAATACCTCCTCTGTAATACATTAGACAGGCTGTCCTTCTCACAGGTTTCATACTTTTAAGATGTTCTTAGGATTCCTATGTCTCCCTGTGATGCTCCCTAGTTTGGGAACACTGTACTACAAGTATAGATTGCTGATATCTTGGGCACCCTTTAGTTCAATTACTATGATATAATCTGGAAAACACTGTGCAATCCATCCTTTCTCCTCTCTGAACAATCGTATTGCTCCACAAGTCTTTCTCCTTTACAACTTCAGAACCATTTACTGCAGCTTGGGCTTAATACTGCATTAAATGAAGTTCAAAGGTGGAGAAAATGCTAAACGAAGCCTAATCCTTTCCTAGCATATATAAATATTTCTAAGCAGCTCAGTATTTGCAGCAAATTGCTTCCCTGGAGACACTCTCCTGGACCATAACTACATATACATTTCAAGTCTTTAATACTGACTGAGCAGTGGAAGAAGAAATTGATAATGAGCTGGGGAATATCGCAACACTGAGACTGAACCTGCATGGATGCTGCCAGTGTGAGCCTCTCTAGCCACTGGCCCGGCTCCATGGTGTAAGAAGAAATCCATGGTGTATCATAATGAAGGTGCCCAGTGTAGCTCACTCCAGGGTGCGGTGATGCTGGCACCTGCCTTTGTATCATCTGGCTGGAGTGGATGAAACGTGACCACTGGGGTTGCTTGGACTGATCTAACATGATAGATTGCCTGAGGCTGAGATGGGAGAAAATAGCTTACAAAAGCTTTTTTGGTATCTCTGTGATGCACTCTGCTCTAATGGTTACAGCAGCTGCTTACTTGTAGTGTTATTTCCACGTGAAATGGGGACAGTGCTGCTTAGCCCAGGAGCAGGTTTGCTCCTCAGCAGAGGGAACTTTGTTAACCTCTGCTTAAATCTTCTCTCAAGCCGTTTTGCTCTGGAAAGCAGCAACATTTTGCGGTGGTAGAAGGATTGGTGACATGGATCGTGCTGCTGGAGGAGGGTGAGCTGCTTCCCAAGGCACAGGGATCAGAACCACATGTCCTGTGGGTGGGGAAGGAGCAGCTGCAAGAGAATGGCATGGGAACAGGGATCTTGGTGATGAGCAGTGCTACAGCAGGGGAGCTAATGATGCTTCAGAGATTGGTGCATGCTGAACTGAGGTTGAACCAGAAGGATTGTTCTCAGGGAGGCTTTGTCTGAAAAGTGACAGCAGCTGGAGTCACTCACAGCCCTGTTGAGGAACAAGGATCCAGTATGTCTAACACTGAGCTGTGAAATGCTGACTGGAGCTGACTGCGTGACTGTGCTTTCTTTTCTTCTGGGGCTGCCTCTGACACTTGCTGTCAGGATGCATGAGGGTTTCCACACGCTGGAGGCATTAGGGGCCTGTGCCAGGAGGGCTGAGATCCTCCTGATGCAGAACTGACTGCATGGTGGTCTGCTTTGCTTTCCAGGCAGGAAAATAGCACTGCAAGGACACGCTGGGGGGCACAAACCTCTTCACACCCACCGTGCTGAATGCTCTCTGCAAATGACTTTGAAAAAAGCTCTTTGAACCAATTCCATGTAAGCTGCAGAGAACTTCATTATGAAAAATCTTTGTTTGCTCTGGAATAACTGAGAGTATGGGGTACTGTTTTTGCTTGCAATTTTTGTGATCAGCTCTCAGCCTCTGTAAATGCCTCCATGGGAGCAATGTGCTTTTTTTTCTTTCATAATTGACATACTGTGTGAAACCACAGTGTGCTGAACACCTTGCCTTTGTGCCACTGAGAAATAAAGCAGCAGCCCCAGGCTGGCACGAACGCACCTCTCCTGCCCAACCCAATGGGAGGTCTTCATCGGTCCCTCCTGCTGATGGAGGCTGCCTGGGTCCTGCTTGCTCAGCTCCTGGGGAACCTCCATCAGCCTGGGGGAGAAGCCACAGCTGGATGTGCCCACTTCACCTCTGGCTCCTTCCTCAGGCCCGCTGCTGACATTAGGAAGGACGCTATGCTCGTTGTCCGAGATGAATGGCTATGTCTCAGGGCTATCTGTCTGCTAAAGGCTTGCTTTGTAGAGACATGAGACATGGCTGTAAGCTGGTCTAACCACTAGCCTTAGTAGTGATTAATCTGTAAGACTGATACATGGTTTTTATTCTTTCCATTTTAGAGTCTCTCAGACTACAAAGGAATCTGGAAGGATTTGATAGCTGAGGCTTTTCTTGTCGCAAGAACAAAGGGTAAGTAGCTATCTCTTTCAGCAGCCTAGAGAGGCTTCTAGCCAAGGCTGAGAGATTAAGAGAAGCTACCTGGCAGGCAAGTTGGCTTTTAAAGGGAAAAACAGGCTTTTAAGCTTTTGAGACAAGGGAGAGCTGAGCTGAACACACAGGGAGCAGCAAGCGAAGCAGAGGTGTTTTATATGCTCTCCTGGTTGCAAGGGTAATGGAGTAAGAAAGAATTAGCAGAACCCCTTTGTTTTGCTTTTTGGACCCTTGTAGCATAACAAGTAAATGTTATGTAGTACAGGCATGTTTTAATTGCTCTTGATTGCTTCTGACTCACTTGCTGTCTCAGCTGTTTCAGCTGCAGTGAGGAGTTTACCTCTGTAAGTGACCTCAGAGTTTCCTCTGCCTCCACCTTCATTAGTGCATAAATATTTCAGAGGTGAGCACAAAGCCCAGGTATCCTACAGCTGCGGCAATGGATATAAGCTCAGAAGTGTCTGAGTAACTTTTCCATAAGCCCCATTTACTTTGAGCTGTGTGCTGCAAAGTCACTTGGTGCCCTCAGAGCTCTCGGTGCAGTGATGTCTGTGCACAAGGTCAGAAGAAGCTGCAGCTCTCAGGGACAGCTGCCTCTGGAGGGGGAAACAGAAGTTGTTCAACTTGGTTGTAGCAAATACTCTGTGATTCTGCAAGGGCTGAACTCCTCAGAGGCTGTGCCTGGAATAGAGACTCCCCTTTCAGGTGTATGATTGCTATGGGAGCTCCCTGGCTTTGCAGCACTGTCAGTCTGCAGCATCTCGAGAGCTGCTGTGTGGCTTGGCCTGCCAAGCAGGGAAGCTGGCCTTACTTGGGAAATCCTCCTGCCCTCTCTCACTGTGTGTGCTTGGTTTCACCTGACCCTGAACAGCCTCAGTGAGCTGCTGTGAGGGGTTAAGGCTCTTTCCCTCCAGCTGATTTTCCTCTTGTGGGAGAGCACGGGGAAGCTGCAGCAATGCAGTCAGCTGTGTCCTCCTGCTGTTCAGTCACCTTCCAGGTTACTTTTCCTCCTTCCTCTGCTGCCCTGGGCACTGGAGCAGGGAATGGAGAAATGCAGCTGTGCCTTCCCCAGCTGCCATCTCTCACTTCTGGGTTACTTCCAGAGGGAAGTACACAGCATGAAAGCGCCTGTATTGCAAGTGTCATGCTGTGGCTGAGCCAATGATCAGGGATTTCATGTGACAATGCACTGGTCTAGCCAGGGATGGAGTGGGATCTCCCCATGGTTTGAACAGACCTCCAAGGAGCACTGACTACTGCACTAGTGTTGAAAGCAATGCCTTGTGCAGAAAGCCTATGTCCCCAAGCTGGCATGAGCGTAAGCCTGGTGCTGTGCTCAACTTGGGGTCTGCCCTGAGGTTGCTAGCTTCACAGTGGGGGGGAAATGTATCTCATCTCTGTCCTGTGCTGCCCCTCATGCTTCTGCTATTAATACAAGTGGCACTAAGGATGCTGCAGACCATCCTTTGGCCTTTCTAGGACAGTCTTGATTTGTGACAAAACACTTGTTTGCTGCTCATTGGTGCCTCGGAAGACAAGCTGTGCCAAGACCACGGGTACTGGTAACCTTCACTCAGGCAGTAATTGCTTTGTTGAAGCTGTCAAGAAGATAGGTTTGAACTTTTTATTTAAAGCACTGTCATCTGAAGAAAGCAGACTCCCCTTGTCCCATGCCTTCAGGACTCAGAGGAAAAGGTCTCCAAACTGGGTGCTGGTAGAAGGTGTTGCATCATCTAAAAGCTTGGCTGCCAAAGCAAGCAGTGCTTCCAGACCTGCATTTATGTCAGAACGCAACTCTTTTCCCTTCTCCTGGAGAAACCAGGCATTGTACTAGCTTGGTATGGGAGCTGCAGCAGCCTGAACCCATAGCTGGGCCCCTTCTTGCTCTTGCTGTGAAGCAGCAGCTCCCTGGGCAGCTGTTGTGAAAACTCCAAAAAGATTGCTTTCCACTGCTCCATTCAAAGAGGAGAGATTAAATCTTCTATCTAGCTAACTCTGGGGCTCACAAATGGTGGAAGGAAGTCTGGAGGCTGCTTGCTAGTGGATCTTTAGGAAATGAAGAAATTGGCTCTTGCTATTACATGGCAATCTTCTGGGGTTTGTGCAAATAGGTCTCCCTCGGCAGCGAGTGCTGCACAGGCTCCTTGGCCATCTAATTAGACTGCTCCACAAATTGTGTTTTCACCAGAACCATTTTTATATTATGTCCAACATGGTTAGTTAGTTTGGGGAGCGCTTATTAGGATTTAAAACAATGAGCTACTAATTATCTCTTGCTCAGGGGCTGAGTGGGAAATGCAACCTTTTGTCTCTCCTCCTAAATGAGGAAGCTGAGGAGCCGTGCAGGGAGCTGTGCCTCCTGCAAAGCCTCCTTGCTCCCTCCTGGGGCATCAGCATTCATGCCTTGCTGCTTTCCCTCCTGTGCTGAGCAATTGGTGGCTCGGATGCATCTTCCACTGTTTCTTGAAGGAATACATTCGTGCATGTGCTGTTGAAGTAGTTTAAATGGTTTGAATAGTGCTTTTCTGAGCATTCAACCATCCTGGTCATGACTTTTCTTCCAGGTTCAGGTTGGTTGTTAGAAAGAGTTTCCCTAAAAGAACGGTCAGATACCAGCACTGCTGCGCAGGGAGGCGGTGGGGTCACCATCCCTGGAGCTGTTCCAGAGCAGTGGAGATGTGGCACTGAGGGACGCGGTGAGCGGGCATGGTGGGATGGGTTGAGGTTGGGCTCAGGGGATCTTGGAGTACAGCAGTGTGAAGAGCTCTCCTCTGGTTGGCTCAGTGGGCCTTTGGGGTAATCAAAGGCCTTTGTTAGAACACAGCATGGGCTCCATGCTCCTCTTTCTGCTTTATTCTCCTACAGAAGATTACCCCCTGAGAGATCTCAACCTTATGTTCAGTATTGGTGCTTAACCTCTAATGAGCTGGTCAGAGGCTGAGTTAGCCCACGAGCTGTCCCCTGGGGAGCTGTTCAGTGTGGTTTAAGGCACCTTATCACAGGGCTGTTGGCCTTTCTGGCTTATAAGCTGTTATTAGGGAACAGCAGAGAAATAAGTCCAAACCTCTGCCATGAAGCATGTCTAGAGTCAAGCCCTGCAGGGCTGCTTGAGTCCCCAGCAGTGCTGCTTGTGACCTTCTACTGATGTCTTTTTGTGGGCAGTGGCCTGTAAATGCTGTGCTTTAAACCCCTGGCTCTGCAGTAAAACTACAAACAGTGAGTGGTTTTGTGTTCCTGCCTCTCTGACTGTGGTCTTCACAGCTTGTTATGCAAAGAAAATTCTGAAACAGTGAATACCCTTAAATAGGAGAGATGGATGGAAGCACAGGATGGGGGAAAGTAGGGATCACGTCACTCATGAGGAAACCAAAGCTTATATGCCAGCAGGCTCATCCTGCCTGCTGTATTTGTGTCCATTCCAGGGTGTTTTTAGGGAAAGCAGCAGCTTTCAGAGCAATTTTGAAAGCCACAATGAGCTGTTAGGAAACCCTGACAACGCAGCTGAAGGTACATCATGCCCTATGGGTCCGAGCATGTGAACCGCCTTGATAATTGGGCTTGTTCCAATGTTTGAGTCAGTTTAATATTAAACTTATTCAAATAGTGAGGTCTCTGCCAGTGAAATGGATTTACATATGTCATTTTGTTCTGCCAGCCCAGAATCCCCCGGGATGCTCTTGTAGTCATGTTCCCCCTCTGCCACAGCTTTTCCCATTGTAAACAGCAGCTCTAAGTCAACAGCTTTGATTTAGGGCTGGGCATGGCCAGCACTGCTTGGTCCCGTGCTGTCACACATGAGAGCATTGAGTGCTGACCTTGTACAGTGTGACAGCAGCATGGAACAAACCTTTGCCCCTTGTTTGCTTTAGGAGGAATTGGAGCTTCTCTTGAAGCCCCAAATTCACCGTAGGGACCATCTCATCCATGAGGTGCTCCAGCTGGAGTCAAGACCAGAGCATTACTCATCCTTAGCCCTGTGAAATTGGAGCAGTTGGGAAATTTCAGCCAGATTGATGTCTTTATTTATGCTGAGTGGTACTTTATACCAGCCTGCTGAAGCAAATCACCATGATTAAATGTCAGAAGCTGGTTTCTTGTAACCTTTGGTGGGAAAACTTTCCTGTCTGGAGGAGTATTTCAAGGATGAAATACTCTCTGGTGCAGTGTGCGAGTTTAAACCCTCTTGAAATAAAATGCCCTCTGAACAGGGTTTAAATACAAGTGAGGTGACACAGACAAGTACATGTCTCTTGTTTAAGAAAAATCTCATCTAAGATGGGCAGCTAAGCTGCTTTCATGCTGAAAACCCTTCCTCCACTCCCCAGTGGGATGGCTAGAAGTATCTCTGATGGTGATCTTCAAAAGAAAGCAACTTTGTGGTTTGTTCTTGGCTGTCTTTGTTGTCCAGAGCAGTTCAGGTCCCTGGTTCTACAGACTTCATCATGCCATGGCTCAGTAGCAGCTGCTTGGAGCCTCACCAGTGCTGCAGAAGCTGCTGTAAATGTATGAAGTACCCCCTAGCACTGCAATGGAGTAATTACAGGGATGAAACCATTTCTGCACTGCTTTGTGGGTACACATCTGCATCCACATCAAAGGCAATGACGCTTTCTGGGCTGCGAGTCTCTCTGAAGCATCTATGGGACAATTTGTGACACCTGAGTCACAACTTGGGAGCCCTGTCTGCATTGCCCTGGGGCTGTGCTGGGAGCTATGAGGGCACGCTGTCATTAGGATCTGTTGGGAAGTGTGATCAATGAAATGAAGTGTCCCTGCTTGTCAACCCTGGGCCCTGCTGATTTGTGAGATATTGCTTTGGATTGTCATTTTTTTTTCTCTGCCTTGTTTTTAACCTTAGATATTAGGAGTCTTTGGTTCCTACACCCACCTCTTCCCTAATGCTGTATGAATGTTCTCTAAGTCAGCCAGAAATCTCTTTTGTCATTTAACTTTGTGATTGACTGCTAATAAGTGACGATTCCCTGATAACTGGAAATTGTAAATCTACCTTCTCTCATCCTTCATGCAGTCTTCCAGGAATCGAAATCTATATCCTCAAGTACCATAAATCTCCTCTCCTCCATTAGCTCCAAGTAGGAAACACAGACAGCCCAGTTCCTTACCTGTTCTCTGGATCTAAGGAACAAAAGGACTCAAAAGACTCTCTTTACTTTGCAGGTCACACTTAAAATAGCCTTCCTGGTCTCTCTAGGAGATTAATACTTAGCAGAGAGGCACAAAAGTGTTGCTGCCTTCTAACAAATTACAAAGACATGACAGGAGATGTCTAACGGGGACATCTTATTTCTGGGATTAATGACACATCTGAAGCCAGTTGTCTCATCTGGCAAGAACTGCCTTAACAGAGGACCCAGTGGGCGGCTTACAAAGCCCCCTCAAAGCTGCCATGGTTGAGTTGCAGGAAACAATTACTTTAGGTAGGTCAAAAGTAGGAAACAAGCTATCAGTGACAGTGATCAATAGTTAAATATCATTACTGGAGAACAAGTGCAGATCAGATGGTGCCAGGCTGCTTCCAAGTGCAAGGGTTGGCTGGGGAAGAAAAGACAGCCAAAAAGCCATGATTAACTGTTGTGGGAAACATCCATATCAGTGACGTGCTGCCTGCCAGCTCATCTTCAGGCATGTGCTTGTGTCCCCCTGCTCCCTCCTCTCCCAGGTAATAAGGATGTGAGGACAACTCCCTGGGTGCTGCAGGGCTGGGCTGTCCCCATGGCATGTCTCCTTGTGCCCTCTGCCTTCACAGGTGGAGATCAGGGAGACCTCTGACTCCAGCAGTGGAGGTTTAACTCATCCCTCATCTGCAGGGCTCATCAGTGAATTTAACCAGAAGCAAAGCAAGGCAAGAAAGCAATTAAGCCATTGACTCAAGATGCTGTTGGGAAGAAGCCTGCAATCAGGTTGTGTTAACAAAGCTACATGGACTGATAAGTTGCTGTCTATAGTTTTGGTTTAGGCAGGTGCTTGGAGAGAGAATTTGGAGCGTGGAGTTTATCAGTTTGTTGGCCCTGGGGTTTGTGTGGGGATGCCTGGAATCACAAGGGTAGTGCCTGTTGGGAACTGTGTGTTCAAGTAGCTGCTAAAACATTGGGATCCCAGCACTGTGCAGCCATTAACCACTCACAGTTCTGGTCCTTTCGTGCAGATTTATACTGAAATGCAACTTTCTGAAGCTGAGCTCTTCATTTGGACTCCATAAAATCTTCTCTTATGTATTCTGATAGCTAAAGAGCAAGCATGCGTGTCTCTGGATTGGGACTTTTGATGAAGTCTTGGTGTGGGGCTTTGTTCCAAATGGGGCTGAAGGGGATTTCTTCTAACAGTAACGTGGATTTTCTCTGGGGTGGAAACTCTGATGTTCAATCGGCGCCAACAAATAAGCTGTCAGAAGTTCAACACAGCAGATTGCTTCTTTTTTTTTTTCCCCAGTGTTCACATGGGTGTACTACACAGTATTGTAAAGTAAATCCCTGGGCTGCTCCAACTAATGTGCTCCAGTTTTGCTGGCATTTGGCCTACTATTTCAGAAAGGAAAATGTCACTTCTGACCTAAATAAGATTTTGCTTCTAAGAGGCTCTGGGGTGAAAACCTGCTTCCCGTTGCAACCTAGAGGCTGTGCTTGCATGGATTAGAGTGGAGTCAGCTCCATGTTTTCAGCACAACTGTGAGCCAATTAAAGGTAATAAGCTTCTTAGGACAGTGTAGTTAGTAATGAAGGGGTATGCCTCCAAGTTTCAGCTCTGTTCTTAATGAGCCCATTGGAATATGGATGCATTAAGGAACTTCTTGTGTCTGGACTGGGATGGGAAAAATTTTTCTTCCGGCTTTTCCCATTCAAGCCAGCCAGCAAGCAGAAGCTGCTTTTCAACTGAAGGCAGAACCCCAAAATCTGAAAGGTGTAGAATAAGATGTGAGATTGGTCAGGAAACTAAACCTGGGGAGAAAGAAGGATGAAAGCGTCCAAGTAAGCATGAGAAGAAACACTCTTATCTTTATATGACATAAATGTCTTTCTATGCACTATCTGTTTAGGACAAATATCTTTGTGTGCTTGATATGAGGATTCGTTTCAGAAACATGCTGGTGCTGAAGAGGACAGAGGTTGGATCTGGATGCTAGGGTCAGCCTTTGTCAGGCTGAGCTGGGGGCTTGGATATCTAATATGAGCCCTTACTGCTGCGTAGCTCCAGGGTGGAGAGGAAAAAACTGAGGTCCAGGAGGGTTTTTTGAAAGGCGGCTTGTGGGGAGGGCAAGCTTTAGGAGTGTTGTGTCCCTGTTCTCTCTTATTAACCTCAGGCTGTGAAGTTGTGTTTTGGTGGAGGAATGATATCCCCCTTTACCTGAAAGCCAGCTCTTCAGGTGCATTCACAATGTCAGGTGGCAAAAAGAATGGAGATAATGAGTGCTTTTGGTGATTTGAAAGGGGAAAAAACCCAACCACAATCCAAAAAAACGAACCTCAGGTATAGCTATCCCAAAGAAGTGGGAAGTAAAATGGGTGAACGTGGAGCAGACCTTAACTTAGCAGAAGTGTGTGGGACTTCTTTGCGCCTGTAACCCTGCTGTTGCCTTATGGCTGGTGGTGCCACTGCCTTTCTCATGCTGGGGCATGAGATCCCAAACTCCCTGAGTGAGCTGCTTTGTGGAGTGGCAGGGCATGAAGCATGGAAAGAAGGAAAAACGACATCGACTTGGGGAGAGAAAGTGTGACAGCTCTTCTCCAAATGTGACAGAAAGGGGCCAGGCACATATAGCCACATTTATTTCGACCCTTTCATTGGCTGAAATGAGAAGGATTTCTCCTGAATGTGCTGCATTTCCTTTTTTTTTTTTTTCTTTTTTAACCTACCCTATGAATAAGGCTTTGGCCATTTTAAAAGCTGACATGCTAATAAAAGACTATTAAATCCTGCCACTTCCTCTACAGAGCAGGAATAAGTCAAGACAAACATGACCAACGAGAGGGAAAGAAGGCTCCAAATGTGATGGTTTATTAAGCATTTCACCCTCAATGTATTTAATATGTATGAGGCTCCTGTCACTGTCCTACTAATGCTCCTTCAGATCACAGGGACAATGGAAAGGAGTCCTAAAGTGGAGCAGAGCGCATCCCATGTGAGCGGCATTGCTTGGGATACTTCTGGCCACAGCAATGTGAAGGGAAGGACTGGAGAGCTCCAAACCCACAGCAAACAGCACAAAGTTTGTGTTGGTTTGGGTAAGTGGGTCTGATGCTGCATCTCCTCTTCTCTGTGCTCTGGTCACCTGAAAAAGAAATGATTTTTGGCCAGGACCAGGAGCCTTTCTATATGCACATAAGCACAGTGTGTGTCAGAAGCCGGGGCCAGCCTGCAGGTCTCTCACCCTATTTCTTAGGGTCAGGAAACAATTTTGTCTCACTTGACCCCCTCTTGCTCCCACTGCTATCCCACACTTATCTGTGAACAGATATTTTTTTCCTTGCTGCTGGCACAATGCTTTGCAGATATTTCCTACCAGCCCTGGCCAAGCGATAATGCCGACCAGTAGAGGAGGCAGACCAATTTTCCTGCTAACAAAGATAAATTTAAATTAAATTAAGCTGGACTGTCCTGCCACAGCACCAAAAATGCCTCCCTGAACTCAGCCTTGCAGATTATTGGGAATAAACACAAGGTTGCCCAGAGCCGGTAACCCCACTGAAAAGGTTTTGTGACCCCATTTCAGGTTGAAAACCCTAGTTTGAGAAATGCTGAGCCCTCAGAAAGAAGAAAAAGCAAACTTGCTTATAGTGGGCTGAAGTGAAGCTTTGCTTAGGAAGATGAAGGCCCAGAGCTTTCTCTGAAGTTACATAAACACAAAGTTTGGATGAGTTAAGCCAATTGCCTCTGTTGCTTGCTGCATGTTGTGGATATTCTGCAAGGAAATATGAGATTTGAGAGGTCCTGATGATTCAAATATGTTTTGGCTTCATCCTCCTTAATAAAGACCTCATGGAAGAGGTTGGGAAGGAGCCCATCCAATCTCAGGGTCTCTGTCAGCACGTCATGATTGTAAAAGAAAATGTAAGTGTGGAAATGTTCCATGCCATCAGTTGGAGGATGCTCTTAGGGATAGCAGGAGCTCCTTTTGCTCCCATCTCCTGCCTTACTCTCTCCATCACCTCTTTCCTCAGCTTTCAGACACCTGGTTCAGCTGGTGCAGAGCAGGATCTTGGGGTGGCTGCTCTTCTTCCTATCTCTGCATCATCTTCTCGGGGTGTTTTCAGTCAGCTGAAGCCTTTTTAATAGATGTGGCTGAATTATTCATCATGCACAAATTAGCTGATGGGCACTGTCCTTCTGTGAGTGTTTATCATGCTATTTTTTCTCTTTCACATGGGCCATTAACTGCTTTGAGATTTTGTCCAGAACTTGGCAGTTTCCAGCTACTTGCTCAGGCTGTTTTTCCAAGGTAGGGGTTGGCCATGGTAGTCTGGGAAGTTTTCTTTCTCCCGTGGGGCAGTTTTTGTTCTCAGTGGCTTAATGTCATATAGCAAGTGCTCTTCTTGCAGGTTTCAAGCAGAAATAGGCATTGCAGATTGAAGGATTTCTTGCTTTTTCCTTCTGAGAATAAAATGTTGCAAATGTCCAGAGTGTAGCCATGGGGACAGGAACATTAACTGCATGTGGCCCTGTGCAGGACCTTGTCTGTGCTCTTGGGGCTTCTTATGTGTTGCTGGTGTGAAACAGAAACTTGTTAATTCCATAGCTCTGAATGTGTCAGCTTCAAACAGCCAATAGGGAAAACTTAAAAGAATCACGTGCACATCTTTGCTCCTTCTTATCCCTAAATATTCCAAATTCTCTTGAAAATGTAGTTCCCAGGCAACGTTGTCGTTGCCCCCTTCCATCTCTTCAAGTTCTCTCCCCTGATTTTCCCACCTGGGGGACTCTACCCACGTGTCTGCAGTTCCTCCCATCCTCCTGTGCCATGGAGATTTGCAGAGACACCTCCAAAACCTCCCCAAAGGTTGCCCTTGAACTTGTATCTATTTGATGGTATAGTTGCTAATGCCTGCTGTAAAGGTGCTCTACTTTGGGGCTTTTGCTGATACCACAGAATCGCTGTTTGCAGGAGCTGCTGAGCACCCACTGCTCCCGTGGTGCTTTGCAGGGCTCAGTTCCCAGCATGCATGCATAGAGCTGCTTCCAGCCTCAGCATCTCCTCCTCTCCCTCTGCCAAGAAGCTCTTGGGTTAATTTTTCTGCCTTCTTTTGTTGGTGGTGTTTTATTTCCACTAAATTAACTTGTTGTTTCACTGCCCGTACTTGCTAAAGGTCACAAAATAAATACTGTGCCACTGTCTCGTGTATTAAAGCTGCTTCCTACATTAGCTTTTCATGTGTTTTCAGACTGTTAGAACTGTCTCCTTGCTCTTTGCTTTTGGTGATCAAAGCATCATTTATGCAGTAATCACACACAGAATGTGCTTCATCTCCCCCAGCAGTTCCTGTGATGCTGCTCCTGGAGAACGTTTCCTTCCCTCCAGTTTCTCTGGTGGATCAGCTTAGGAGGGAAATGGTTAAATGTTTTATAAGAGGGGTGGAAATAGTAAAATGGGCCTTATTTGTTCTGTAACAAGACTCCTGGTACCAAGGCGAACAGTTACTGACTGTCAGCAAGCCTGGCAAATAGAAAATTGTCTTATGCACTGTTCTAGAAGGCTGAAAGGTCATAAAAAGGATTTAGCACTATCGCAGGAGACAACTTTGTTTAAACAGTGTCATTAGTCTCTTCGTAGGTGTTTTTATAGTGCTTTCTGCCGTGTTTTGTTGCTCTCTTTTTTTTTTTTTCCTCCTCTCCTTTCTCAGCGTGGAAGTCAGTGCAACCTCCTTAAAGCCACCTGGTGCTGAGGTGGGCTGAGTCCTGCATGAAGTGGGGTCTTGGGTGAGAGGGACTGGGAAAACGGGCTGTAAGGAACTGGAGGTGATGGGATGGAGGCCGAGGAATGGACCTCAGGCTTTCTGTTTTGTGTGTTTCAGAGATAAAAATCCCAAGGTTTGTGAGAGGGAGAGACCATTCTGGTGCTTGCATCTCATGTGAGCTTGAACAGGCAGAGACCATTGGAGTCACATGCATTTTCCTCATCTATAGTGGCAAGAATGTGCTATGAGGGGCTGGAAGCGCAGGGATGGCTAAAGAGAACTCAACTACGTGAAAACAATTCAGGTTTGAAGCAGACCTTGGTGTAGGAAATGGGAGAGCCTCTGCACACAGACCCTGAAAGGGCAGGAGATGGCCAAAAAAAAAGCCCTGTTGGCTAGGTCTTTTCACAGATATGTCATTCAGGAGTGGTTCCTATAACCGAAGAATGGCAAACAGAGTACCCTTTATGCAAGGAGGAGGAAAAGCAATCCAGGCAGCGAGTGGCTTTTCACAGTCTGCAAAGCTTTAGACAAATTGTGAAGGAAAGAATAATGGGATGAAAATAGGACCGGGTCCAATCCAGTCTTACAAAGGCACATTGAACCTGCTTGCCTTGATGTTTTTTGTTGGTAGGAGAACTGGTTCCCTCCACAAAAGAAAAATGCATTTCTTCTTTGGCTGGCTTTTGGTTAAGTAATATTTTGGGGATGTTTCAGTGGATGAAAAGAAATGAATCATCTGTGCTAAAAGACAATGCTGGTGCATGAAGAAGGATTAATACATAATAAAAATAAAAATAAATAACCTGGGAAATGGGTTCTTAGCAGTTGGAAGAGAGGCTTTTGCTGGGTTTGAGGAGATCTGAGGGATGCTGTGGTCACAGCAAATGCTGGAGCAGCAGCACGAGACTGCCCTGTCCCCATAGGCACCACTGATGCAAGGTCCAGACTGAAAGGGATGGAGAAGGAGGGATTAGCAGGATTAGTGATGCAAAACTTGCTGAATTTGCCTGGGTTTTCATGCAGACCAAATCTAAGCACCCAAATATTCATAGTGCACAGCCAAGGTGGTGTGTATGCTGACATGACCTTGGTGGAGCCCGGCTGATGTGCCAACCTTCACCAGCACTGCCTGCGGAGACACGACAAAGCCATGAGTATTTTCTTCTAATCTGTGCTTTGCGTTAACAAATGGAAGGGACCAATAAGGATCACTGAGTCCATCTTGGGAAATTCTGTTCCCATTTATCTCTGGGATGTGGCTGTGTTAGGTGAGTGTTTGGTTGGCAAGAGCTGATGCTGCACTGCAGGGATGCTGGGGCTCCAGCAGGATCCATCCTGGTCCGAAGAGCGTAAGAAAGGCAAAATGTGCAGCAGGAAATTCCCTTTGCTCTCGCTGCTGCTGCTGCTTTTTCTCTCATATCGCATCTGATCATCCTTCTGCAAATAAGGAGGGAAGACCCGGATCCCCCCTGCCCTTCCCTGTGGGGTTTTGCTGTGCTCCTGGAAAAAGAGGCCACCAGCAGAGGGCACACGATATATGGAGATGGAGATCCCATATAGTCCTGCGAGCAGCGGCCTCCAGGCACTCCTCAGCACATGCTGATCCTTTTTTTTCCAAAAGGAGAAATCGAGGCATGGAGAGAAGTGGCCTCTCCAGAGTTGGAGACTGTTGGAGCACAATGTGTGTCCTGCAATGCAGGGCTGTGATATTCATTGCTCTACACAAGGAAGCTTTGATTTGGTTTCACTTCTTCCCCTCAGACTCTATTTTTGGTGTTTGGGGGTTCTTTTATTTTTCTCTTTCTGCCTGACTGAGGCACTGAGGATTCATATTGAGGCATTTAAAGTCCAAAAGCCCCAAATCCAGCAGGGCTGGTTTGGGAGCTCGTTGCCCTGGGGTGCAGAGATGGCTCCAATCAAAAGCACTTCAACCTTCATGAATGGAAATTTCTTCCATCTGCTTCCAGGTCCTGTAGGTTTCCAAATATCAAGTCATCAGCTGCAAATGTTGCTTGAAAATGCTCAGCAAGGTGGAGTCCATTGGCATCAATCAGTCACCGAAGATGATCAGCTTGTTTTCTTGCTCTTCTTTCATATTCCTTCCCAGCAAAGCTCTGGAGGTGTCATTAGGAGCAGTGAGCTCTTTGGAGACGGTCTAACGGCTGCTGAGCAGGTCGGTTCTGTGTCATTAATTTGCTTCTCAGCTTCTCTTCCTGCCGCAAACTGAGGGCAGTGAGCGGCTGCTCAGCAGAGAAAGTACCTACTGGGGGTCCTGGAACGACCCCCAAAAAGCTCCGCACCAAGGCAGGATGATGCACCTACATAAACAGAGGGACGTGCTCAGCATCATGTTGCCTGTATGGATGGAAACATCTGGGTTGACTGATGAGCCAAGCGCCCACCTCCTGGCCCAGCAGCAGCTTTCCAGCAATAGGACCTGCTTCTCACCAGCTGCTTGGTGGCACTGGGGCTGGATGCAACAAGGCGGCAGTGCAAGGAGAGAAGGGAGGAGCAGCTCTGGTGGATGTACCAGGTACAGAGCCCAAAACATAACACAAATGAATCTGTGGTGGGCTCTGAGCCTTGTATCCTCCATCTGTGGTCAGTTCAGGAATTTGGGTGCATCAAAGTGGTTGTGCTGAGCCAGCAATTGGCTCTATGGCAGCTTTAGTGCAATAAACCACTGTTGTTATTAATGTTCTTTTGTTTATTTATCCTCCCAGAATTTCTCAGTGGGGCCTGTGTGAATGGTTTTCCTTTTTGTCCTACCACAGTAGCCCCTCTGCATTATTAAAAAGAGCCATTCTATTAAATAATCTCAGAAAATAACGCTGAAAATTGCACCTCAGCCTTAAAATGGAGGGCTGAAAACATCCCTGGGAGCTGCTCATACATGTCACCTGAAAATAATAATTCTAATTAGCTTCCATGCCTGCCCTTGGGTCCAGGCTAATAAATCCTAATGAACAATAGCTGATTAAAGTATATTCTTCTGAGTTATTTAAGACAACGAGTGTGCTTCATTCCAAGGGAATAGTTAACAGCACTGATGGGTCACTGGCACATCCCCTTGCAATGAGCGAGGTTGGAGGAGCAGAGCACTGGTGTTTTCCATGAGGCCTTGGGGATGCTGAATTCTGACTTGTAGAGCAGCAAGGAAGACTTAACTAATAGAAACATCTCTGCAAAAGAGCATTTTTAAGGCAGGCTGGATACTGAGTGATGTGACTGCTTAAAGCAGCAGTGAGGACAAGGTGACTCGGACTCGGTCTCCTGCTAGCAGCTCAGTTTCAGGCTTGAGTCAGTAGCCAGGATGTCCCCACTTTTCTCCCTGTGTGGACACGGCCTAGGAGAGAATAAACTGTTGTACCCTGATTGATGAAATGGGAATGAGCTGCAGACTGAGGCAGGATAAGAGATGGCTTTATTCCTGTGAATTACCCAGGTGGCAGCAGATGTGAAAGCAAATCTTGCTGCATCTCGGCTGCTTAGCAAGCCTCCTTCTTCCCCCTCAGAAAATGTGCTGCCACTTTTCTCCTATAAATCAGCACCTCTTTTCAATGCTCAGCTTTTCAGCAAACTGGATTTCCCTTAACAGGTGAAATTCTGTTGGTAAAGCACCTGCTTTTCCAAGAGCAGCATCTCCTTCCCATACAATGGCTGGAGCAGCTCCTGCTACAGAAAAGCAGGCGGAGAGGTGACCATGCTGGAAGCACCCAGCACAGAGCTGTGCAGTGGGACGTAAGCTAACAGCATCCCTCAGACACCTGCAGCACACTGGGGTGGCTGCCCACAGAGGAGCACCCAAGCAGAAGCCAGCTGCAGTCTCAGCACTGTAATCGTGTTATTCAGAAACACAGTTTTTCTGTGCGCTTGATGTCTGTTTAGCTGTGTCCACAGAGCTGTTCTTTGTCCTGCAGATGCATTTAACCTATTGCTTCTAGCTTGTTTGCACTTTTATTTACTTGCCTGTCTCTCTAGGTCTATAAATAAGAACATTTTCACACACAGAGCTAATGGAAGGGCAAAGGTGGGATGGAGTAGGACTTCTCGCATTCATTTGCCTTTAGTTTGCAGAAGACTTGTGTTCTTGCTCAGTTTTTGATGCAGCCTGAGCTGCCTGGCTCCCATTCAATCTAGCAAGATATAAGCATGTGCTGTCTCTCTAGGCTTGTGTACCTGCTTCTGTTGGAAACCTACAACATACAGAAAAAAGATGATGGAAAAGTCCAGCGTGCCACTGATCTATGCATGGCTGCCACAGCATTGCCCCATAGGTGAGACCCTGCAGCATTTTGCCATATCCACTTCTAAATTAACCAGAAAAACAAACTATTTTATACCTTCCTTCCCTTTCAGGATTACTCTAAATAATTCCTATCCACTTTGGTACTGCTTGCCTTAAAGAGGCAGCTGCAGAGATTTCAGCTGGAAGCTGCACCTCCAGACCTGCCTGTGGCACGGGTGTGAGCCAGCCCTGGTGGCAGCAGTGTGACGGGACCACGTGCAGTGTGCTGGGGCAATGCATGATTCCCATCCAGCCTTGTAGCAGAGTCTGCCAGCAGCTGCCTGGGAAACCTTGGGCTGCAGGGAGCAGAACTGACTTTGCCCCTGCCTTGTGTTTATCCCCAGCAACTACTGCTCAGATTTTCTGTGTCTTGCAAGCCTTGGAGAAGGTGATGAGCAGAGGGTGCCCTCCACCAGGACAGTGAGCCCTGCATCCTCTGGGTGTCTGTCTGTCCATCCTGCATAGCCCTGCGGTGCTATTGCAGGGGAGGAGCAGACCAGGTGTCCCAGACAAGGTTTGCAAACCAGGACGTGACTGCGCCCAGCCTGCACCCGGCACGTGCAGCTGTTCGATGTCTACGGTGTGGGATTAAAATAGCCAGCGTGCTCCTCGTGTCCCACAGCTCTCTGCTTTGCAGAGCCGGAGCCCTGCAGCAGCCCTCTCCCACAGCCCCACCGAGGGACACCCCTGGGCCAAGGGCACTGCATGGGGAAGGCATGCACTTGTATGGGGCCTGCAGAGCTCTGGGCTGTGCCCTTGGGGAATGGCTGCATGGACTTATTTCAGTTTTTGGAGATAGGAGTTAGCAGAGTTTCATGGGAACGCTTTATACTTTTGCTGTGCATTTGGTCCAGTATTTTCTAATGGTTCTAAATCAGTTATTCATTTAACCCTGGCTGAGTAAAGAGACTTTGATAGGCTGAAATTTTGGCCTCGGAGCAATAAAGTCTTTCTAAATACTGCAGAAGCCGAAATATTTATTTTTGGCTTTGTTCACTGTCTGAAGTGATGAAAGGATTCTTTCAGGCAGCTGTTCTCTGCGTCTTATAAAGTTGGCTGCCCCACAAAGAGGGAGAAAAAGATGCTCCCTTGACCTTCCGACACTCTCTGTGAGCCTCATGCTTCATATAGAGCCTCTTCTGCTGACCTCCCCGGAGCCAGAGACCACTTGGATGTCGTCATCTTGGGCCGTCACCTTCCAACACACACTGCTGCCCAAAGAGAGAGAAGGTCATTTTGTCATTAAGGCTTGGGGGAGCCTGGATCTGCTCCTCTGTCGCAGGCTTCTTGTGCGAGGCCAGATGGACTGTTTGGGTAAGACAAACAGTCTCTCTAAGGTCATTAATGGTTTTGTTCTCCTGATTTCAGCTTTGGAGGCGGTCTGAGAAACACAGGCTTTCAGTGCCAAGGATGGCATAGACAGCTGTGGGACTGTGATCACAGAATCAGTAAGGCTGGAAAAGCTCTCTAATATCACAAGTCCAACCCCACCCCATCCCACTGTGCCCCCTGACCACGTTCCTCAGTGCCACATCTCCACAGTTCTGGAACACCTCCAGGGATGGTGACCCCACTACTCCCTGGGCAGCAGTGCCAGTGCCCAACTGCTTTTTCAGAGGAGAAATGTCTCCTAATATCCCACCTGAGCCTCCACCAGCACTGCTTGAGGCCATCACCTCTTGTCCTATCTCTCCCAGGATCCATAGGTGCCATGTATGGAATTAAGGCAACGGAAAATAGGAGCTGGCAGAAGGGTGCATGGGCTCACATGCAGGGACTGTGCAGCACTGGACCTTGGTGGCTGTGGAAGGAGAGGAGCAGTGCTGACCCCATTGCAGGTGGGTTCATGGGATGCTGAGCACCATGCAGGTACTGAGGATGAACATCCATTGCAGACTACAGGTGTTTGGGCTTTGATTAAGGACCGTAAAGCCACGGCTGCTGCCTCGCCAGGCAGGGTGGCAATGCAATAAATCAAGATAAAATCAGTGGAGCATTAAACAAGCCATGAGTGATTTACAATAAATTGTGTAAAGAACATTATAGGAGTTTCATAGCACGAGGAAATTACAGCTGGAGCAGGGCGAGGCACTGCTTAGTTCTAGTTTCCTCTTGCATTTAGTTGCATTCAGCTGGAGCCCTGCGTGGGCATTGCTTGTGCTACCTGCATGCGTCCCAGACCCTGAGCGCTTTGCTGCTCGATAGCTGAACCCACACAACACTGCAGTGTTTTGCCTCTTTGGTTATACTTCCTTACCTTGTGTTTGCTGCCCAACAGTTGTCTTTGAGGGCTGGAAGATAAATGTCAAACCACTTAGTGTGTGTAAAAGGCATCTGCTTGCTTCCTCTCTGTGGATGCGTAACAGTCCCAAATTAAATTATTGCTCATGCAAAGCATTTTCTAATATATTCAGCCCATACATATTCTGTATATATCCCCGTGTACGTTAAGTCCTCTAATATATTCATCTCCTCGACATCATCAGCTTGGGTAATTCATTTAAACTATTAGCAGCTATTTAAAAGACTTTTTCCCCATAAGATTTGGTTCTTAGTGCAAGAAAGGTCATTTTGTCCAGTAAATTAGTGAGTCTGTACCATCAGCAGTTTGCCTCAGCGATTTCAAGTATTCTGTCACACCATAAATGCATTTACCAACAATAAATTCAATTAGAATAATTTTACCTCTGATGGGGCCTGACCCACAGTGAAGTCATTTAAATGAACAAATTCATTTGAATTCATTTTAAATCTACTCAGGTACTTCTTTGGTTAAATTGCGCTTTATTTGCCTTTAATTTTCTGTTGTCTTCTGCGTAGAAGAATAAATTGTCAGCAAGAAATCAGATTCTTGCAGCCTTTGAGGTTTTAGATCTGCACCAAAAGTGTTTTTGATACTGGCAACAAGCTGAAAAGTCATTATTTTTGTCTTATCTTGCCCATCTAATAAACGAGTGGGAATGTAGCAGGCATCTGTAAAAGTAAAGCTCCTCTCATTCTCACTGCATAAGGCTACAGACTCATCAATGACGTTAAGGGACATGAAATTCCAGCTCCATGGAAGGAAACGCTTTTGCTGAGGAAATCATGGCCATGGTGATTTCTTGCAGCAAGCAAAGTTATCCAAAATGCAGATGGGAAATTCAGCATAGGTGCTGATGAATGCTGCGTGGTGCTCAAATTGACCACGGGTCCAAGAGGAGAGGTGCCAGTAGGTACGTAAAGGCAGAGCAACGGGACAACTAGCCTCAAGCCAGCCTGACTTTGTTCCTTCTTTGCAGGGACCACACTCTGTATCTCTGGGGCTCTTTGGTGTTGGTTCTCTCTCACCAAGCATGTGTCCGTATTGTGGAGACGATGAAGACTGTGGAATGTGAGCGCTCAGTGGGCCACTTTTGGTAAGCAGAACTGGTGCTGTGGGATGAACCGACAGTTTGCAAAGGGCAAACGGAGACCAACTTCTTCTCCCACTTCAGGTTGTGCCTTCCAGTAATTTTCACAGAAGCACAGAATGGTTTGAGTTGGAAGGGACCTCTAAAGGCCGTGTGGTCCCACTCCCTGCACTGAGCAGGGACACCCACAGCTCCATCATTGCTCAGAGCCCCGTCCAGCCTGACTGTGGGTGTCTGCAGGGATGGGGCACTGCCACCTCTCTGGGCACCCTGTGCCATTCCTCACCACCCTCACTGTGTTACTGTGCCCTTATTTTGGGGACGTTTTCCAGGAAAGCACTGCCTGTCGCTGCCAACCTGGTAGCTCCTCTTCTGCCCTGCTGGGGCTATTGGCTTAGAATCAACTTCACGTGGAAATTATTTTTAACAAATACTTCTTATGGAAATATTCTATTTACAGCATGTGCTAAGAGCATAAAACGTGAGAAGGCAGATTTGGGCACTGTATTTTTTTTTTTTCCTCAAGGACTCGAAGAATATTTTGCACAGTTATTTTAAACAGCTTTTATATTTAGCAAGTCTAAGCATGATACGAGAAGTAAATAAATCAAAGCAGCAAACACAACAGAAGAAAGAGAGAAGCCACAGTGCAGGTTTTGAGCCTGTCCAAAATGCGTGGGTTTGGAGTATGTTTGCATTTGGAAATGCTGCATCTCAGAAGCAGTGCAGGTGGGTGAAGGGTTTAAAGCTTTGTGCTGCTCTAACACGGCATTGAAAGCTGATAGGGATGGAAAATGGTGTTTTTCTGGAGGTTAATTGGAATTGAGGTGGAATGGACCTCAGAAGCATCACAGTGTGCTGGTCCTGCTCTGGGTTTTAGGTGGGATTTGAAGCCTTTGTACTCCTTGCGTGGTCCTGGTGGGTTTCTCCAATCTGGGCAACTGAGAGCCTGTGGCTAGAAGATACCAACCCAAGATGTTTGCAAGATGCCCTGCAGAGCTGTTATGGAGATAGCAGTGCCTTGCAAGTCACTTTTCAACAGAAGGCCAAGGAGATGAGGTGCGCATATCAGAGCACAGGGCAGGATGGAGGCTGAGCACAGCAGAACTGATGGAGAAGGAAGGGAAAGGGCTGAGATGGGAGTGCAGTGGGAGAAGGAGCCCTGGAGTAGGTGAAGTGTTTTCTGGTGCTGAGGAAATGACAAATTACTGGTGAATTTGAAAGTCATAAAAGTAAAAATATAACGCTGGCTGGGGACCTGTTTATCTATCTATTTTAAAATGCATTTTATCATCCATGTATTTTTAATTAAAAATACTTTTTAGCACCAGCACAGCCAAACTACCTCAGTGCCAATCTCCTTTTTTGGAAATTTCTCCTTAGCATTCTGAATTTATTACAAATTCATTGTTTCTAATACAATTTTTCCCCTTCTCTCGTCAATTTATTATCTGTTTTTCATTTCCCTTCTCTTTTGTTAATCTTTCTAAATAACTTTAAAGTGGTCCTCCATCTATTTAGCTAAATGAATTCACTCCACAGATACTCATTATTTTGAGAATGATTTATGCAAGCACTATTAGCTAGATTGTTCCTTGTTTGAAGGTTTTTCTGCAATCAGAAGAACTCAGATTTGAGTCAGCTAGAATGAGATCCAGTGAAAAAAATTTATTACATAAAGTATTCAGCACCTCCGTCAGCCTTCGTATGTGGGAGGTCAGCTCAAAAGGCATAAAAGCACAAAGCAGCTTTCCGCTGTGGGTCTGACCCACTGATCTCACCTTAGCCTGGGAAATGCTATAGCATCATACTCCAAAATTAAATCAGATCGTTGTTTTTTTCCAGCCGATCCTTGCAACTCTATGGGAAGAGGTTCTGTGTCACAGTGGGGTGCAGGACGTGTGTCATACAGGGGAGCAAGAGCCAGGATAGTCCTCGTTCCTTTGGGTCACTGCGGGGTTTACAGCCCTTTGGAGGCTGTAGGAAAAGTGGGAGGGGGAATAGTCCATAAAATTGGCTTTATGAAAAATACTTGAGATGATTTGGGGATCTTTCTGCAAGTCCTATCTTGTCTTCCCATGCCAGCGAATAGCTGCTTTGCACTAAATAAATGGAATGATGAAGATGAGGAAGGGAGTGAGGTTAGATGCCCTCAATCCACGCGTGGGCTGTGATGGAGCGGATCCATTTTCTCCACTGTTTAAACCATTGTTGGCTGCCTTAGCTTTGGGAGCTGTCTTGGCCTGGGTGGCTGCTGTCTGTGTGATTTTGGGGCAGCTGTGCCCATCCCCAGCCTTCCCACCTCCTGTGTGCTCTGGAGTACAGCCAGATGCGTGCCAGTGGGGGACGATCTATGAGGGCCAGCTAAGAGCATTACACATCCCATTAGGGCAGCTGTGAAATCGCAAGCCAAGTGCCCATTCAGGGTATACACATCCTCAGATCTGTATTGATCTTGAGATTTCTGCTGGCTTATTAATGACAGCAGCGCTGTGGCCAGATCCTTCTGGCTGGTGTAGACCTGCAGAAGCCCTCCTGCTGCCAGCGCAGCCATCTGGAGTAAATGGAGCAGGATCTGTCCTGCTCCTTCCAACCGCCACACGTGGGTTAAGCAGGAAGCATGGGAACGAGGGAGTGTTTTTGCCAGCAAAATGTTGTCTCTCTTCAGCAATGACCACCATTGGAGTTAATTCATCTTTTGGAAGATGAGCCAAAATCCCCACTGAGGATTGGTTTGGGCCTATTTTTTGCCAAGCTTCATCAGAATCCTCTGTTTCTGCAATAAAAGTCCCTCTCAGCTGCCATCATTGTATGGAGTTTATTAATAAGGCTCTTGGCTTTAAATACTCCCCATCAGGCAATGGGTTAAGACCTTGAAAATGCCTTGCTCTGTATATGATGCCTGGCCATAGGAAGGCTGTCTGCAGCCCAGGCTGCCCACAGCCCTGGCCCAGCCAAGGACAGCTGCAGGGGAATGGCTTTGAGGGTGGATCTGTTGGCCAGGGGAGCAGCATCCTGCTTTCTTACGTGGAGCTGGAGGGAGGCAGCGCGTGGTTTATGGCCTGGGCAGCTTCTGCCATCGCTCTCCAGGCTTGGCCTCTTCCCACTATAGTAGAACTCCTTTTGTTCCTTCAAAGGTCATTTTCCTGAGCAAGATAATTTACGAGTGGAAGTTGAGTTGCTCAAGGAGAGCCACAGCAACTCACAGACAAATCTTCCCTTCCTACGGTAATTTACGATTTGCCCTAATTATCCAGTATAAACGCGCGGAAACTCCGAGCGCAATCTCTCCTTCACACCATTCGCCATCACTTTGCAGGCCGTGTCCTGCTTGTCAGAGGCACTGTTTGTTCAATAATAAAATTGCCACATACTGTTAATCACAACCTGCAAACATCTAATAAAACAACCCCCGAACGCGCGTGTGTAAAACCATCTCCTCACTGGCCCCATTAGGCTCGGAGCTTTCTGCTTGGAGAGCGGCATGACCTCCCTTTTCAATCAATTCCCAGTTATTAACCATGAAGAATAGCGTTGGGAACTGCATTTGCAAATTGAATGTGGTGGTACAGAATGAGCTCACTCTTTAAAAGATTCCAGTCGAAGGGAATGCATCGAGCTAACATTCTTAATCTCCCTTTCCCCTCTTTCCACCTGCGCTACATTCGGATCTAATTCACCAAATTTGAAATAACTTAGAAGAATCAAACTTCCTCAGCAGAGTTTAAGGGGACGGTGCCTGTAACGACTTTCTATTATCTGTTTATTCTGATCCCTCCGAGCTAAGCCCTTGAGAAGATTAGCTACTCAGCTAAAAATCACTGCAGTTTAAGAGCCGATCTTTATTTATTAAAACGCTCCGACCTCGAACTTGGGCTTATCCATTTATTTATTCAGACTAATGAATTAATGCCCCCGTGGCACTCGGGGGGGCTGCGAGACCCCCATGGGAGCGGGGCTGGGTGCATTCCCACAGCGCTGCGCTCAGAGGGGAGCACACACCGGGGGGGGGGGGCTGCATCCGCCCCTTTGGGGTGCGCGTTCACGGGGAGCCCGGCGGAGGCGGAACAAACCCTGTCCCCACCAAAAAAAAAAAAAAAAGCCGTTGTAAGGCCTTTTGGGGGAGGGGTCCGCCTCCCCGTACTCGTGAGCGTAGCAGCCCGAGAGGCCGGGGGGGATCTTCCCTTCGCCGCGCATCGCCCGGAGCCTGAACAAAGGTACGGGGAACGCAGCGCGGCCGTCCGGGAGAGACATGCAGCCGACCCCCCCGACCCCCCGGGGCTGCCCCGGCTCCTCCCGGCCGCCCGCCCCCG